>OZ026612.1:98494525-99094525 GCA_964020975.1 Hermodice carunculata | reverse complement strand
ATACTCTGGAGCTCTAATTTCATAGTTCTATGATGAATGTTTTAAGTCCTTCTAACTTTGACCAAAGTTACAGGTTACTTTTATCCAGACTTCTGCGTTATTTCAAATGCCCAAAGTGTTGTGTTACTATATTGTTTACCAAAACTTATGCATTACTTTATTTATGTGTAGGCCTAACTTTGACAAAAGGAACATTTTACCTTTATTGAAATTTGTGCACTACTCTAAACTTCCAAAGTTACATGTGTTTAAAATTGGCAAAGTTACGTGTAAGTACACCAATTAGAAGATCTGACACTTAGGGTTATAGTTACATGTATATCTAAATGCAGGAAAGCAGGCACACTTGGGTCACACACAACATATAGCGGACAGCCAGCTGGGGGCAATTGCAGTCTACACCACAGCAGCTCATTTTGGGTTGTGGGCCAAAGCACAAGGTTGTCACAACTTTGCAGGAAGCAGATGATACAGATCACATTGTTAATCTGTAGGCCCACATCAACCTTAACATTAAAACTGGCAGCTAAATCATTAAATGTAGCAAATTTGGGTAATTATGTTTTAAATTTTGCACCTCCAATCATGAAATTGACTTGAAATATTTGAGGCAATATATGCATACATGTATGAATGACTGGACAAAATTGGGCACAGAAGTTATAGCAGACCTATTTTATGTGGGGTACTTATTGGATTTTCTATTTCAAACAGATATTACAAGAAAAGCTTTAAGTAAAGCACACAGGAATATTTGAATGTTTATCAGTTCAAATTATAACTTTATATGGTGCTTGCAAAATGAGTTCACAAAGTCACAATTCAACCAAGAGGCCAAAGGACTGTCATGACGTAACCCCAATAGGCTATACAAATTAGTAAAGCCATAATAGGACATATTGGATTACAAAGAAGGGTGCAAATCAATGCCAAAGAAATGGACAATTGTGAAAAATTGGTAAGCACACATGTGTTAAGATTTGAGGTGCTTAAATAACACTGACCCCACAGGATTGGGTTACATGCAAACCAAAACTGTTCTACCAAGAAAATACCTTTTGTATGAAGCCTCTAGTAAGGGGACAGAATGTAGAGGAGAGGCCTTGCGCCTAAGAGTTTGGCTTTGGTGGTTCAAGCCTGGGTATTCTATGCAAGTTATAGAAAATAATAACATGGTGCAAAATTCCCATAAATTACACATCTCCACCCAATGAAATAAATGAAAATTTAGTAAATTAGTGTCCTCAGATGCTCAGAATCCACCACAGAGATTGCTTGACCCTTAGGGCTTCTGGGGGCCACCTTGTCCCCAGACTCCTGGCCTATTTTAAAGTCTGTGCCAAACGTTATTTCTCTTATCCATCATTGTGCTCAAATTTCAAAAGTCAAAAATACTTTGACATGTAACTTGCTAGCATTTTTTATTGGACCGGGGAATTTTTTATTGGTAAAAAACGTCAGACCGGTATTTTTTGCATGGACTGATTTGGTTCAATGCCTCGCCATTGCCCTAGCTATTGGGTGTGACACGGCTGCCAGTATCCCACAAATTCATTAAGCTTTAATTTTTTTCTGAGGACAACCCTGATATATATATACATATATATATATATATATATATATATATATATATATATATATATATATATATATATATATATATATATATATATATATATATATATATATATATATATATATATATATATGTATGTATGTATATATATATATGTATATATATATATATATTATGTATATATATATGTATGTATATATATATATGTGTACCTGATATATATATATATATATATATATATATATATATATATATATATATATATATGTATATATATATGTATATATATATATTATGTATGTATATATATATATGTGTATGTATATATATATATATATATATATATATATATATATATTTTTTTTTTTTTTTTTTTTTTTTTTTTTTTTTTTTTCAAAAGTATGATCATAGTACCAGAATGTGTAGCATGTAATTTTTGGTGACCTTGATCTGTGAGCCTATTCATGTAGGTCATGATCTGCCAGTGCCTCATAGAAAATACATTGTTGTTTCAACTAAAGGCCTTCTCCCAAGAGGAAGTTTCATCAATGTTACACAACTTTGTTTGGGGATAAACTGCATCAGGGCAACTGCAATTAAGTATACACCACATGTTTACTACAATAAATAATGGTTGTGTGCTGCTAAATTGTTTGGATTAAGAGAAATGGTTAGAATTTGCGTTTGTCAAAAAAATAAATAAATAAATAAATAAAATAAAAATAGGTTTTACTTTCAGGGAATAAAGTTTCACTTGCTCGGTATATTTAAATTTCTATTTGCTGTTGATGAGCCACTGTTAAAAAATGTATGGCATCTGAAATTTAGTATAGACCACATGTTTACTACAATAACTAATGGTTAATTGTGTGCTGCTAAAATTGTTTGGATTAAGAGAAATGGTTAGAATTTGCCCTTCGTCAAAAAAAAAAAAAAAAAAAAAAAAGGTTTTACTTTCAGGGAGTAAAGTTTCACTTGCTTGTTATATTTAAATTTCTATTTGCTGTTGATGAGCCACTGTCTAACAATGTATGGCATATTGATTTGTTCTAAATTTATACACTAGATGGTGCTAGAGAGCAGACGTGCACCAAACCATGCATTTTTACACAATTGCTGTTACATGTGGTGGCAGACTACATTTATAAATCCTTCTATTTTAAATATTAGCTTTTGTAGCTCAGCTGGCTTATCAGCAAGCAGAGCTTATGCCATCACTCCTTTTCTGTCGTCTGGTGTCCATTCACACTTCACATTTTCAATTTCTTCTCCAAAACCCTCACCCAGATTCACTTCAAACTTGGTGGCAATGTACCTTGGGTGGGTCTATACCACGTGTGTACAAATGGTGATGCTTCAGAGATTTTTAGCTCAGCTAAGATGTGAGTCAGCTGAGCTTATAAGATGTCCTCCATCTGTCTGTCCACAATTCACATTTCAACTTCCCCAAAACATCAGCCAGATTTACTTCCAACTTAATGGTTATGTACCTTGGGTGGGTCTGTACTAAGTTTATACAAATGGTCATGCTCCAGTGATTTTTTGGATTTTTTATGAATTTGTTTGTTCTTTTTGGGGGCAAATCTTAAACAATCTTTTTCTCTGAAACCGCTCCCCCAGTTTTTTATATGTTACACAGAAGCAGCCATAGGGACTCCTACTTCTTAATTTGTTCAGGTGGAGCTGCAATTTTTAAAAAAATGTTTTTTGTGTGTTTTTGCTTATTTTGACTTCTTCTCCAGAATGGTCACTCAGATTAAACTGAAACTTGGTGGATATATTCCTTGTGGTAGGTCAAACAAAGTTGTTCACCAGGTGGCAGTGCTTCGGATTCATGATTTTTGACAATTTTTTTTTTCAGTTTGGGTACTTATAGGTAAACCCACCTCACCTATTGATTACTATTTAAGTCAGTGGGCATTCTAATGCTTATTCACATTTTCGACTTTTTCTCTGAAACCATCAGTCAAATTGACTTCAAACTTTGTGGTGATGTTTTTGATGGGTCTCTACCAGGTTTGTTCAAATGAACATGCGCCAGTATTTTTTTGGATTTTTTATAAAATTAATTGTTCTTTTGGGGGGCAAACCTTCAAAACCGCTGACCCGGTTGCTTTAATTTGATATCACACAGAGACACTCCTAGAGGCTCCTTTTTCTTAATTTCTTCACTGGGTGGCGCTGCAATTTTTGTCTATTTCTAATGATTTTTTTTGTGTGTTTTCGCTATTTTCGACTTCTTCTGCAGAACTGTCACTGAGATTAAGCTGAAATTTGGTGGATATAATGTTCCTCCTGAAAGGACAAAAAAAGTTGTTCACAATGTGGCACTGCTGTGGATTCCTGATTTTTAACGATTTTTTCAATTTGTATACTTATTGCTAAATGCACCTTTTATACTGATTACTATATATATTTAAGTCAATGGGCTGTATTCTGATGCTAAGTCACATTTTTGTCGTTCTTTGAAGAAAAGTTCTGTCAACCAGATTGACTAACAACTTGGTGGCATTGTACCTTGGGTGGGTCTCTAGATATGAACTTTGTACAAATGGTCACACTTCAGTGAATTTTGGATTTTTATGAAATTTTTTTGGTTCTTTTTTGGGGCAAATCTTAAAAAATCTTCTTTCAAAACCGCTCACCCAATTGCTTTGCTATCACAGAAACACTCCTAGGGACTCCTAGTTCTAAATTTGTTCATCAGGTGGCGCTGCAAATTTTAGCTCAGCTGACCTGCTTTTCAGACTGAGCTTTTAAGAGGCTCAGTCATCCCTCTTTGAAATACTTCGAAATGCTATGTTTGCACGTAGCTAAAGTTCAACACAAGTCTATTCATTGCAACCATGATTTTGTGGGACAAGCTTAGGTCAGCTGAGCACAGACTGTTGAGGCAGCCCTCTAGTTGAGTGTAAAAATCTGCAAATTCAAATTTTAAAATTTGGTGAACAGCATGTGACAAACAAGTGTCACACAAAAAACCATGTGAAATTATTCTATATAAATCCCATTTCAGCATCTCATTTGCCTTTAATGGTCAAACAAGTGTGACAGGCCCAACAATAAGATGCTTATGTTCATGAGCATAGAGACCAGCTGACAAGGCACCTTGGCAGGATGAGGGATGTCTTATTTCTGTTTATAATTTTGCTATTTCCATATTCTTTACAGTCACTATTTTTTTTCATTTTAGGAGGAAAACCTAGAATTTATGACTTGAAATTATTACATCAGATTATTGATGATAACTTTGCCATACATATTCATTCATATAATAATTTTTTATGACATATAATGACAATTCTACTTTTTTTTTTTTAAGGTTTTATGGATGATCATGATGAATGATGGATGTTGCATGCCTTTGGCATAGAATTTGACTTGCTTGAAGTACTTTCTTGACCTGCAGTCTGTGCCAGGCTTTCATATTGTGCTAAAACATTGTCTTATATATTGTACCCTTGGATCCCTAGTTGTCTGCCTCTGACACTTCCATTTTGGCAGTGTTGCCAAGCACTTTGGCGTGCACCGCGACTTTGCCAGAGAGTCAGCACAAAATGTATGTGCCCACCCATTAAAACTGTTATGCGACACCATTAAATCTTCATTATTTCATATCACCACATTGGGTTGAGCAGTTTGTGGAACCCGTTTTAGCTGACGGGCAAAACACGTCTCAGAAAACAACAATGGATGCTGAAGAAACGATCTCTAATATGTTTTTGTATAGTTGATATTCTTAAAATAAAGACTTTTGGAGCAAAAAGAAAGCCAGAAGAGGTAGTGATTTTCTCATTTTTTTTCCCCCTTTAGTATTGCGACTTCTGTGATTCCGTCCATGATTGCGGAACACGGCATCCCAACAGGACAAGGTTGGCAGCTTGAGCTTGTGTAGTGCTCATTGGCATCTAGCTGATTGCAGACATAAATAGTGCCTTTTAAGCTCTGCTGACCAAAGGTCACAGAGCTTATGAAACTGCTCATGTCTGTCCGTCCGAACTAGTCAGAAGAACCAAAATAGTGATTGGCGTACCAATCCTCTTTATATTTTTTGCAGAAGTAATAAAATTTGGATTGTGAGTGGTTGGGTCTATACATTTTGGAAACACTATATAGTCTATTTAATGAAGAAAATTTCAAAGGTTGAGAGGACCCGTTTAAAACCACCAGTTGCCTTTTGTGGGTGACCGCCTGTCTCAAGTCAGGAGTGCAATTTGTTTCTTCACATTGGTATTGGAAGATGAATGTTGATGCTTTGGTAACTCTGGAATCTCATTGCTGTCATTGTTGGGTTTGATATTTATGAAAATAGGTCATGTTTTTCTACTTAAGAGTATCATAGTAGAGACATCCGTCTGTAGAACTTGAATTGTGTAGTTAGGGACTTTTAGAAGTCTACTCCTTGCATTTGATGCTTTATAACAGTGATTCAATCACTTACATATAACTTATCAATATTCCAGATTCATAGATATCACAAAAACGATATAGGCCTACCTTGTACTTTCTAGTTTTGCTGTAAACTCAGCTGACAAACTAGTCAGAAGAACCACAATACATGTAGTGATAGGCCCACCAGTTCTCCTTTATCTTTTGCGGAAGTAATAAAATTTGGATTTTGAGTGGTTGGGCCTGTACATGTAAGAAAAGCTATAGTCTGTATTTAATGAAGATTGTTTCAAAGGTTGAGAGGACCCGTTTAAAACCACCAGTTGCCTTTTGTGGGTCACTGCCTGTCTCAAGTCAGGAGTGAAATTTGTTTCTTCACATTGGTATTGGAAGATGAATGTTGATGCTTTGGTAACTCTGGAATCTCATTGCTGTCATTGTTGGGTTTGATGTTTATGAATATGGGTCATGTTTTTCTACGTAAGAGTATCATAGTAGAGACATCCGTCTGGAAACTTTCGATTGTTAGCGCGATACTGTCCACAGTTTTCAAGTTAGCCTAATATAACTTTCAGGACTTATAGGGTGTATGAAAATCTAGGCCGAGTTTGATATTGGTGGTGCCACCTACATTATTGTGTAATATGGGGGTCAAAATGTAAAAATCGTGTGAACACTCTGGCATCTTAATTTTGTTTGCTGGATCTTCACCAGATTTAGTGGGATTGTGGGGGAGGTCAAAGTCTAAGTTTTTAATGATACTAGTGGCGCCACCTATAATTTGACAGTTTTATGAGCCAAAATGTGTTTTAAGATGTAAAATTCCATATTTGGAAAAGTAAGTGCATTAGACTGGTCAAAGGTTAAATGTTGTATAATATCGGTGACCTTGACTAATTTTTGTGATTTCCCCAAGCCTCTGAAGTTGAAAAGGCAATTTTGTAATGGCTGGGTGTAGCTTGGATATCAATGGCAAAGAGAATTGAGCCTCCAGATCAAAATTGCACTTGATTACATGATACATTAAAGTGTACTTGGTGACCTGCTTTTTAGGTCACTGTGACCCAGTAATTATGGAATTTGGCAAG
Source organism: Hermodice carunculata (assembly GCA_964020975.1). Lineage (NCBI taxonomy): Eukaryota > Metazoa > Annelida > Polychaeta > Eunicida > Amphinomidae > Hermodice > Hermodice carunculata. Next base: position 99,087,472 of record OZ026612.1, on the reverse strand, counting down.
TTTATTGTTTTTTTTCTCAATAACTCGATAAAGTTACTACCCAATTTGAACAAACAGGCTATAAATGGAAAGCTGAATCTTGGATGCATATTTTAAACAACTATAAGTTTTTAATCAAAATTGAAGGTCAAGGTCAAATGGCCAGTTTGTATGTTGGTGTCCTCTCGTGAATGCTCTGCACCCCACAATTCATGAGATAGGCCCATATAACTTTTAGGAGTTATAAAGTGTATAAAAATCTTTATCGACGTCAGTGTTGGTGGTGCCACCTATAATGTAATATACAGGTCAAAATGTGAAAATCTTATGATGGCAATACTGTCCACAGTTTTCAAGTTAGCCCAATATAACTTTCGGAACTTATAGGGGGTATAAAGATCTAAGTTCTTTGTTATATTGGTGGTGCCACCTACAATATTATGCAGGGGTCAAAATATGAACATCTTGTGAACACTCTGGCATCTTTAATTTGTGGCAGGTCTTCACCAAATTTGGTGGGATTTTAGGGGAGGTCAAAGTCTAAGGTGCTGGTGATACCAGGGGCGCCACCTATGATTTGATGGAAATTATGAGCCATAATGTGTTTTAAGATATAAAATTCCATAACTTGAGAAGTAATTGGATTAGACTTGCCAAATTTATAAGATGTATAGACAATGTCCGAAGCAAGAATGGTATATAATACCATTGAGCTTGACCTATTTTTGTGAGGTCACCATGCCTGTAAAGTTGAAAGAGGTGATTTTATAATGGCAGGGTGTAGCTTGGACATAATGGCAATGTCAGGACAGCACCAGGCCTATGGGCCTCTTGTATTACATAATGTGGGCGACCTTGATCTTCTGTCCCAAGGTCACTGAGGACAAAGTTAAGGACTCACTCATTGTTGTCTTGGGACATGCAACAGTATCCATTACAGGAATTGCACAACTAAACTATGATTGCATGTGGAGCACGGGACATCTGGTGGACAAACAAGACGTTAAAATCACATTAGCTTCACATGTTCAGAAGCCACTTGAGGACTGGCAACTTTGAAATGAACAGGTGCAATATAGCCATAGTGCCAGCAGAGCATTTGGCCCATGGGCCTCTTGTTGTTATATACTGTCACACATGTATGGGGTATAGCTTGCTGACATAATTTGTGTCCTTTTGTTTCATTGACCAGCTGTCAGATAAGTATGGATTCTCCATACTTGATTGTAAATGGGCTGTTTCCAGCTGAATGGCTATTTACATAAAATTGGTATAAAAAAATTTGCAATGTGTCCTTGGGGCCAAAGTATTGAAAAGGTTTGGCTTTTTTTAACTGCATGCCCTTTGTACAGGGTTCTTAGAAATCCTATAAAAGACCACCTGTCTTGAAAGATCACATTTGATTCTCCCTAGGGATGGTTTTTAAAGTCATGTTTCACTGTCTCTTGTGTATCACTGTCACTGTCAGTGTCACCATGTGATCGGCAGGTGCAAGGCACTAACAGTTACTTACATTACATGCATTGTGCTTTACAAGTACAGTGGTACCTCTCTTGAGAGCCCCCTCTAATGAGAGACCGCATATCTTTTTAAGACCACTCTCTCAGAACACTGTGCTATCTTTTCCATGTTGAACCTCTAATGAAAGACCACCTGTTTTGAGAGACTGCCTTTTGACCCGCTGTTGGGGCGGTCTCTCAAAAGAGGTACCACTGTATTGGACATTTAAGGATTAAATTGTCATATTATATCTCAGTCTCTTTGAAACTTGTGGTTTGAGTTACACTGGTTTATGGGATGACGCACTGAATCCTCAAATACTTTTAGTGGTTCTTTTTTTCCATTTTAATTGATTGGCATGAATGTGGCTTCAGTAGTTCCAATCTGTGTGATGAACTGCAGTGCAAACAGTATCCAGTCGGTACAATAAAAACAGAATCCCAGGTAGCCCTCTGGCTGTGTCCTAATTACATTTTTAGATGGATGAGATCTTAAACACTGCCAGTCAGAAGTCCAAGTACGGGAAGCTGGATAATGGATTGATAAGAATTTAGTAGATGTGAAGAAAGTACATGTAAAATTTTGTGTGTCTGATGGCAATCTAATATTTACATATGTACATATACATCTTAAACATAATTTGAGCAGTAAAAGTGAAGGAACATCCATATACATGTATGTAGTGGGCATTTGACATAAAACAAGTTGTGCCACTTTTTGTTTCATCAGGAAATCATTGGTGAAATTTGAGTGACATGGAACTGTGCAGTTTTCCTCAGACTTAATTTTCATGATGCACGCAGTTTCTGCATTAAATTCTATCATTTGTAATACTTAACTTTAAAGTGTGAAAACTTGCCCACTAGATAGAAAATAACACTGTTTGTATGGGTGGCGCAAAGCCATAATTGTAAGGAAGCCTTGTTTGCTGGGAACTACATTATCATATTGTATTTTCTGGGGTACAAAGATATTCTGTCTCTCTGCTGCAAGTCACTTGAGGTCAGCAGCACTTTAATCTGTTCTTCCTCAAAACATGTTAAACTAGCCAAGAGTAGCAGGTGGCCAGGTATCATCTACTTCGGTGTTTTTGACTAATTTGAACAGTATTGCAGGAAAACGATTTGAATTAGAATTGTGGATGAGACCATATCTCATCTGATCTCAGCTTTTGTGACCCTTGCTCGGTCCTTGCTCATATTCATATCAAGATGATATCCCCTGGGTCAACAGCATTTCTTAACAGTGCCCAATCAATGTCAAGGAAACCTGTTGACTAGTCTTAAATCAGGGGACAGGGTTAAGATGGTATTAAACTATGTATACTTTTCCTCAGCAGATCCCTGTCCTGAAAACTAAATCATTCACTTCAGTCAGCCACATATATGGTTGCTTTGTCCCTTTTAACTCTTAACCCCTGAATTATTACGGAGTCAACAACTTTCCTTGGCATAGATTGGGTGCTAAGTACCCAACTTACACTACTGACAGCTGCTGACCTTGGTCATGTTGTCTTTGGTGGGTTTTATCAGCATGCAACTCTCATTGACTTTTAAAGCTCTCCTGACCAAAAGTCACGGAGCTTATGCGACCGCTTATGTTTGTCCGTCCCTCTGTAAACTTTTGCTTGTTAGCGGGATACTGTCCACAGTTTTCAAGTGAGCCATATCACTTTCAGGACTTACGGGGGGTATAAAAATCTAGGCTCCTTTCAATATTGTTGGCACCACCCACAATATTATGTAATATACGGGTCAAAATGTGAAAATCTTGTGAACCCTCTAACGTCTTCAATTTTCAGTAGATCTTCACAAAATTTGGTGGGATTGGGGGGGGGGGGGAGGGAGGTCAAAGTCTAAGTTGTTAAGATACTGGTAGTGCCACCTGTAAGTTGACAAATTATGAGCCAAATGTGTTTTAAGATGTAAAAGTCTATATTTTGAAATGGACCATGGTGGAAGCTAGAATGTTATGTAATTTCAGTGACCGCGATCAATTTTTGTGAGGTCACCATGCCTGTGAAGTTCAAGAGGTGATATTGTAATGGCAGGGTGTAGCTTGGACATCAAAGGCAAACAGAATTGTGCCTCCAGTCAAAATGTGAAAATGTTGTGATCCCAATACTGTCCACAGTTTTCAAGTTAGCCCAACAAAACTATCAGGACTTGTAGGGTGTATAAGAATCTAGGTCTGTTTTGATATTGGTGGTGCAACCTTCAATATTATGCAATATAGGGGTCAAAATATGAAAATCTTGTGAACATTCTAGCATCTTTAATCTTTGCAGATCTACACCAAATTTGTTGGGATTGTGGGGGAGGTCAAAGTCTAACTTGCTAGTGATATTAGTGGTGCCACCTGTAATTTGACAGAAATTATGAACCAACGTGTGTAAAGATATAAAATTTCATATCTTGAAAAGTAATTGGATTCGACTTGCCAAATTTATAGGATATATAAACCATGTCCAAAGGTAGCATTTGTGAGGTCACCATGCCTGTAAATTTGAAAGAGGGGATTTTCTAATAGGAGAGGTCACAATTACCAATTATATGTGTATTCGGCTGAATGCACAATCCAATACACAGAATTCTTCAGGGCTAGAGATGTGTATTCCCATCGGAATTGCATGTTGAATTAACCTCAAATTAAAAGCAGGGTTCGATTTAATAGAATAAAATGTATTGCAAATAATGCTATACAAACTTAGCAATGTGGTGCAACTTTCTTCTTTTGCAGAGCAAAGGGTTTGCGATTTGCGAAGGGGCGAGCATGCTAGGGCCCCCCCCCCCGGAAAATGTTGAACTCTAAACTTCATTTGGTGGTATTTTAGGCCCTTTTACCCATTATATGTTCCCACAGGAAAATGTGTCTTACTACCAGCCAAAATGGATGTATTCATGGTACCAAATGATTTTTTTACTCAAGTACTTATGTATTTTTACAAATGCGGAATTGTAATTTCTCAGTCCACATATCTTGGCTTCGTTTTGCCGGCATATACCACAGTAAATTCGATCGACAATCATTTCTTTGACGCTTTCGAATTGCAGCCATTCATATTCTGTATTGACCTGGCGCTGCCAATCTTTGACTGTTTGCACTCTTACTTTTGACATGGTTGTTACAGTGCGGGTTGCGATAATAATTAGAAGAATAAGAAGTGTCATCACAGGTTTCGCGAGTTGGGGGTCCATCCAAAAGCATGGCACATGTTTGCTAGTCCTGCACCAACTGGCATCTCCATTTTTTTTTAACCAATCAGGAGATTGGATTTTCAGATGCAGCGCCATCTATTGTTAATCTCTTCACTTGCAGCCCAGACTGTCTCCGTGTCGTCGGTAAAAATACAATAGATTTTTGGCCTTACAAAAGTCAAAAATTAAAAAAAATGAGACTCACTGGGGTAAATTTCTATGTGGTAAAAGAGCACAATTTCTTTCTTTTTCCAGATGAGCTGATTTATTTTCAGGACAATTTTCTTTTCAAGAGATAAAGCTTTTATTTTTCGGGACAAAAATTGTGTATAGCAACATTTGCTCTGGGTATGGTAACTTGCATTGCAGTTACCCAATTTTTACATCGTTTTTGCGATGCGATACCGATTAAATCGAGCCCTGAAAAGACTAGGTTAAGAGCTGCAAGAATAAAATTTATGTTAATATTTCATCTATGCACATTATTTTACCACACAAATTTTGCTGTTTCTGCAATGAGTGGTTTTAAAGTTGTTAAGCTGTAAATTGCAATGAAAAGTAATGGGAATACATAATTCTGCCCTGAATGACTGAAATGCCCTCTACAGGAGAACATTAGAAGCCTCTGTGCTTGCTCTCCCCCATTGCAAGGTGTAGCTTGGACATCAATGGAATGTCAGCACAGCACCAGACCTAGGGGCCTCTTGTATTACATAATCTGGGTGACTTTGATCTTGTGTCCCAAGGTCACTGAGGACATAAAGTGAAGGACTCACTCATTGTTGCCTGAGCACGTGCAACAATATCCATGACAGGAATTGTACAAATAAGCTATATGGAACTATGATTACATGTGGACCAAAGAGCATAGATCTGATGGACATTTTATACACTAAATTTACATAAGCTTCATAATTATGTTCAGAAGCCACTTAAAGACTGGTAACTTTGAAATGTAGAGGTGCAATATATAGCCACAGTGCCAGCAAAACATTAGGCCCTTGGGCCTTGTGTTTTTGTTCAGTATGGTTGAAATTAGTCCAAAACATTGAAACAGATAAAATATGAGCAGCAGCAGGTTATGGCCGTTTTAAAGGGGATTGGATCAATCTTGTCATTTGCTGATTGTAGTTTTCTGTATGTGTTTGTGCAGTACATATTTGAACTGATGTTCAGCTATAACACTGTGAAATAGGGTGCATTTAAGTCGAATGGAATTTCCAGAGTCAAACTTAGATTGTAAAGCAGATCTTCATTAGCAGATATTTACACCATATTTAAAAGTCTCCCGAAAATATGAAGCCAAGCCCCCTGAAACTTGGACCCATATTCTGGCCCCCAAACACTCTTTGCTATCTATGACCAAATCCATCATGCCACACCCCTAATATAATGGACTACTTGTGTTTTTCATATTTTCAGGTTTCAAATCTACCCAAAATCGATCATTTTTACCCTTAGGCCTTATGAGGCCAACGGGTAATGTCGTGCCCGGTGCCGTCCGTCTGTCTGTCCATCCATCCCGTGGTTTTACCACCATAACTTCACAAATTTTTAAACAGGACTTTTAAATTGCATGTGATAGTACACGTTTATATGGCCTACTTTGTGTGCAAGCATAGTTGACCTTGATGTAATTTTCAAGGGCACACAGTGGTCACATGTGCTAAGCAATGTTACCCCTCTAACTATTGAAAGCCTGTATCTAGCAATCTAAATCTTACACACAAGAAGCTTCATAGAGTGATCTAAAAGCCTATTGAAAATCGAGGTCATAGCTTTATATTTGACATACTTTTTGAGGTCAAAGGTCAAGTGCACAATGGTGGTATTGGTATAAGTAAGGAAGTTTTTAAGTCAGTTACATGAAATTTTATACACACATGTATCACAACCAAAGAATGTGTCATGAAATTAAAGTAGGTCACTAGGTCAAGTATCTGGGTCACAGTGACCTATTCATTGAAATTTTGTTGACCACTATAACTTCAGAAATTTGTGAGACAAGACTTGTAAATTGCACATGATAATATACTTTTATATGGCCTACTTTGTGTGCAAGCATAGTTGACCTTGACATAATTCTCAAGGTCACACAATGGTCACATGTGCTGAGCAATGTTACCACTCTAACTATTAAAAGCCTGCATCTAGCAATCTAAATCTTACATACAAAAAGTTTCAAAGAGTGATCTATAAGCCTATTGAAAATCAAAGTCATAGCTCTGTATTTGACCTACTTTTTGAGGTCAAAGGTCAAGTGCACAATGGTGGTATTGGTATAAGTAAGGAAGTTTTTAAGTCAGTTACATGAAATTTTATACACACATGTATCACAAACAAAGAATGTGTCATGAAATTAAAGTAGGTCACTAGGTCAAGTTTCTGAGTCACAGTGACCTATTCATTGAAATTTTGTTGACCACTATAACTTCAGAAATTTGTGAGACAGGACTTTCAAATTGCACATGATAATACACTTTTATATGGCCTACTTTGTGTGCAAGCATAGTTGACCTTGACATAATTCTCAAGGTCACACAATGGTCACATGTGCTGAGCAAGGTTACCACTTTAACTATTGAAAGCCTGCATCTAGCAATCTAAATCTTACGTACAAGTAGCTTCATAAAGTGATCTAAAAGTCTATTGAAAATTGAGATCATAGCTCTGTATTTGACCTACTTTTTGAGGTCAAAGGTCAAGTGCACAATGGTGGTATTGGTATAAGTAAGGAAGTTTTTAAGTCAGTTACATGAAATGTTATACACACATGTATCACAACCAAAGAATGTTTCATGAATCAAAAGTAAGTCACTAAGTCAAGCATCTGGGTCACAGTGACCTGTTCATTGAAATTTGTTTACCCCACTATAACATCAGAAATTTTTGAGACAGGACTTTCAAATTGCACAGGTTAGTACACTCCTATATGGCCTACTTTGTGTGCAAGCATAGTTGACCTTGATGTAATTCTCAAGGTCACACAATGGTCACATGTGCTGAGTGACATTACCACTCTAACTAGTGAAAGCCTGCATCTAGCAATCTAAAGCTTACACACAAAAAGCTTCATAGAGTGATCTAGAAGCCTATTGAAAATCAAGGTCACAGCTCTATATTGACCTACTTTTGAGGTCAAAGGTCAAGTGCACTATAGATGGTGGTATTGGTATAAGTAAGGAAGTATTTAAGTCAGTTACATGAAATTTTATACACACATGTATCATAACCAAAAAATGTGTCATTAATTAAAAGTAGGTCACTAGGTCAAGTTTTTGGGTCACAGTGACCTATTCATTGAAATTTTGTTTACCACATTAACTTCAGAAGCTTTTGAGACAGGACTTTCAAATTGCATATGATGGTACACCACTGCAAGCATAATTGACCTTGACCTAATTTTCAAGGTCACACACAGGTCACAAGTTTGCTGAGTGACGTGCATCTAGAAATCTAAATCTTAAAACAAAAGAAGCAACACATGGTGATCTAGAAGGCTATTGAAAGTCAAGGTTATACTTCTATATTTGACCTAATGTTTTTGAGGTCAAAGGTCAAGTGTAAAATAGTAGTATTTGTGTTGGTAACTATACCTGATGCTATGGGACACTATACCTATTCACTTACAGCAAAAGAGATTGAAGGCGGCCGAAGGGTACTGCGTTCTTTGAACGGTATTTTTTACATGCAGACGTCACGTCTGATGACGACCCACATTCTGCATATACCAAAGTGATTTGACGTTGAGGGGAGTAAATGAAAATTTCCCACAACCAAGTGACCACCCTACCAAATAGTGAAATGGCTAATCTATCAGACTATATTCATGAAACTGGCTTTAAAGACTAATTTATATCATTTTTTTATCGCTTTTTGTAACATTCATTTAACCCAGCCGCCTGTCAATCATTGAACTTCCGGTTAGCAGGATAGTTTTGTTAACAGGAAGAGACTTGACACAATCCTCTGCAAGCAGTTTTATTTTTAGGGTCACTGATGGTGTCACAAATGGACATGACGAGCTGTTTCGGGATTCCCTAATAAAAATAGGCATTGGCATACTACTTAGTGACCCGAAAACATCTGCTAAATTGGATAATATCATCACAGAAAATTGTATCCATGTTCATTTTCCGTAAACAGGGCCATAATATAGGCTGTGTAGCACACAGGGGCTACCAGCAGAATGGTTGTCATTATATTCTGTCTGATCAATTTGAACCCATTTATACTGACCGGCAAAGTCACTGGACAGTGACTTTGCCGGTCAGTATGAATTGGTTTGTATTGACCAGACAGAATATGATGAAAACCCTTCTGCTGGTTGTCCCTGTGGTGTGGGACGCCGAGCTATTTTTTTTTTTCTTTTTACCCAGTATTATAATAATCATCCGTTCAATCTCAAACAGTGTAGCCTGTGGTGTAGCACTGAAGCTGATGCCTAGTTGAAGTTATTTTTGGTGTTGCTGTCATTTTCACTCACCACAGAAATGGTCACTTTGGTCACTTTGTTGTTACAGTAAGCCTTGAGCATTTTGTGTTGACATTGATCTAGTTCAGTAAAAATATTAATTGGCTTGCACTGATACTAGTCCCAGTTTTGGATGGACATTAACTAGTGTTCTTCAAAAGGCCATAAGCACAATGCACAGCAGAACCTGTCTTAAAAGACCACCTCTAGGAATGACCAAATTGTGGCCTCTCAAGACAGGTGGTCCCTCATAATACCTATAAAGAATATAACAAGTGCTAGGCAATGTATCTTGAAAAGGTTGTCTATCAAGACAGGTGGTCTCCCATTGGAGGGGTCTCTCAAGACAGGGGCTACTGTAATCACTGTTTGGTTGTCTTGAATGTTTAATTGAATTATCCATTACAAGACCACAGGAGGGACATTGTCCATGGATCTATTACACTGATATAATGCATGAAGAATTACATACATATATAAGAACAGTTCCTAGAAGGTCAGTATAATTCAGTACTTTCCGCCGAAGCTGGCGCTGCAGTCGACGCATGCGCATAGACGCGCAAACTCGCCCTGCGGGGTTCATGCTTTGGGCACCATTGTGAATGAATAGAGAGGACACCACTTTTTAATGCCTGAAAAGTTGTAAATATGTATATATATATATATATAGTTCGTTTTTTATTTAGCGATGGGGGGGGGGGGGGTAAAGATCACTGTGCAGGGTTTGGGTGTTGCAATAGAAGAGGGAAGGCGAGATGTGAATCTTTGTCGTTTCACCGGATACCAGCTCGGCAGCCTCAACGCGCCCGGCGGATCCACGCCATCTCCAGAAAAGAGAAACCCACTGATAACTGGGTTGTTTGTAGTAAGCATTTTGTAAATAAGAAACCCTCCAAATATAGCAACAATGTAGACTTTGTACCGACATTATTCATGGGAAAGCAAGAGACTGTGGAAACGCCAAAACCATCATGCGATATTTCAAAGCGGTCATTATACTGCATTAAATGGCTTGACAATCATTGATATCGACTCTACTTTAGTGAAAAGATTGGCTGAAGAAACTTGTCAAAATTTATATACTCGTCTTAACTGCTCTTAAGCGGTCACCCTGCAGCAAACAAGTTAATCGTCTGACAATAGTGGGCCATACGTAGCTGCTACCCCACTGCGTACCAGCAAGTCACGGTAGCCGTTTCAGCCTCAAGGTGTCATAATCCCATTATCAGGTAATGAGCGCTCTCTCTCTCTCTCTCTCTCTCTCTCTCTCTCTCTCTCTCTCTCTCTCTCTCTCTCTCTCTCTCTCTCTCTCTCTCTCTCTCTCTCTCTCTCTCTCTCTCTCTCTCTCTCTCTCTCTCTCTCTCTCTCTCTCTCTCTCTCTCTCTCTCTCTCTCTCTCTCTCTCTCTCTCTCTCTCTCTCTCTCTCTCTCTCTCTCTCTCTCTCTCTCTCTCTCTCTGACCAAGTTGGTCCCAGAGTTTTTTTTCAGACAGTATTGGAAAAAAAACACCAAACTTGCCATGGTGACTGACATAACCAGCAAAATTGTGCATCTCATTTGGAATAGTCATGATGTTTAAAATTATGCAAAGTTTAGAGGCAACAAAAATGTTAAAAGTGCCATATCTTCCAAACTATTGCAGATTTACTCAAAATTTCAATGTGCATATATACCTTTGTGACACCTGCCACTATAATGGACAGTATAGTTGTAGACTTTCAAATTATGCTAATAAGGGGCATTGAAAAATTTAAAAGTTGAGTATCTCCAAAACTATTGTACATAGAGATGCCATTCCAACTTCAATTTGCAGGTTTGTGGGAAAGCCGCATCCAATGAACCATGCACCAAAGTTGTAGGATTTTAATTTATGCAAATTAGGTGAATATGCAAAATGTTAGTCTTCAATAGCTTCAAATCTATTATAGAGGTGCCATTTCTACTTCAATTTATGGGTTTGTGGCATAACCCCATAAATGAACAATAAACCAAAGTTCTTCTAGGCTTATCATTCATGCAAATTAGACAATTACATAAAAATAAAATGTTGAATAACATCAAACTATTATAGATAGTTTCATTCAAACTTCACTTTATAAGTTTGGGACATGGCCACATCCTTTGAACCAAGAACCAAAGCTGAGCATTTTAATTTATAAACATTTATAAAAATTACAAGATACAAGAAATTTAGATTATGTTGAACAATGGCAAAGAAAAGCATTTCAAACTGTTCTCATTTGAAGGCACCCAGACAGATTTGCTGTGAAGCAAATCTTCTTTTCTAGTTTATTGTTTGTATCAAAGATAACACTGACTTTATTAACTACTCTCACATGTTAGTTGAACAAATAATACATAAACACTAGGGAATCTTTGACCAGCTTTACAGTTGTTAGGCAAATATTGTAAACTTTAATCACATGTTGGTCTGGGAAACAACCAGTCATTCAACTCTGTACCAAACATGTAAAAACTGTTGCAGGTCCTACTGCATGCCCCAGACCAAAAATTCCAAGGGCACCACTTATATATGCATTTATTTTAATACCATTCAAAGGCAAAGTGAGGGGACAGGTTTCTCTCTTAAAACTGTTCCAGATCAACATTTTCTTTTGCATGCCTCTTATTTAAAGAAAGTCCTCTGTAACTTCATCCAAGACTAGTATGCTTCAAAACATTGACCAGAGAAACGTTGTTTTTTTTTTTAAATAAAAAGGTCCTTTTTTTTCTCCTTTATAATTATCCAGAAAATACAATTCCACTTACTGGAAGCATCTGCACTGGTGCCAGTGCATAAATGTAATGTCATTCCACACCATCAGTGTGTAGTATCTTAGCATGCCTTTAATAAAGTTTTATTCCACACCATCAGTGTGTAATATCTTAGCATGCCTTTTACACTTTTCACAAGGTCAAACTAACTTTACACGTTAATACTCTTGTACTGTATCAGAAAACAAATGTCAATGACTCAGATTTCATTGACTTGCTGTGCAAAACCAAGCACAAAGCTGTTATATTAGTTTCAGGTCAACAAGGACACTAACTTGACATCAAAGCTGTTCCCTGAGTAGTCATTTTTATCTCCTTTGGAAATGATGTAAACTTTTAACCTTTAATACAACCATCACATAGGCTATGCAGATGACCTGTTTTCTGAAGATCACACTACATTGAAAGGAAGTCGTGTTTTCATAATGTACATAATTTTTTATCGCGTGCATACAGGATATACTGTTCATTGTAAAACTAAAACAGATCAATATAGCTGTCTCCATTCAAGGATTTCTGGCCATAATGACAGGAAAGTATGCCAAATTGTTTCTTTCTTCCTTAAACAGACTCCTTTGTATGCATGTTCAAAAACGCCAAACAGGAGCACAGTGTCAATGATTCAGTTTGTAGAGTTTGACAAGTGTTATTGTATTGCATGTAGACTCTAGAACAAAGTGGATACAGCAGAACCCACCTACATGTTGTCATGGGTTGAAAATATTTAACAGAAACACAATGAGAGATCCTCTCTACAGCATGCCAAAAAATGCGAACAATCAAATCATGGTCTCTACAGCATGCCAAACAAATGCCCCCTCCCCTTCGATACAAACAAACAAATCATGGTCTCATATTCCGCTCTTGCGTATGTTTGCATATAGGACACACTTACACATATTCCACATTCTGTCACCATCCAATAATTTTCCATTTAAAAAAAATGCAATTCCATTTCATCAGCCAAAAATTTAAATTCTATTTCACTGCTGCATATATATTTTATATACTGGTAATAATCAAGAGCAAATTCTGTTTTTAAAAAAATGTACAATTCTACTTTGGTTTCAGAACAAAACAAAAATCTCTGGCACAAACTAAATACACATATTTTGCATATTGTTTTACTGAAAACAATACCTAGCTATTTACAAACCACTGCATACCATGTGACTAAAAAAAAAACCTACTCAAAATGGACAATCCTTAGATCAAGAATACATGTATTTGTTTTATGGGCACATCATGTCTATCCATATCCATGAAATACTAACAATTTTTTCTTTTTACTATTTATTAAATAAATAACTTATTTGTGTCATCAAGCACTTAGTTGCACATGACAAAGAATCAGTTCTCTGCTATGCTTGATCATTGGTCCATCACATCAAACAACATACTAAAATGCGAGATGCTCCTGAGTTGACACCAGTTGCCACATACATGGAGAACATATGTGTTAAATTCATAAACATGTCTCCAATGCTAATTTTAAATTGTGGACTACAACATGAGAAGAGATCGCAATTATATTCACTTTACAATGCAATATTGCATGAAGCAATAAATGGGATGCAAGTAAAAGGGTATAGGTGATAAGTAAAGGCAGGGATAAAAATCCTCTCACTTCTCTGCCCAAAAAATGTGATAGAAGACTGTTGCCATACTAGAGCAAACTGTTTATGATTGGATGCATCTGTTGACTTGTTTGAGAGTTTCTGGGGCTGAAAATTTAAAGCATATGCACTGAAGATGTAACTTGTACTCTAGTGTTTTAGCATTTGAACAAAATAATTCTGTTTACACTATCCTTATTCTAGGCTGTTTCCAATTTTGGAAGGAAGTCGTGCACACAACAATCTTTTTTCAGTCTGAGTACAATGACTTGTTATGAATTAAATAAATACCTGCTGTAAGTTTCGGACCTGTACGCATTATGTGGGTACCTGTCTCAACTAAGCTCCATCTTTGACCCACGGGTGTCCTAGGAACTCTGCCCAGTGCTGCTACTTAAATAATTCATAACTTGTGGGACATTTCAATGTCAGATACAATATTCCTATTTCTGGGGCCCACCACAACCAACAACTGGTAATTTCAAGGCATTGTATTTACATTTTAAGGTAGTGCTCACACTGGAAAAGTCCCATTATATATTGTACATTACGTTCATTCGCCAAATTAACTTTCCCTCAACACTAATCACACATATATTTTAAGAAACTACCTCTTCAAAATATCTAATCGGGATTAACTCACATGGATTTGGCTGCCATTTTGAAAAATGTGGATTCCGCATCCATTGGGTTTGTAAATGAGGAGAGCAATAGGACAATCTTGGGGGGTTTATGATACATGAAACCAAAAGTATATAATTTGCAAATATTTCAGAGCATCAATAATGAAATGATATATAAGTTGTTTTATGGGGTATAAAATTTGCGGGCCTCTTACTATCTACCAATCCTAGCCAGGAAAATATTCGCAAGCCTTAACATGAATAAACAGTAATAAACAAACAGTGTCAGACAACGTGCCAAGCATTTTGATATCGAATGAAATCGTGTGCAAACTTGGGTACATTTGATTATGTTCAGTCCACGTCGTTCATTTTTATCCATGCACATTCCAAACAGTGTTAAAAGCACATGGCTGCAATTCACTTTGATATGCAAATCAAATGTACGTTTGTGAGATTGTCCCACAATGCCTTGCGCCATGTTGAAAATGGCATTCACCAATATGTGCATGATTTGCCAGGGTATCGTGTCGCATTTGGATTTGTAACTAACACTGGTGACTGCTTCAGACACAACCGAACAGGCAGATTAAAGTTAAGATAGGAAGTCATGTTTTAAAAATACCTTAACAACTGTTTGCCCTGGTATCTCCGAGAACGGACACCTGGAATCTAGTGAAATATTAGAAGAATGATAACCAAACAACCATGGCTTTGCAGCTATGCTGTTTCACCTAACAACCGTGGCTATGCAGCTATGCTGTTTCCCAGGCCCAAATTAACTCTCCAGACAAGTTGATGTAGAATGCTGTGTTTGAGTTGACTTTACTGCAAAATAGCAGCACTCGATGGCCCCTTTCTCTATAAATTCTTTCAGCCAGGGTCAATCAATGTTTATTAGGGAAGGGTGGTTTGTTTTTATGTCATAAAATTTATCAAGGGTCAGGCCTTTTCAGTAGGGTCGGTTGGGTTACCAAAACCACACATATATTTTTCTTAGGCCTTAGGTAACTTGTACATTTGTTGAAACATGTTTATAATAGATGTTCTTTCCCCCTTTACACTTCATCTTTGACGTCACTTTAATTTGCTGCCTGGGCACAGTCGGAGGCACTTGTTTGAGTAACAGAACTGAGGCTCCCAGAATAAGTAGAACACAACATGAGACTGGCAAATGGTATAACCATGTGTGAAAGGAATAAGAAACTAGGAAAGATGATTTGCTGCATAGCAAATCAGTGTGTGTGTCTTCAAAGCATATTAGTATGGCAATGTACAACTATTCCATAACACAGGAATAGAAGTTGGAATGGCATCTCTATCTATTATAGCTTTGATGTTATGAAAGATTTAAAATTTATAATGGTGCTATTTAAATAATTGAAATTGCTATAACTTTTATTTTTAATTAGGTGCACAATGGTCAACACCCCCCTAGCAGAAGTTGGAATGACATCTCTCTATTATAGTATTGAGGATATTCAAGATTGAAAATTTCAAATACTGCTAATTAGCATAATTTAAATTGTTACAACTTATGTTTTAGATTCATTACATGCGCAATGGTCAGCAACCCCCTAGTAGAAGTTGGAATGACATCTCTATCTATTATACTTTTGAAGATATTCAAGATTTAATATTTCAAATGCCCCTTATTTGCATAATTTTAA
Source organism: Hermodice carunculata (assembly GCA_964020975.1). Classification (NCBI taxonomy): domain Eukaryota; kingdom Metazoa; phylum Annelida; class Polychaeta; order Eunicida; family Amphinomidae; genus Hermodice; species Hermodice carunculata. The sequence continues at coordinate 99,071,639 of OZ026612.1, read as the reverse complement.
ACATCTTCATTCCTCAGTATAAAACGGTCAAACTCTTTGTATGGAGGTACAATCGTGCCAAGTTTGGAGTTTCTATGTATAATAGTGTCCAAGAAAAGTGTCGAGCAACTTTGCTGGTAAAGAAAGAAAGAAAGAAAGAAAGGAAGGAAGGAAGGAAGGAAGGAAGGAAGGAAAAACAGAAAAGCGTGTGTTGACACACACACTTTAAAAACAGTATTAGTGATTTTGTATCCAAAAGCTTTCTTCATCATCTCTATGTTTAGTTTGGAAAAAAAAGGACAAACAACTCATCAAAAGAAGTTCTCAGATTTTGAAGCCTGTTTTGTATATTAAATGATTATATATACATGTATGTGAAGATTAATTTTGGTCCAAGTCTATGGAAAAAATTATGCTATTTGACAAAATGACACTTTTCATGTAGAAGGAAACTGTGAATGGAATCCCAAACAAATTTTAGAAGCTTCTGTTTCTTGTGCATGAACCACTCTGTTAATTGTATCTTCTGTACTCATCCATTTGGCTGGTTGCCCCTCATCTCATTTAACTGCTGCTAGCCATGCATTGAATAGGCAATCAGGTGCGCTGCAGGCCAGTTGATAAAGAACCAAAATATGTCTGCCCCAAGGCCTGTCATTGAAGGGCCAGTCAGATATGTGCGGAGGCCAGCATATGAACAGCCAATCAGATGTACACGTATGCTCCAATTCCTGTCAGTGAGAAGCAAATAAAATGACAGTTCAAAGGCCAGGCAATGAAGAGCCAATCAACTGTCTGTTCCAAGGTCAGTGCATGAGCAGCCAGATGTGTGCTCAAAGACAGACCATGCAAGGACAACTAATTAGATATCTCCATCAGTGATCAGCCAATCAGATGTATGCTTAAAGGAGAGGCAGCATACAGCCAATGAGATGTCTGCACCAAGTCTAATCACTTTACAGCCAGTCAGGTTTGTCTTCAAATCTCATCATGAATAGCCAATTAGATGTCTACTGTGAGGCTGGTCATTGGGTAACCATGAATAGCCAAGTAGATGCCTACTGTGAGGCTGGTGGTTGGATAGCCTATCATGCCTGTCTGCCTTGAGGTCAGTTGATCACTGAATAACCAATCAATGTAAAACCAATCAGGTGTCTGAATGCATCATGGCCACACTGTTCATGTATGTACTCTTAATTCTGCAAACATTGATGTCTGAGATCAGAGAAAAGTTAAATGTTGAATAAATTTTCAGAAAGAAATGTAAATAGGGCACATAAAATGCATCTGAATTTTATGACAGGTCAGCAACTTTTTAGCTCAGCTGACTGGTCAGTCAGCTGAGTTAAAAAGTTGCTGACTTTTTGGTCCGTCTGTCCACAATTCACATTTTCGACTTCTTCTCAAAAACCGTAGTCCAGATCCACTTCAAACTTGGTGGGGATGTGCCTTGGGTTAGTCTCTATCAAGTTTCTTCAAATGGTCACGGTCCAGTGATTTGGGGAATTTAAATGATTTTTTTTTTTTTTTTTTTTTTTTTTTTGGTAAATCTTATAAAATCTTCTCCAAAACCGCTCACCCAATTGCTTTGATATCACACAGGGACACTCCCTGGGACTCCTAGTTCTTAATTTGTTCAGCAGGTGGCGCTGCAATTTTTTCCCTAATTTTTTACAAATTTTTGTGTGATCTAGCTTTATTCGACTTCTTCTCCAGAACCGTCTCTCAGATTAAGCTGAAACATGGTGGATATGTTCCATGTAGAAGGGTCAAACAAAGTTGTTCACTATGTGGGAATGCTGCGGATACCTGATTTTTAACAATTTTTTCAATTCGGTAAGTCAATGGACATTCTAATGCTAATTCACATTTTCGACTTCTCCATAAAAAACGTTATTCAGATTAACTTCAAACTTGGTGGCAATGTACCTTGGGTGGGTTTCTATGAGGTTTGTCCATATGTTCATGCTCCAGTGATTTTTGGATTTTTAATGAATTTTTTTTTTTTTTTTTTGGACAAATCCTAAAAAATCTTCGTCTCCAAAACAGCTTAGCCAATTGCTTTGATATCACACAGGAAGACACATGGGGACTCCTTGTTGATTTGTTCAACAGGTGGCACTGTAGTTTTTTTCTAATTTTTTATGAATTTTTGTGTGTTATAGCTATTTTCGACTTCTCCAGAACCGTCACTCAGATTAAGCTTACATGTGGTGGATATTTTCCTTATGGAAGGGCCAAACAAAGTTGTTCACTATGTGGGAATGCTGCGGATTCCCCAGTTTTACCTCAGCTGACTGACAAGTCAGCTGAGGTAAAACTCGGGAATCTGCAGGTTTTGTTAGGGTCCGTCGTCCGTCTGTCCACAATTCACATTTTCGACTTCTCCTCAAAAACCGTCGGCCAGATCCACTTCAAACTTGGTCGAGATGTGCCGGGAAGGGGGGGGGGGTGTCTCTACCAAGTTTGTTCAAATGGTCATGATCCAGTGATTTTTTAATTTTAAATGAAAGTTTTTGTTCTTTTGTGGGCAGATCTTAAAAAATCTTCTTCTCCGAAACTGCTCACCCCATTGCTTTGATATCACACAGGAACACTTCCTGGGGACTCCTTGTTGATTTGTTCAACAGGTGGCGCTGTAGTTTTTTTCTAATTTATTATGAATTTTTGTGTGTTATAGCTATTTTCGACTTCTTCTCCAGAACCGTCACTCAGATCTAGCTTACACGGGGTGGATATGTTCCTTATGGGAGGAACAAAGAAAGTTGTTCACTATGTGGGAAAGCTGCAGATTCCTGATTTTTACTGATTTTTTCAATTCGGCTCCTTTGCGGTAAATGCACCATTCCTATTGATTACTATGTAAGTCAATGGGCATTCTAATGCTAATTTACATTTTCGACTTCTTCTCCAAAACTGTCATGCAGATTTACTTCACACTTGATGGGGATGTACCTTGGGTGGGTGTCTACCAGATGTGTTCCAATGAATTTTGGATATTTTTATGATTTTTTTTCAAAAATGTCCACAAAAGTTTTAGTAGGAAAGTTTAACCTGGGAATTTCTTGTAATGGTCATAACTTAAATAATATTGGCCAGATTTACTTCAAACTTAGTGGGGATGTGCCTTGGGTGGATCTCTACCAAGTTTGTTCAAATGGTCACGCTCTATTGATTTTTGGATTTTTTATCAAATTTTTTGTTCTTTTTTGGGGCAAACCTTAACAATTCTTCTCTTCTGAAAGCGCTCACCCAATTGCTTTGATGTCGTACATAGACACTCCCAGGGACACCTAGTTCCCAATTTGTTCACCAGGTGGCGCTGCAATTTTTTAATGAATTTTTTGCATGGTTTTGCTATTTTTCACTTGTTCTTAGAACCGTCCCTCAGATTAAGCTGAAATGTGATGGATATGTTATTGTGGAAGGGTCAAACAGTTGTTTACTAGGTTGCACTGCTTTGCATTCCTGATTTGTAAGGATTTTCAATTCGGGTACTTATCGTTCAATGCAGCTTTCCTGTTGATTACTATGTAAGTCAATAGGCATTTTAATGCTAATTCACAGACAACTGACACGAAATTTACGGTTTACTTGATAACTTGAGATCTGTTTTGAGTTAGCTGCACGTGTTCATTATTCTGTATGAAGGTCATGCTGAGACAATACATGAATGACCTTGACCTCGTTTGTGGGGTCACAGTGCAACATACATGAATTTTACTCTTCATTATAACTTGAGAACTACTTGAACTTTGATGTTGCACATGTAAGTGTTCTTCTATAAAGGTCAGACTTACTCAGCACGTGGTGTCCTTGATCCTTTCCCAAGTTCATAGAGCTGCAAGTGTGATGAATGTCAAGATCAGCTGAGCATGGGCTGTTCACACAGCCCTCTTGTTTATGAATAAAAATCACTTCATAAAACTTACATGTTTTGAGTTTGTTATGTTTAGCTCTGTATTTCTGTGACAACCAAATTTGGAAAGTTATTGTTATTTATGGTTGCCATGGCAACCATGCAGTCATATTGAAAGAAGCGGCTTGAATGAAAGGTAATGTGTATTACAGTTATGACTGGTAGAACTTAATTTTTGCTGACAAAAAACAGGTAAGATCACTAAAAATGTGACTTGAATTCAAGATTGAATACATCAAGAGCCACCTGAATGATAAATTGCACAGAAAATAGTTGTAAATATGGTTTTGATTAGTAAAATTGACAAGTAAAAGCCTCGGTAACCAGTAACAACCACATTCTAATGCAATCACAATGGATCAGTCTTCTCTCCGTCTCTGTCGCTCACATTTTTTTTCTGATGCAACTGGGTAATAATGCTTATGTATCTTATGAGTAATGTTTAGTCTGTATTTCTATGCCAATCTGATTGGGAAAAGAATTATTATTTGCATTGACATGGCAACCAGCCAGCCATATTGGAAGAAGCAGCTTGTACAGAAATGTGCATTACATTTGCGACTGGTAGAACTTGTTTCCTGTTGACATGCAACACATAAAAAGTGATAAATCACCTACATTGTAATCAAGATTGAATAGATCAGGAACCACATGAATGATAAATTACACAAAATATAATTATAAATATGGTTTTGTGAAGTGAACCTGGGAAAATAATATGCAAAAAAAACCCAACCCGCTTCTAATCATACAATATTATGTAATTACAGCATTTAGTAGTGTACTTTCAAGTGTATTTTGTAACAAGAGAAATCCACCCCAGCATGTCTTGGTACTATATTCTCCATCCTGTTTGGTTGATCTGATGGTTTCCACAACATTTATTGTGTTTAACCAACAGTCATCAAGGAACTTGACAATGCATTTTTACCCCTTGGCCTTCTAGGCCGGAGGGGAATTGTCATCATCTACAGGTCCGTCCGTTGGTCCATCCATGCCTTGGTAATGCTATATCTCCAAAAATACTCACTTTACAGAGACCAAATTTTTATCACAGGGGGCCATTGAGATGATTCAGGTGTCTATTGAAAAAAAGGTTACTAGGTAACATATTTAGGCCACAGTACTACATTAAAGAAAAAACAGCGTTAACACAATATCTGAAAAAATATTGAATGTAGCTTCATCAATTATTTATGACAGTTGGTCCTAAGTATGCCTCAGAAGCCTATTGAAAACTAACTCTCTGGGTCATAATTTAGGTCACAGTGCTGCATTGAAGAAAATGGCCATACCATGATATCTTCAAATCTGAATTTTCTCATTGTAGCTGCACCAATTATTTATGACAGTTGGTTCTTAGGATGCCTCAGACACCTATTGAAAACTAGGTCACTGGGTCACATTTAGGTCACAGTGCTGCATTGAAGAAAAATGGCCTTGCTATGATATCTCTGCTCATTGCATTTGCACCAAAGCTTTGTCATAAGGTCAAATGGAAGTAACCTTGGCCTACATGTACCCAAGGGTATTCCCGTTACCCACATGTCGGTCTGTCTGTGTGTCCATCCGTACATCCTGGCCGAGGGGTTTTCGGTTACTGATCAGCTTCTAGTTTTTTCTGCAGTTGTTTCCAACTCCTTTTTATGGTTTACATGACTGTACTCACATGAAGGGAGTAATGAATTGGAAACATTACAATTGATCATGACTCATGCTTGTACATTTTGCTGATGCTGTGAAGCATTAAATCCACATCAGATTCACCAAAAATTAAGCTAAAAAAGGTTCACTTTTCCAATAACTGACTCAGATCATACACTCTGGCACCCAGGAGTGTCAAAATAGACAATCTACAAGCATTCTGCCAACCATGAAGGATTTCACAAACAAATTCACAAGGGTGATTTGGGAAAAAAGTAACAATTCTCAATAATTTACCTTGACATGAAGGACTATCATTTATTCCACACAGCAATAAACAGAATAACTTTGACCTATGGCTTCATGCTGGAAAAACTATTTGTCATTTTTTTTTTTTTTTTTTTTTGACTTTCAACAGTATCATGTGAACTCACTAGAGACTTAATTCCAGCCATCCCGATACAATGACCTTGGCGAAAAGAAAGCCAGCACACGACATCAAGGCAAGCAATTAATCAGGCTGGAAAGCAAACATACAACAGGAGTGCTAAAAGTCCAGGGAGCATCAAATATACTGCTGCAAATCATAGAACATGTGACAAGTGGACGGCAAACAAGGCCTCACCTGGCAACACTGATAGTTTGCCCGTCAGAAAGCACATATGACTTGATAGTGTTGTTAAAAATTTTCCAAAGTCATGCAGATCATCTGAAATCAAGTCAGGAAAAAAAATAATAACAAATTTCTAAGGCTTTCAGCTGCACACTGGACGAGTAAAGATTGACAAGTTGTCCTTAGGAGCCCCAATTCTTAATGTTCCTGAGCAGGACTTGACAATGCTTACTGAATTGTTGAAGGCATGTGGTACAAAGAAATATAAAGAATTTGTTCACAAGATGTTGAGAAGAAGAGAAAAGAGGTTTTTTTAATCAATTTTACGTGGTCCATTGAAAATCTTCAAAAATGTGAACAAAAAGTTGAAAGTATCATCTGAGGGAAAAGGCTGTGAGTTAGCAATCAAAAGAGAATGAGATCTGTGCTTGGAAAACTGGTTGCTTATTCAGCAAAGCATGGTTCCCATCTGGACCAGTACACAGTACTGATGTACTGCCTTGGACCTGCCTTGTTGTGTCTAGAATCACTGTTGAGAGAATCTGCATCAGCCTACACAGTTGACCTAATGGCTACCAAGTGGCTACATACCTGGGTTGGCAAAGGTATTTGCTGGCTTGGTTTTGGAACTTAAGAATTGGATACCATGTGGCCATGCAACAGTGGATGTAGTTGGTGACAGACCCTGCAAAGAGCTAACAATCAGAGAGGCAGGCTGGGTTTAAAGGGGCTGTCATGAAAAGTAAAATCCTAAAAGCCTTAAAATTTCAGCAATTGTCTCACAGGTTCCATCTAATTGAGCTTTCAAGGAATCCATGGTTGACATAAACCTGCAAGTTTGGACCCACAAGGGGAAATCATTGTCAGAAAACAAAGAAATCTATTTCTCAAACAGTGAAAAGTGCTATAATTATCTGCCAGGAAGGAACCATGGTAGTAGATGTCTCTCCTATAACCAGGAAGAAGTGCTATCATTGTCTCCCGGTAAGGAACCATGGTATTGTCTCTCCTGTAATCAGGAGGGAGCAGGCACAAAAGTACACATGTATGTCTGCATGTTCAGCATGCTCTTACAGTGAAGTCAGGTCCTGTCACTATTTGGTCAGTGTAAGGTGGTACAGATATACCACTAGGGCTGGGATGATTCATTGATATGTTGATGTATCATGATACATTGCTTTGTGATATATTGTATTGAGTATAATAATATGAAAATGGTACTATAGTATGCATCATAATGGAATTTTTTAAGACAGTAACACAAAAAAATCAAAACATTTTTCTTGAAATGTTATCAAATGGAAATGATGGGAATCTGTTAATGTACATTTCCGTACATTTTATATATATATATATATATATATATATATATATATATATATATATATATATATATATATATATATATATATATATACATGTACAGTGAAAACTCGTTATAATGACACCATCTGTTTCTTAAGAAATGTGTCAGATAACTGAATATGTCAGATAAATGAATCAAACAACAAAGAAAATGAACTTGTGTCATTATAATGAATATGTCGGATATCTGAGTGTCGTCATAATGTACTGTATATATACATTTGTATTGATCAGAATAACATGATGAACTACATGTACATGTAGGTGAAGTATGATGCTGCAGAGTTTATTGTAGGCATGTGAAACATCTATTATTGTGATCCCAGTAAAACTGACAGGTGAACTGTATTGTGATATGTATCATATCATGAGATTTGTATCAGGATGTATGTGTTGAATCATGACAAAAGTGTGTCCCGGTCCTTCCACTTTAACCTTTGCCAGAATGTGATGAAAAAACATATCTTTATAATGGACGCAGTGAAAGCCATAACTTTTTTGTTCAACCTCAAAGGTGTACATGTTACCTTTGTCCCAAATGAAAACATTGCTTGGTTTGTATGGCTTTACAGCACCTCCTGTTTACAACCACTCCTGCTGCCAGCCCAAAATGGTTGCATTCTGCAGGTAGTCATTCGCGTCATGGGCATGTTCAGTGCCCCGACCAACACATTACATAGGTCAGGATACTTTACCAGTGAATGAAAAATATAATTTTTTTTTTTTTTTAGAATTGACTGGTATTTTATTTCACCCCAAAACACTCAAGAATTATATTGCGTGCAACTTATATTCCGCTTCTGAAGAGGTAAATCATCATTCAATCAAATGATCATGAAAGCAGAAAGAACAAGCCAGCAAATTTCAATGTATGCAAGACATCAGTCATTATGATGTATGTGTAAGCGGAACCATGAATAAACAACAACACAGTGCATTTAATTTCACTATGTTCTTATTTTCCCTTATTTCACTGATGGCGTGATGTTTCAAAACTGTGAAATTGCGATCACAGTGAAAAAGTTTTTTAACATGGCATCAATAGGACAAATGAATAAAATAGTGAATTAATGTCTCAGTGAAAGGTTCAAAATGCAAAAACAGTGAAAATTAGTACCCTGAAAAATAAATGTACTCACGGTCATCAACAAACAGGGTACAACCACGTGCCAAGCATTTTGATATCAAATACGATTGTGTGCAAACTTGGGTACATTTGATTATGTTCAACCCACCTGGTTCACTTTCATATGTGCACATTGCAAAAAGTGCTGAAAACGTTGCTGCAATTCACTTTGATATCCAAATCAAGTCAATATCCATTTGTCCGTCTCCCTGTAAGTTGTAACCATAAATATTAATGTTTACTCTGGGGTTGAGCAAAAACCCCTTAGAATCAATGTGAAGATGAAACTGGTCAGGCATTTTGCAGGCTTCTACAGTTTTTTTCCAGAATCACTTGTCCATAGGGCAAGTAAATGTGAATTTTCATTTGTCCCTTTAACAGAGATCATGCATTACATTGTTGACTCTGAAGTTACCTGTTTTTACTGATATTGCATTATAAAAGACTTAATCAATTCTTTTTAGCTAGGGTGGTACATTTTTGGCTCAGCTGACTTGTCAGTCAGCTGAGCTTTTTGGATGGTCCTTCGTCCGTCTGTCTACAATTCACATTTTCGACTTCTCCAAAACAGTCACTCAGATTTACTTCAAAGTTTGTTCAAGTGGTCGTGCTCCAATGATTCTTGTATTTTTTATGATTTTTTTGTGTTTGGGGGGCAAATCATATAAAATCTTCCTCAAAATTGCTCACCCAATTGCTTTCGATATCACACAGGGACACTCCTAGAGTCTCCTAGTTCTTAATTTGTTCATCAGATGGCACTGCAATTTTTTTCATTTTTATGATTTTTGTGTGTTTTTTATTATTTTTGACTTCTTCTCCAGAGCCATCACTCAGATGAAGGTGAAACTTGATGGCTACACTGTATGTTCTTTGTGGAAGGGTCAAACAAAGTTGTTTACTATTTGGCACTGCTTTTAACAATTTTTGCAGTTCAGGTACTTTTTGATAAATGCACCTTTTTCTATTGATTACTATGTAAGTCAATAGGCATTCTAATGCTAATTATATCCCCCATGTCCTAAGGATCCGGGGGATATATTGGTTTAGTGACTGTTCGCCTGCTGTCTGTCAGTCCATCGGGACGATGTTACCATGATTACAAAAAAAATATTGAATGTACCCCCGCCAAATTTTGGTTACTGATGCACCTTATGATGAAGCAGGTCAAGTTTGAAAACTAGCTATCTGTGATCATTGATTTATTAGTTAATTAATCGAAGATCGTTAGGCAACCCCCAAACGATGTTACCGCAATAACTAAAAAAGTATTGCGTGTAGCTCCACCAAATTTTGGGTAGTGATGCACCTTATGATGCAGCAGGTCAAGTTCAAAAACTAGCTTCCTGTGATCATTAATTGATTAATCCAAGATCGTTAGGCAACCTCCAGAGGACATTACCATAACTAAAAAAAGATTGCATGTACACTGTAGCTCCACGAAATTTTGGTTAATGATGCACCTTATGATGAAGCAGGTCAAGTATGGAAACTAGCTTCCTGTGATCATTAATTAATTAGTTAATAAAAAACATCGTTAGGCAATATCCAGGTCCAAACAGCCATAACTTTGTACCTGCAGCCCCTATTTGTTTCAAATTTGGTTCAAGTAGTCTATAGACCCAAGGGATTTTTCCAAGGTGGTCAGTCTGTCCATCTGACTGACCGTCTATCTGTTTGCTCCCCTGGTCAAGATAACAATTTTTTGTCTTTTTCTCTAAAACTAATGGTCAGGTTGTCTTCAAACTTGGTGGGAATGTAACCTGTATATATGCCCACAAGATATATATGAGTGGCCTTGCTTTATTGTTTTTTTAAATTTTTATGAATTTTTGAAATTCAGAATAATGGTAATAAGAGCACATTTTAACATGGCATATAGTACATGTACTATATATACATGGTGTATATAGTACATGCATATAATACTTCTGAACCCATTAGTTTCAAATTTTATACAAAGACCTGTGGGGTTTTTCTAAGGTTGTCAGTCTGTCCATGTGACTGACTGTCTGTCTGTGCATCCCTCTAGGCAAGATAACAGATTTTTGTTTTGTTTTTCTCTAAAACTAATGGTGAGATTCTCTTCAAACTGATATTGTGACTAAAAGTTGGCTCTTAAAGTTGATTTCTCAGTTGGGAGACAGTGCACCATGTGGGGGATATATTTGTTGTTGCGTGCGACGACTATCTCTAGTTCACATTTTGGACTTCTTGGATGAAACTGTCATCCAAATTGACTTCAAACTTGGTGGCAATGTACTTTGGGTGAGTGTCTGCCAAGTGTGTTTGAATGTCAAGCCCCAGTGACTTTTTGGAACTTTATGATTTTTTTTTTTTGGAAATCTTTAAAAAAGTTTATAGGAAAGTACCACATGGGAATTTCTTTTATTGGTTATAATTTAAATAATTTTGGCCAGATTTGTGTCAAACCTGGTAGGGATGTACCTTTGACAAGTGTCTACCTATTTTGTGCAAGTGGTCATGCTCTAGTGATTTTTGGACCTTGACCTCATTCCCAAGGTCACAGAACAACTGACTTGAAATTTACTGTTCACTTGATAACTTGAGATCCATTTTTAGTCAGGACCTTGATGTTGCACATATTAATGTTTCTCTATATAAATGATGCTTAGATAGTACATGAGTGAGCTTGACCTCATTTCCGGGGTCACAGTGCAACATACATCAATTTTACTCTTTACGATAACTTGAACTGAGACCTTGATGTTGCACATGTTAGTGTTCTTCCATTTTGGTCAGACTTACATGTACTCAGTACATGGGTGACTTTGATCCTGTCCCAAGTTCACAGAACCACAAGTGTGATGAATGTCTAGGTCAGCTGAGCATGGGCTGTTCACACAGCCCCCTTATTGAAACTTTGTCATGGTAGCTATATAGACAGCTTGGTGACATCATATTTGCTAATCTAAATAAGATACAAGTTTGCAATCTTTGCCTATTTTTCTTTGTCAGGGCATGATTCTTAAAATGTAAATGAGAAATACGAGACAAAGCCAGAAAAGCTGGCCTGCTAGCTGTAGTGTTTTCTTGTGCGACACGTTTTGCCCTCCGTTGGGCTCATCTGGCACACTCTACAACTGTGTAATTTCTAACGGAAAAGCTGATGTTTGGTTTCTTTTATACAGCGGGTAATGTTGCTAGACACACTAGTCAGCGGCAACCATCATGACGTCACAGTCATGATAACTGCACTTAGTTTGAACTGGTTGTTCGGGGTCTGCCAAGTTTAAAAAAAAAAAAAAAATGATTCTTAAAATGGTTTCATACATGGCCTCTTAAATGTCAGTGAAAAATGACATTTCCTATAGGGCCAGGTTACTGTTACATTGTATGTAACAATCATGTGAATGGCAGAGCGAACATATCATCCTTTCAGGATGAACATCAGGGATATATAGGACTGCAGGTATAAAGCTTCTTTCATGATTGCTTTGTGATCACAGACATCTGAGGTTTTTGTTAACTCATTCCATACTGTGGTCACAGGCCTTGGTCAGTGGTTCTGGCACTGCCTGGCAAGTCATGCTGCAGTTGCCCTTGCGGCAGCTGCAGCATGACTCGTTAGGCAGTGCCAGAACCACTGACTTAAGACGATAGGCATGTTGGTACTGAAACAAAAGCTCTTTTCATGAAGAATTTAAATATGCAATTGTCATCTTAAATCTAGGTAAATATAGGTAAATGTCAGGGACTGGTATGGAATGAGTTAAAGAGTCTGGAAAGTCCAATAATGAGGACACACAACATCACTTAATAGAGTATTCCTGTCCTGCTGCTGTATGACAGTGACAGGTTATTCAGACCTATGTTTGGTGTATGTGGGTGGACCAGCCTTCAGGACATCCACAATTAAGGTAGCTATGCTCAAAAAAATGTTCCTGGTTCAATCCCACTGGACCATGCCAGGTGAGCCTTAAGTATGGAATTCTCACACATTTATATTGCTGTCCTGTTCCATAGCTATAGGCAGTCAAGATCTGATAGGATCTGCGTGGGGTGCGAGTAAGGACCCAATAAGGTTGCATATTAACTACAGTGTACCGGTATTTCACCTAGCTTTCACACACAATTTAATTCCTTGAATGCTGCCCTTCATTCTGTGATGCACCTATTCATGTTATTTGCAATTAAGGTCTTCAGGATATTAACCCCTTTCCTGTTTAGACTGATACTGAGCTAATACCTTTCCCAGGTGTGGGTTGGGTTATTTGCACTCAAACCACACCAGAGAAACCTACTGACTTGGAGTGCAATGTATGGCATCATGAGGGGTCTTATCTTCAAAACTCAGTAAAACTAAACATGGATTTTAAGTTAAAACTGTGAGAGAGATCAATTTAATTTATGTCTAGGCACCTGTGGGCAATTTTTATTTAAAGTGTAAATCTAGTTGGGGTCTGGCTTAGGCAGCCTCAGAGCCAGGATTGGTTTCAAGGTATTTAACCCTTTCTCACTCAAATTGCCCCAAGGCACCCAGATGTAAATTGTCATCTTTCTCAATCTTTTCACATAAAATTCTCATCAACATGGAATATTTTTGCTGACAATACTGTAGCTGATACCTATAATAATAGAATGCCCCAGGTCAACAGCTTTCCTTGCCTTGGGTTAGACACATTGCCAAGGAAAACTGTTGACTCAGTCTTGTGTCCACCCAGACAGGCTTAAAACCCCCAACAAGGCTATAGTAACCTTGGTTGAATTATTATGTCTTATTGTGCAACGGGGGGACATATTTTTTTTGCGTCCGTTTTTCACACTTCTCGTTCTTGTTGTTCTTCTTGTTCTTCTTCAACACGTTATGTGCGTTGAGGACGCGATAACTCAAGAAAGATTTTACTTGGGAAGTTGAAATTTTTTGTGATGATGTTCCTATATAAAACCTTGCTTGGGATTGCAGATGGGTGACCTTGACATTTTTCAAGGTCACATGGGCATGTAATCTAAAATTGATGCGGATGCAACAACTCTACAAGGATATGACTTAAGAGGTTGAAATTTTGCATGATTATGTACCATAATATGAACTAGATTGGAATTGTAGATGGGTGACCTTGACCTATTTTCAAGGTCACATGGTCACTTTTTAAAAATCATTGCAGATGCACTCAAAAAAAATTTGACTGAAAGAGGTTGACATTTTGTGTGATAATGTTTCCATGTAAGACTTTTTAAGACCTTGCTTGTGACTGCAGATGTATCACCTTGACGTATTTTTCAAGGTCACATAGGCATTTCGTCTAAAATCAATGTGGACGTGATAATTCAAGAAAGGTTTGACTTCAGAAGTTGAAATTTTCTACGAACATGTTCCTATATATGATCTTGCTTGGGAATGCAGATGGGTGACCTTGACATATTTTTCAAGGTCACATGGGCATGTCATCTAAAAGTGACAGGGATGCAACAACTCTGCAAAGATTTGACTCAGGATGTTGAAATTTTGCATGTTTATGTACCATAATATCAACTAGGTTGGGATTGTAGATGTTGTTTGTTTCTTGACCTATTTTCAAGGTCACATGGCCACTTTTTAAAAATCATTGCAGATGCACTCGAGAAAGATTTGACTTAAAGAGTTTGACATTTTGTGTGATCATGTTTCTATGTAATACTTTTGTGAGACCTTGCTTGTGACTGCAGATGTATGACCTTGACCTTGCAGATGGGTTACCTTGACGTATTTTTAAGGTCACATGGGCATGTCATCTAAAATTGACAGGGATGCAATAACTCTGTATGGATTTGACTTAGGAGGTTCTATGTAAGACTTTTGTAAGACCTTGCTTGTTACTCCAGATCCCTGATATAACCCTGCCAATAATACTGGGTAGAAATATATTAAAGTGAACATCTGCTTTGACAATGAGCCTCAATAAGAGTGTGCTTGTGCTTCTACTTGGGTAATTTTTGCTTAGATTTTGAAATGTCAATAAAGAGTGTACCTTCACCATATCTGTAGATCATTGGAATCGGTATGCCTATTTATAAAAATAAGGGTGACAATAGTAAGAGCACATGGAGAGACATTTGATTTTGTGTTGGAAAATCAGCCTGTTCTAGTTCCATATATATTTACGAACTACTACTGCTGTCAAAGTGCAGGGAATATCAATCTTTTTGCACCTTTTTCGATAAATGATTAAACACCTATCAAACATTGTTTTCTTTTTCAGTTTGCTTTGGCCAAGTCAAGTGAAAGGTTGACGTCAACTGGAGAAAATGGCCCAGTAACACGTTCCAGTCTGGGCTATTTCATTGGCTTATGTAAGCCTGTGTCTGGGGATTTTGGGCAAAATTCCATATGCTGGACCCAATTTATTCTGTATTTATAACAGAACCAGTTAGCATTACTATATATCAACATGTTCAGGAGAAGTAGTGCTCTTGGCTTCTGAAAACCTGTGTCAAAATAAAAGTAATAGATGTAACATTTGGTTGCCATGGTAACCAAAGTATTGTTTTATATTCTGATATTTTGCAAAAACAAGCTCATGTTGAACAACATGAAATGGTACACAAAGGTCAATGTTGTATTCCTAAAGCTTTTTAGTACTGGGATCTTGCAAGTCACATCACAAATACATTTATGCTTTTGATTTTTGCAAAATACATTATTTGTATCAAATGTAATATGTTGACAGTTGCCATGACAACCATGTTGGTCAGCTTATTTAATAAGTTGGCCAATAACTGCAATCTACATAGCAACAGAATGCAGCAAATTTCAATTAAAACATATTTGTGGGCAAATTTGGAAAGTTTGAGTAAGAAACTTTTGTCACAGGAAAGCTGCGAATAGACCTCAGAATATGCAATGCCAAAATTATCTCAAGGTCACCTAAAGGTCATGTGACGTGCACTATCTTGGATTCTTGCTTTAGCGATCTAGAAAGGCGATTCCGTGTGTACATGCACTCCGACCCCAGAGCTTTCAAGATAATGGTAACTAGTGGGAAAAATTACATGTACATTATGTGCAATTTGGGTTTGAATGGGACATCAACAGATAAGTTTGTACTTTGTTTTCACATCCCAAACTAAGCACCTAGGTCAGAACAAATTAAGTCTGTGCATGGGGGAATAATTTCACAGGATACAGATTTTCTCAAAGCTGAGTTTAACATTGTTCATGAGACTTTTTCTGCATGTGTGAGTTGTAAAACCATGCAGGTAGGCAAAGGTTTATTAAAGGTGTGCTGCAGCTCAGCTGGGTTCCACTATATCATGATTGTGGCCTAAAAGTATATCAAGCAGAGATTCCATTATAATGAGATCTTTGCACAGACAATGTTTTAACTGGATTGAATATGGAGTATAGAGAGATTGCATTGTGTAATTGGGGGGGGGGGGGAAGGTGTCATAACTGCACTGTGGCACCTGCTTGTATAATTTATAAATTCAGCCGAGAAAACTCTAGATTGCTGGCGATAATCTTGTGCTATCTTAATGATGTCTTTACATATGCTGGCAGCCACTGTGTGGAAGCCATACAGTAACAGGCAGATATTTTCTGCCGTTATGTACATGCTAACTACCTACATTTATTTTAGGCATACAGCTTGTGTGTCTGTCAGATATTGCTCATCTGCTAAGGACTGAGCAATGACCTACAGGTTCTAAGAGACCAGTCAGTTGCACCTGACTTAATATTAAAGCTATAGCCATACACAGAAACTGATTAGGCTGGAGGTGGCACATATATTGGAAAAATTGGATTGTATGTATGTGGGGATGTGGTTTGGCAGTGAGTCTGCACACATGTAAGTTATCAACATGGACATACATCATTTGCCACTTGAGCAGACCAAGCTCTGTGTTTTTAATCCTCTCCGTGGAGCTGTCTTAGAGATGTTAGCATTACAAGGAATCCTGCCTTAGCAGCAGGTTCTTTACTTGTTCATGTGCTGCTTGTACAGCGTTCCTTGATAGTCCAAATTTTAATTTATTGAAGGGTAAGCAAGTCAGAATGTAGCAGGTGATATATGATGGCTTTATAGGCTCACAGCACGAAACCACCGGCTAACTTTGGATGTGTTAAGTTAGCTTACTTCCATGTGATTCACTACTTTTTACTCTCGGCATATTTAGTGCCGGAGGGTATTGTCGTCCCCTGCGGTGTCTTTCTTGTTGAAATTACCACGATATATCAAAAAATATTCACAATAGCTGTACCAAATTTTTATCTGAGATGCACCATATAATGGTCCAGGTTTCTATTGAAAACCAGCTTCCTCTTATTATTTCTTAACTTTTTAGGAAACTTTTACTGTATTTCAAGGCAATCTGAGTGGCACACGAGGGGATGGTGTTACCATAATATCTGAAAAAGTATTCACTGTAGCTTTACCGATTTTTTGTCACAGAAGAACTTTATAATGATAGACCAGGTTCTATTGAAAAGCAGCTTCCTCTGATTATTTTTGAACTTTTTTATGAAACTTGTATGTGTTTATTTGAAGGCCGCCTGAGTGGTGTCAACCCTGACAACGATATGATGTCTCCAACAATATTGACCGTAGCTTTAGCAAATTTTTATCAGAGATGCATCTTCAGATGGACCAGGTTCCTATTCAAAATCAGCTTCCTCTTTGTATTTATAAATTTTTTGTGAAATATTTATTTGAAGGCCATCTGAGTGGTACACAAGGGAACGGTGTTACCATAATATCTCAACAAGGATGCATTGCAGATTCACTAAATTTTTTTATCAGAGACATTATAACAGACCATGTTCCTAATGAAAACCAGCTTCCTTTACCTATTTTTAAATTTGCGATGAAACTTGTGTAGTATTTATTTGAAAGCAGTCTTGAGTGATGCACAAGTGGACAATCATATGTTATCACAATATCTCAAGAAGAATTCATCGCAGCTTCATCAAATTTTTGGTGCAGTTACACTGTATTATGGCACCTGTGGTGTCTAAAAAATTGTAGAATTGAGTGAGAAAAGAACGTGGGCACTGAGGATACCATTCTCATCCTCTGAACACTATTTTTCCCCCAAATATAAATGTGATTTGGAAGCATTCCTTGCTGCTGTAATATTAGTTACAAATGGTAAAAAATTAGGAACATGGTCTACAATTTGCAAATAAAGACTGTACTAGGTCATTTCCACAGTGACTTATGGGAAATTTGATACATGCTTTTCAACTTTAGCACTCTTGTATCTTAATATGAAAAGAGATGGGACATTGATGTATATCTTAAAATATACACAACTCATACTTCTTGCTGAAAAATGTATACTTCTCTAAATGCACCTAGCTTTCAGTTTTATCATGCTAACTATAAACGTGACAGATGGGACAGCTTCCTCTACCAAGCCTGAAAGGTAAGGTAGGCATACTTGAGCATTTCGAAAACTTTCCAAAAATTAATGTTCTCTCAAATAAGCAATCGCAAGCATTCAAAGAAATGATTGCTAGTAACCAAAAAGTGGCGAGAGCTGTCAAAAGTTTACCCCTTAGGTTTCGAAAGCTATCAGAATTGTCAAGTTAGAAAGCCCAGACCAGTACTTCCTGCTTTAGCTTTCAAACCAAACTTTCCTAAAGTTCCGGTTGCTTAACCCAAAAGCTTATGGCAGCGGTGGGATGTGCTAAGCAGTAGCACATCCAGTGATACGGACCTACCCTCTTGTGAATTGTGGAAGATAACAGGCTGAATCATGAGTGACATGGAACTGCGATCAGGGAAACGCACTGAGGACAGTGGCAACAGAGAAATTCCTGCTTTTTCTGAGGAGACAGCTATTCCACCCAGCGGCATTCGAGAAGATGCCACAAGGGGGATGGGACTGCTCCAAGATGGTGCGTCAGCTGCTAGCCCTGGCAGTGGAACCCAGACCACAGAGGTGGATGTGGATGTGGCTGCTACCACATACAGCATAAGTATACCCTCCATTGTACCGGCATCAATCAGGAGTTGCCCTGTTAGACCTCCCCCTGGCTTGAGTAACAGGACAGGTATGCCAGTGTTGTCTACAGCGCCCTCACTGATGGGAACTAACATATATGCCGCACCCTTGATGTCCATAGGGAGTGAAATGACTTCTACACTTCCATGGCCAGCAGTCTCTGTGGCCAGGGAAGACACAGACGTGGTTGTGACAAGTGGAAGTAGGGCAGATAGGACTGCTGCAAGGGGGATGAGTGCTGAGCCATTGGAATCTAGAACAGGTCGACATGCAGCCATAAGTCGACCCATGTGTCAGACCACCAACCAAGTGACAAGTCAAGCTATGGCTCAGTGTGTCAACCAGGCTGTTCAAGCTGCAATGAAGAACTTTGATGCCATGACACAGGGACTTACAAGTGGTGCCACAGGAGGTGTGGAGCCCAATGCCATGAGGGGTGATCTGTTACATTCTGCAAATACCCCAGGGCAGGAAATCTGTCACCAGCAGTATGAAGAGAGTCATGACTGCACAGAGAAGCAACAGGAAGACCCACATGGTGATCATCAAGTCAAACATAGGCATATGTCCAATAAGGATTCAAGGGTTGGCAGTCATTCACACAGGACAACAAAGAAACAGTGTGGAAAAGGCAGGAAACATAAGAGAGCAAAGCGGGGTCCACCCAACACAGATAGTTCATCAGATGATGATGAAGTTTTAATAAGGGATGGAAAGAAGAGTTACATGCCCAGAAAAAGGAGTCCCAGCATGGATTCTTCAAGCAGTGAGGGCGAAGGGGGCGAAACATCCATGTGGCTAAGTGATAGTGAGGGCCGAAGTCATCAGCGAGGAAGATCTGTCAGACTCCCACCTTTCACCGGCAGAGAGGCATGGGAGGTATGGTACAACCGATTCGAAGACACTGCAGAGCGACATGAGTGGACAAATGCCCGGAAACTGGATGAAATTCTGCCTAAGCTACAGGGTGTTGCAGGAGAATTTGTGTATGGCCAGCTGCCCCGCAAGACCAGACAAAATTTTAAAGGCCTTGTTCGGGAGTTGAAGAATCGTTTCAGAAAGATTGAGACAGCTAAGACGTATAAAGGGCGGTTCAGTAATAGGGATCAGAAGCCTGGGGAGACAGTAGAGGAGTATGCAGCAGAACTTAAAAGGATTTATGACAAGGCTCATGGTCATAGGGATAAAGTTACCAGGCAAGAAGATCTTCTGCGCAGGTTCCTTGATGGGCTTCAAAACGAACTGGCACGGTTTCAAGTGGAGTACATTAAGGAGCCCCGAGATATTGATGAAGCTTTGTACGAGGTGGTGAACTTCTTGGAGACAAAACGTGGCTCTGATGGGGGGGATAAGAAGGCCCGCAAACCTACCAGAGCTCTGAAGGAGGACACCACTATCAGTGACTCTGAGGTTGGAGATAGGGCAGCCCGGACCCCAGCTCGACAAAAGAGACAGGAAAAAGGGCAAGACTCATCTGATAAGGTACCAGATGAGGCAAATGGGTCTAATAGTGTGGCAAACAGTACCAGTAACAAGCAAGAAGATAATGGAATGGTTGAGATTCGGAAGCTGTTGCAGAAAATGGACTCCAGACTGGACAAGTTGGAACAATCCAATTCAAATAAGGGTCAAAGACAGGGTAACCCCAGGAAGAATCAGCACACTACAGGGCAAGCTGGTCAAGGTGGACCCCCTCAGAGGTCAACAAACCAGACCAGGAACTGTTTTCGCTGCAACCAGCCAGGACATTTTATCAGAGAATGCCCATTTCCTGTTGTAACGGGACAACTTCAACTAACTGCTCAGGCACCAGTGCAGGTACCAGCCCAGGGCACAGCCAGTCAGGGGGATCCCACTGCAAGTGGGATGGATTCAAGTAAGCTGTCTCCAGCTGCCAATTCTTTTGCACCACAGGCAAACTAGAGAGGGCTGGGCCCCGAGGCCAGGGGTCAGCCCTAGAGTTGAATGGCCAGAAGGATGTATCCATAGAGAAAGATGAGGCAGTTCCCCCGGTGGACCCTACAGTAGCTGGTAGTAATGATGTAGTTAGAAGAGAATTGCCTCAGTACTCAGGAGCATATATACAAGGTCATGTTGAAAATGTAGAAGCAGTCTTTACTGTGGACACTGGAGCCACTACCACCATTGTGTCACCTCGCATATTTTACCAAATTATTAGATCCAAGTGCCCAAATTTAAGGGAGGGATCATCCAAAAGGCATTTAGTTAGTGCAGATGGGAAGCCCATAGATTTTCTTGGATCTGCATGGCTTACCCTCCATTTAGGGACCTTGGAAGTGTACACCACAGTGGCAATTGCAAGCATTGAAGATGATGTACTATTAGGAGCTGATATCTTGATGAGAGATGCCAGCGGACCAGCAGATCTGCTTCTTAGTGAGGGGAAAATGATCTTCAGAGGAGAAAGTATTTCTCTTCAGTGTGTTGGAGTCCCACAAAAGGTACGAAAGGCAAGAGCTGCAGACCATTTCATCATTCCAGGAATGAGTGAAGCAATCATAGATGTATTTGTGGATAGGGATGGTAGTGAGGTGGGAGACAGCAGACTTTTAATTGAAACATCACCAACCTTAGCAGAACGTTGCTCATTGGTCCTTGCACCAAGTCTTGGGAATATAGTTGACAAAGTGACTACAAAAGTGAGGGTATTGAACCCCTTTGAGGAACCAGTTTCCATAAAACAAGATATGGTAGTGGGCCATGCCAGTGAGGTAGATGCAGACATCACTACCATAGCAGATGAGGAAGATGAGGAGGAGAGAGGTAACAACTGCTATGTAAGAAGACTCTTCACAAAGCAGGAAACGGCAATAAAGGAGAGAGCCTGTACAGCTGCATGTCAAGAGAAGCAAGATTTAGATGAACCCCTTCCATCTCATTTGGTGTCACTCTACAATGATCCCATAGAGCAGAGGGAGCCCAAGCAGAAGGAAACAGTGGGAAAGATGTTGTGGCAGTTCCAAGATGTCTTCTCAAAAGATGAGTATGACCTGGGGATCACCAATCTCATGGAACATGTAATTGACACAGGTGATGCAAAGCCCATTAAGCAGCACCCTAGAAGGGTCCCCATGGCATTTGCTGGAGAAGATAGGCAGGCTATCCATACACTTCTACAGCAAGGATCCATACAGCCCTCAAGTTCACCTTGGAGCAGCCCAATAGTGTTAGTGAGGAAACGTGATGGTACAGTGCGACCCTGTGTGGATTATAGGAAATTAAATGAGGTGACAACAAAGGATGCCTTCCCTCTTCCACAGACTAGGGATTGCCTGGATGCGGTGGCTGGTTCGGACCTATTTTCTACCCTCGATATCACCTCCGCGTATAATCAAGTTCCAATTAGGCCACAGGATATCCCCAAGACTGCATTTGTGACCAAGTGTGGTCTTTATGAGTACAAGACCATGCCCTTTAGCTTATCAAATGCCCCTGCAACATTTCAAAGACTCATGGAGATAGCACTAAGTGGCCTACAGTGGCAGACATGCCTCATATATCTTGATGACGTCATAGTCTTTGGAAAGGGATTTGATGAACATATTAAGAGGTTACATAGTGTTCTGGAGCATATAAGACAGGCTGGCCTCAAGCTGAAACCACAAAAATGTCATTTTTTCCAGGAGAAGGTAGTCTTCTTGGGGCATGTCATATCTAAGGATGGCGTACTGCCTAACCCAGAGAATGTAGAGAAATTAAAGAATTGGGCACGACCAAAGACAGCAACCCATGTCAGAGCCTTCTTGGGAATGGCAAATTACTATAGGAGGTTCATTAAGGATTTCACCAAGATTGCTCACCCACTTACTCAACTTACCAAGGCAAGACAGCCCTTCTTATGGACTGATCAGTGTGAAGAATCTTTCATAGAGTTGAAGGAAATTCTACAAGGTCCACAAATCATGGCTTACCCTCAAGATTCGTGGATGTTCGTGTTAGACACCGATGCAAGTGATATAGCCCTTGGGGCTGTCCTTTCACAGGTCCAGGATGGGGTAGAGAGGGTAGTGGCTTATGGAAGTAAAGTTTTGAGCAAGGCAGAAAGGAATTACTGCATAACAGATCGTGAACTCCTGGCTGTCAAATTTTTCATCTGCCACTACAAGCATTATCTGCTGGGGCGACCTTTTGTTGTAAGGTCAGACCACCAGGCCTTGAAATGGCTGTTCAGCTTCAGAGAACCCAAGAGCAGAATAGCACGTTGGATAGAGGAACTATCAGCATTCACATTTGAAGATGAGTACCGTGCTGGACGGAGACATGGTAATGCAGATGGAATGTCCAGATGCCAGGACCCAAGGGATTGCCAGTGCCCCACTGAAGAGGAAGAGGACCTAAGGTGTGGTCCATGCAGGAAGTGCATAAAGCGGGCCATGGACATGCAGAGTTCCTGGGTTGATGGTCCCAAAGTGGTAAAGAGAGCAGTAGAGAAACCCAAGAATGGTAGACTTGATCGGCTACTGTGTTTCCTGTGGTGGTTCCTATCATTACAGTGGGTAATGAGGAACCCCCTTGTTGATTATGTATGTGGAGTCATTGTCTGTGATTCCAGCCACATCAACCCCGGCTTTGCGGGAACCCCTTTAGTAGTGGCCTCATCCATACTCGATGATGGGAGGATCCGCCCAAAGCTGGACCCCCATCCTCTCTTGAGGGGGATAAAGAATTTTATGAGATGGATTTTGAAACCCCGCCAGACAAGAAAAGAGTTGGTCTCTTGGATAAAGAAGGTTACTGAGGCACTTAGAGTCACCCGAAGCCAGACAATGGCCACTTGGGGCCTATCATATTCCATGGCCAACCTCAGGAAGAGACAACAAGATGATAAGGACGTTGCACCTGTTATTAAGTGGTTGGAAAACAAGAAGAGGCCTACAAGTGCAGAGGTGTCTGCCTTGGCACCAACCACCAGACACTACTGGAATAGTTGGGGAAGCTTAGAGCTTAAGGATGGGGTTCTGCACCGAACCTTTCCCCGTAGGGATGGAACTGGGATTCATTCACAGTTAATAGTCCCTTCAAGTCTGAGGAAAGAAGTGCTCCATCAGATGCACAACAGTTTGCTGTCCGGGCACCTTGGAAGGAAAAAGACAGGAGAGAAGACCTTACAGAGGTTTTATTGGTTTGGAGTTCGAGATGATGTAAATGTTTGGGTTGCCAAGTGTCACGAGTGTGGTGCCACTAAGCCACTGGGGAAGACCCCAAGAGCCCCACTGGGTCATATGGTTGTTGGGGCACCCATGGATAGGCTTTCTACAGACATATTGGGACCCTTTCCTGAAAGTCTCCGAGGAAACAAGTTCATTCTTGTGGTCAGTGACCACTTTTCAAAGTGGGTCGAGATATTTGCTATCCCCGACTTCACTGCTAAAACATGTGCTGACAAGATCTTAAATGAGGTTATTGCAAGGTTCGGCTGTCCTCATGATCTCCATTCAGACCAAGGGCGGAACTATGAGAGTTCCATATTCACAGAATTGTGTAATCTGTTAGAGATAAGAAAGACCAGGACATCTGCAGGTAACCCCAGATGCAATGGTCAGACTGAGCGTTTCAACAGAACTCTGGTCAGAATGATCAAGGCGTACATGAAGGGACAGCAGTTGAACTGGGACCTGAATCTAGGTTGCTTGGCAGCAGCCTATAGGGCCACTGCCCATGATAGTACAGGCCTAACACCAAATCTACTGATGCTTGGAAGGGAAGTGAGGCTACCAGCAGAAATTATGTTCGGGTCTGGCACAACCATTCCTAATGAGCAGGTGGGCAGTTATGGAGAGTATGTAGAGAGACTACGGGAAAGAATGCAACATGCTCATGAGGTAGCCAGGTCTCATCTACAGAGTGCAGCTGAGAGACAAAAGCAAGGGTATGATGCTAAGTTGGCCTTTCATAAATATGAAGTGGGAAACTTAGTATGGATTCTCACAGATGCAGGCCAGCTGCACATTGCTCCGAAGCTGCGCTGCCCATTTGAGGGTCCCTACTTAGTGGTGAAAAAACTGAATGATTTAGACTATCGCATCCAACTGGATGCAAAAGGAAGACAGAAGATAGTGCATCACAACCGCCTCAAGCCATACAGGGGTGACATGAAACTGAAGTGGGCTATGAGTGCGCTACTGAAAGTGGCCAAGGAAGGGCTATAAGCCTGATAAGACTTCCAGTCTAAAGGGTCAATGAATGAAGTGGGAAATAGTAGCAAATAGCATTCCCTTGCATGACAGGACCTTATTTGGCAGGAGTGGAAGTTGCAGTGACGAGAGAACCAAGTTGCAAGAAATAGTTAGGCTGCATGTGAAAGCTGATTAATAATGCTGTTTCTGGTATCTTCAGGTGGTACAAGGTGCTGACATATCTTCCAGTGAGGGGGAGAAAGGGGTAAGCCACTCTTAACTGATTTCTTCCTTTCGGGTGTTGCAGGTACGATGTATGAGGCTGCAAAACTTGCCTTCCAGAGGAGAGGAACAGTGAGGGAGTGCCTGACCTGTGGTCACAGGGCAGACAAGCAACAGATGCTGGACCACATTTTCAAAACACATCTGCAGCAAAAAGAAATGCCGTTCTTCTGTCAGCCCTGTGGCCAACCTTTCAAATCAAGAGCGGTGGCAGAACACCACCTGCAGGACAAGCACCCTGAGGCCTCAGTTGATGACTTGAAGGGCACCAAGGAGGACTTGAAACTAACCTCAGCAGTGGTCAAGCTATTGACCAAGGAGGAGTCCTTGGAACACTACCGGCTCCGTTCCCGTTTCTAGGGCAGGGTTAAAGAGAAAAGCCAAGCCCACTGCCAAAGGGCCAAGTGAGTCCCCAGAAAACCCTGATGACAACAACAACGGGCTCAACAAGTGCCACCAGATGTGTTGGAGTTGATGGCAGGTCTGCAAACTGAAGAACTGGGGCAGTTATTAAAAAGACATGGAGGTACCACGGAAACATGCCCTGTTCAGGAACTCCCAACCACTAGTGCCACCCCGGAGGTCAAGAAGGATATTACTGCCATAGAGGAGTTGGTTGTCAGCCCCACCCGAAGTTGCAGCCAGTCTACCACCATAGAAGAACCCCAGCAGCCAGCACCCCCTGTGCCCCAGATAGCAAAGCCACAAGGAAAGACCATGGCCACAGCTACTGCCAAGCAGTCAGGTCAGCCTCAGACAGAAACTTTGCAGGCTGGGAGGCTCCAGCCCACGACCACTGCCAAGCCCACATTTCCTGCAGAACTGCAGACACTGCTAGGGCAGTATGGGAGGGAAGCCTTGATCAGCTTGCTGAGTGAGGATGCAGCTGAGGGGACCCCTCAAACCACATACAGTACAGAAGTAACAAGAGCCAAGGTAGACACTGCCAGCCAACGGCAAGCCTTGTTCGCCAGAAGGAGCCAGCCCAGGACCCCTGGTGTCCCTACTGCAAGGGACCCAGTGCCATGCCCCTCATCCAAGGCCAATGAGCCGCAGGCAGACTCCTCCAGCAGTAGCAGCAGCAGTGGGAGTAGCAGTAGCAGCAGCAGTGAGACTGGGTCTGATGAGGAGGCAGGCAAAGAGATGGTGGCCCTACATCCTGACTCAGATGATGCCCACATGTTTAGCCCACCAAGAGCCGGTTCACAGGTACCTCCTACCCCTGGGAAGGACTTTGAGACATACCTGAGCAGATGTGTGCCATACCAGCCCAAGCCGCATAGCCAACCAGAAAGCATTGCACCCGAGGCATCCATGGAAGCTAAGGGTGATGCTCCTGCAAAAGAACCAGGGGTGTCACCATTGGTGGTACCAGAGACTCCCTCAGTGAACAAAGAGACGAGCACCCCACCAATGGAGACATCACCACCACAGGTTCCTATGGCAGACCATGGAGCAGATTCCGGCATGACAGGGTGGCAGCAGGCAGTCACTCAATTGACTGGCACCCTGAAGGAAGTGTGTCAGGGCTTGCGGCAGGTGCCCCAGTTGGAAGACAAGCTAACCAAGAACACAGAGGTCATGGAGAAGATGTTGAAGTCCCTGGCCAAGTTGGAGGACACAATCCATTACCAGACCAAGGCACTCAAGGGCAGGGGATCAGGAACTGACGAACCAAGGCGAAAGAGAGTCCGGTCTCCTCAGGATTGCCAGGAGAGAGGGAAGAGGCATCAGCCATCTGCTAAGTTGCCTCCTCCCCCACCATTTCAGCCACAAGAACGCCGAAGCAGGTTCTCGCCCCTCCAAGGTGGATACTCTTTGCCCTATGTGGCACCACCGGTGCCTTACAGTATGGCTTCAGCCGCTGACCTGGGCAGGGTTTCACTGGCCAAACTCAGGAGGCAGGCAAGAAGGGAAAACCACCCTAAAGTGCAATAGGGGGACAGATATAAAGGTGGTCGGACATGTCCCAGTTGTAAACCCTAGAGTTTAAAATAAATGGAATTAGTGAAACGAAGATGAGGTGCCTTCACACCATTTTTTTGGAGACATTGTGCCTTTACATCATTTTAATTAGTACAATTTTTATTTTTCTTTCTCAAGTAATGCCACAAGAAGCACTCGTGGACTATAGATGGACTTGTGCCAAACGACTACTCGTGAAACTTTTCTTTTGTTTTGTTTAGGAGGAAATGTAAGCTGTGCATAATTAAAGTATCTACAGTTTGAGGGAGTTGATATGGTGTCATTGTTGTTTAAAGGCCCAGAAGATAGCTATTATGAGGTTGTGCTGAGCATTGATGAGGACATCTCATACTCAGCAAGGGGGATAGTGTGGAGACCATGGTACTTCCATACAGGCTACAAATACCTTGATGGTGAAGCAGATTTTTTTTATTTCTGAAGAGTATTACTTGTGACTACACTGTGTACAAGCTCATTTGAGTGTCATTGAGTGTCTAGAGGAGTCAATACCCACTTAGTAAATTGCCTATTAAGAAGCCCAGAATAGCACATGAAGTATAAACAACAGCAAACCACTGAGGCCAATCTATATGCTAATTAGCTACAGTGTCCCTTTTTTTTCACTGCCCTGCCTGCAAGCAGCAAGACAAGGAAAAGAATCCCTGACAACAATCCTCTTTCACCATGAATAACAGTAAGTGAGATTTTGTTTCCCTGTGATAGTTAATTGTATGGTAGATTGTGAGGCAACATTTCAGCCGTTTGTGCAACTGATACCTGGTGGAGCAAGCAGAACCAAGCCTGTGAGGTAAATTGAGGGCAGCCATGAATGGATGCAGGGATGCTGACCAATGCTACAGGGGAACCTGGTTATAGCTAGAGATAGCAGTTGTTCCCTTACACAGTTTTGAACACCCTCATTTACCTTTGTCATCCCAAAAAGTATCCAACCAAGGTGAACCCTGAGAATATACTGTTTATAAGTGAAAGGTGGGCACAGAAAGGCTACAATACAGTTCTACCAGCCCATTCATGTTTTGTTTACACAGGAAGTATCTGGTGCTATTTTGGGAGAACGTACTGGCTTGCAGTGATTTCTTGTTCACGCTATATTTAGCCAAAGCAGTTTTGGTCCCCATAAAAGGTTCTAAGCCCATATATGCCCTGTACACAATACAAAGTGTACAAAATCCAATTTTGCTGGCACAAGCTGATAACTTTACTTTAGCAATGAAAGCAGAAGATAGAGCAATGGAGAGTTTTCCAGCTGCAGTTGTGTTGGTGTGGGAGGAAAGTATGAATATCTAATGAGCTTGACCTCGGGAACCTCTTTGTTTAAGAATGCCCATCTATAATGGCTGTTTTAACTAACTTTCCTAAATCTTTCTGGTAACATGAAAACTAGTGCTTAACATGATATGGGGAAAGCTGTCTACTGCACCAATTTCAAGAATATGTAACACTGGGAAGATGTTTAACAGGGAAAGCAGCCTTCAGTAACAGCATATGTCTGCAGAGATGCTGATGGCAGCCATTTTGCAGCAAGATTGTCAACAAATGAAACATCCCTCCTTCTTTCCACCCAGACAGGCTGAATTATAATATAGGAGCCAAAGGGAAGAAGCACTATACTTTCAGATAACATAAAGAAGCGCTATGTTCAACTCTGCTGGGACACACATGAGTTTTGTGCATGTTTTCCTTTGTAATAAGCATGCGATGATTTCCACTGGATGTAGTTATGAGGTATCCTTGCACCCCTTCAGTCTGGTCATCATTAGATCGGGCCTACCAAATATGGGCACACCTCCCAAAAGATTGTTATTTTACATTATGGACTTGCCCTGGCCTTTATAAATGGCTGCATGAGTGCAGAAAAGGGAGAGAAGAGAACACTTGCCGGAAGTGGAGACGGCAACGAATCCAAAAGGGAACTGGATCAGAAAACCTTGGTAAGTTGCTGTTATTTGGCTTGGTACTTAATGTTTAGGGGACAAGTTCTGGCCTGCAAGTGGTACGGGGTACCACAAGATACCACAAACATTCAGTTGCAGAGTCCACAGTGTGGTACCACAAGATACCACAAAGTTTCAGCTGCCAAGTCCAGAGTGTGGTACTGCAAGGTACCACAAAGTTTCAGGTGCTGAGTCCAGAGTGTGGTACTGCAAGGTACCACAAAGTTTCAGGTGCTGAGTCCACAGTGTGGTACCGCAAGATACCACAAAGTTTCAGCTGCCGAGTCCAGAGTGTGGTACTGCAAAGTACCACAAAGTTTCAGGTGCTGAGTCCAGAGTGTGGTACCGCAAGATAGCACAAAGTTTCAGCTGCCGAGTCCAGAGTGTGGTACTGCAAGGTACCACAAAGTTTCAGGTGCTGAGTCCAGAGTGTGGTACCGCAAGATACCACAAACGTTCAGTTGCAGAGTCCACAGTGTGGTACCGCAAGATACCACAAAGTTTCAGCTGCCGAGTCCAGAGTGTGGTACCGCAAGATACCACAAAGTTTCAGCTGCCGAGTCCAGAGTGTGGTACCACAAGATACCACAAAGTTTCAGCTGCCGAGTCCAGAGTGTGGTACTGCAAAGTACCACACAGTTTCAGGTGCTGAGTCCACAGTGTGGTACTGCAAGGTACCACAAAGTTTCAGGTGCTGAGTCCACAGTGTGGTACCGCAAGATACCACAAAGTTTCAGCTGCCAAGTCCAGAGTGTGGTACTGCAAGGTACCACAAAGTTTCAGGTGCTGAGTCCAGAGTGTGGTACCGCAAGATACCACAAACGTTCAGTTGCAGAGTCCACAGTGTGGTACCGCAAGATACCACAAAGTTTCAGCTGCCGAGTCCAGAGTGTGGTACTGCAAAGTACCACAAAGTTTCAGGTGCTGAGTCCAGAGTGTGGTACCACAAACCTTCAGTTGCTGGGTTCACAGTGTGGTACCACAAGATACCACAAAGTTTCAGCTGCCGAGTCCAGAGTGTGGTACCACAAGGTACCATATTGTTACAGTAGCACAGCACAGTGCGGGGTACTGCATGATACCACATGTCAGCTTAGGGTGCCACGAGACACCACAAAGTGGGGAACTGAGATTACTTCCGAGTGCATGCTCATGTCGCGTTCCTGATTACTTTCAATAAATAGTGAAACTTATTTTCTTGTATTGTTGTATCTTTATAGTTCTAGTTAGGAAGTGCATTTTTGGGTGTAAGAAAACGCTACCACATATTTGTTTGACCACTCGACGTATTGAGAAAACCACTACACTTAGATGGTCACATGCTCCAATCAAATAAACTTCCCGTTATTTCCCTCCAATTTAAACTGAATTTGGACAAGAAAGACTGAAAGAGGTAAGCCCTTTCAATGTGTTTCTAGTTTCAAGGCAAAGTCTTCTTGAAAATCCTCTACCATTGATAAACGTGGTACCTGAAGTGGCGGACTAAGCAGGCACCATAAGTTGGCAAAAATACTGAATACATGTATGTTCTAAATATTTTACCGTGTTCAAAGTGTGCATCCATGTTGCTATAGTAACAATACATTTATCATATTTTTGCCAATATTCATCACCTATGGACTAAACTTTTTGAAAGACAGCTTTATTCAGTGCATTCCTGTACTTGCTGCCAGTTGCGGCAAATCCATGTAGTTTAGCAACTGTGTGATTATTGCAGTTCATACTTGCCAGTTGACCTATTGTCTTGATACAAAGCCCTAGCTTTCGAAAGCTAAGCCACTAGCTTTTGAGTGCTAATACCACCAGCTTTTGAGAACTAAGCCACTAGCTTTCGAGTTCTTTCAGAAAGTGAAGGTTTAGCTCATTTAAATAATTTGCCTCAATTACAAGCTAAGCAAAAGCTTTCCTGAAGCTAAGGTAGCTTTTGAAGGACAGATCAAGTGTATGCAAGCCTTCAGGTTGGTAGCTTCCAATACCTTTTGCAAGCTGGTGTTTTGACAGCATTCTGAGTGCCAGAAGAGAGCTTTCGAGTTTGGTCAGACACAGTTTATGCCTTGATTAGCTGTAACTGAAATATCTATTGTATTTGTGTCTTTTTGTCCAGAACCAATTCCTAGTAGTCAATACCTTATTCCGCAGTCCGAACTCTTTACTCTCCATAAGCTAACCTGTCACTGCCTAACCTATATACATATAAAAGTACTATTGTCCATATTGCACACGTTTCTCTGTAGAATTTTTTGACATAGGCTGTATTAGCCCAAATAAATTAAAGGGTCTTCAGCGGGTAACTACTCAGAACATGTTTCAGAGCCTATACCCGCACATGTCTCTCTGAGAATGGGGTTTCTTGTCTAAGCTAAATAATCAGCAAAGACAACCCGCATAATAATGAATATATATGAAAGTGGCAAGTGATGAATTAGCTAAATACGTGAAGTTTTGCTTATAAATGCAGAGCTTCATTATGAAAGAAGAATACCTGTCAAACAAAATATAATTACTAAATTTGTAGAGTACAGGTTCAGGTAAGAACAATTTGACTTACCCCTGAACCAGTATGGACCCTTTCTGGCTGGATAGCTTATCCTAGTTTAACCACCTGCCAGTGTATAACTGAAGTAGAAACAAACTGGAGCATTATATTCTGAGACCCATTGATTGTAAGATAAACAGTTGCAGGTAGACCACCTGTACAAACCAAGGGGAATCCTAACAAGTACTGCAACGATGGACATCCTGCACCAGAAATGTAAAACAAACCAAACAATAAAGCTCTGTTTCACTGCCAACCCGGAGTCAATGTTTCAAAGTAATGTGTCAGGTATGTGACATTTGAGAAAATACTGTCAATTTTGAGTAATTTTTTAATATTGAGTAAATGTGCAAATATTTAGGCATTTCAGAAAAGAATGAAAGTCATTAGCGTGTATGTCAAAAACATGTTATCAAAACAATTTTTCTTAACATGATTTTAAGTACAATTACGCAAACTTGTAACTGTCGTAGGCCGTTGCGTGCTACTGATAGCCCCAGGTGGGTTTAACCTGACAGAAAACATGTAAGCCTAAAATGTCTGAAAAAGAAAATATAAAAACTGAATGATGCCAAAAGATAAATCTAAGTAGCAAAACAGGCAAGTCTAAAATCTCAAAATTGTTGAAGCCAAACTTTCTAACCATCTCTGGACATTTACAGCAAAATTTGTAGAAATATTTGATCAAAAGTACATCTTTGAATCCTCTTGACTATCTGTCTATACAGATTATGGTAAACAATATTTTTATTTTCTATTGATGGAGATGTGAAGTACTCTATGATGTAATTTTTTGCAGTTTATTCAGAAGGAAGTTGCTCTTCTGTACATGTATTTCCATGACAGATGGGATAGAAAAATCATGACGAATGGGACCATACCTACAGTTAACATACTGTACCCAAACCTGTCATGAAGCTTAATTGTCACTTAAAGAAAGTTCAACCAGGCGAGATCAAAAACATATATACCATGTTATCTCTTCCAAGCACTCCACCCTGCTTAGCACTCCCCCCCCCCCCCATTCCCTCCAAACACTGCTCTTATGATAGAAAATAAATGTATATGTTCACAATTTCAGATTCACTTCAGAAAAAAAATCCTATTAACTCATTCCACCCTGATGACGCTTTTTCCCGCTAGTATCTAAATGTCGTCTGCTAATTGTATTTTACTAATTTAGGGATTATTTTTCAATATTTTGGATGAAACTTGCATGGAAGATCATTCCAAATTGTATGCCCATGGTCAACAGCTTTCCTTGGCGCGCTCTGGGCGCATTGCGCCCAGAGCGCGCCAAGGAAAGCTGTTGACTCAATCTTCTATCAGGGTGGAATGAGTTAAGTATATAAACACAAGTTATTTACGAGAATCAGATCCAGTCAAGTCCTGCTTGCATTCAGTGGACACCTTTAGGTCCAGTCAAAGTACCCACTAAGATAACAGTTGGCTTAACTATTAGGGTCAAACAATTGAGCAACAAAGGGTACATAATTGCCATGAGACCAGCCGGCACATAAGACAGATGCCCATTTCTATAGCAAAGCATTGTTCAACATTGAATGAATGACAAGGAAAATGGCATGGAATTAACAAGTGCTGGGACTAAAATCAGGTGTCCACTGGAACAGGCTTTCTGTAATAATTTATTAAATATTAATACTACATACACTTGACGCTGACAGTGTACAAAGTAATGAATGAAGTATTTATTCAAATGTTCAATCATACATGTGTTGCAGAAGTAATAGCATCATAAGCATACATCTCGGTATGATGGCATTGAAGGAATACTAGAGGAAAAAATGTTTCACATTTATCATTAATGATTTTGCCTACCCTGTTTGAAGTGCGTTAGTCGGCGTTTGACAGCATATGACACCCTTTCAATGCCGGCAAACGCTGTGAAATGCTGACTAATGCCTGCTACCACTGGCAAACGCTCTGTAGTCCTCTCAACTAGCAAACTCAGTGGGATACATGTAAAATTTGAATTCAGTTGAACTGTGATGAGAAGGATCCATGGAAATTTGTGTCTTGTACTTGGACTAATCATTAATATACTTTTATTCTTTATACTCATGGGCAATACAACATAATTATCTTTAATATTATGATGACGTTTTATCCATTGAGGTGTTTGTGTAGTGAATGACTTTGCTCATGATCACTGATATTTTAGTCACCTCAATCTTGGTTTCAAAGTAAAGACAAACAAACAACCCGGTTTTCAATTTTTATTTTAGCACAGCACAGCAATTTTTTATTGTATGTACAGCACAAGTCAGCAATGTATAGCTTTGTGCTAACATAGATGTCAATCCCTGTGAATATAATACATATAATTTATTATTAAATTCCATGTATAATATTCACCCAGATTCTATGCTAGCGCATACCTGTCAACATTCCACACCTCAAATAGTGAGAATTTTTACAAATTTGAAATATCCATGGGCAAGATTTGTATTTTAGAATATAATAGAAAATACTTAATTTTTATGCAAGAGATTCTGCCAAAATTTGCAAAATTTTGCACGTAAATAAGAAAAATTGGGGTGAAAAAGTGGGAGACTCCCACCTTATGGGGAAGACTTGACAGGTATGCTAGCCCAAAGCTATACATTGCTGACTTCAATATAATACATGGAATTAAATAATAAATTCCATATATTATATTCACAGATATGCTTATCGTGGCTTCTTGTATCGCGATGCACCGATGCACAGATGAATCGTTACATCCCTGATAGGGTGTGATTTGGGCATCAGTGACAAAGAAAATTGAGCCTCTAGATCCAAATTGCACTTGAGTACATTGTATAATTATAAAACTCTACATGGTGACCTATGTTATTGGTCACCATAAAACAAACTGTTGCATAATATGGCTAACCTGGATTAAATTTTCAATTCATGGATTGAATATATTTCAGAAAATTGTTTTTTGGAGATGGTGGTCAGCAGAGCATTAGGCTCATGGGCCTCTTGTTTTTTTTTTTTTAGCAGTTTACTTGTCAGTTGACTGAGCTTATACATGTAGGTCAGGTCTGCATCCATGGTCTGTCCATGGTTACATTTTTGACTTGTTCTCCAAAACAGTGAGCCAGATGCTCTTCAAACTTGGAGGGATGTACACTGTAAGACAAAGAGAATTGCACAGATGCATACTGCCCATCTATAGATAAATTATGCCCCACTTTGAAGAAGGCGGGGCATGTAGCTTTGCTGATGTCAGTCGGTTGGTAGAGAGACTGGTTTTCGCACCATAACTCATGGAGACAGAACCTTTCTAGCTGCATGATAACTAAAGAAGTTTTTTCAGATAGGACTTTGATAGTGCCCACTGGCAGGTATACAAACAGTAAAACCTCCCGAACCGAACACCTCCATATACTTAAAGACGTTCAGTACACTGGTCAAAAGAATTTAGAAATCTCTGGTTTTTGGTGTGAACCAAGATATTGGCATTTGAAACAAAATACAAGCAAAAAATTGGCATGTCACAGTGTTACTTTTGTCGCTAGGTGGCGCTACATGTAAGGACTACAGAAAGTTGATAGCAAACAATATATATGTGGGTAAAAGCAAAAAAATAAATTAAGGATGCAAAAATATGCATAAAATAACTCAATATGAGTGTATGCAATATATATCAAGCCTTTTAATAACAAATATGTGAACAAAACATGCTGGAATGTGACTTTAAATTCATCTCGTCTTGCAAAAATGTATAAGCGCTCACATTATTTTTTAAGTTTGAAATAGAAAAAATATTTGCAAATCCCTGAAAAATTGTAGGGGGTTTCCAAAATATGCAGTGATCTCATTGATTAACAAAAAAAGATATCATACGGTGCTATTTTTTTCCGCAATTGTACAAAGAATTCATGCATGTTGACAATTTGTCCTAAGTTCATAGGTACAAGGTATCCATTCATTGTCTAACTTCGATACCATATCAATATACATGTATGTAGGTTAAATAAACGGCAGTACGCCGTTAATTTTATATTCCAGTCATATACTTTCATAGTTATACTGAGAAGAGGCAAACATTTTAAGATTCTCTCCATAGTGCAATACAGCAATGTGGAAAAAGAGGTAAAAATAAGAATATCAAAATTATAGGTGCCTTAATACATTGTCGAATGGTATCAGAGGCAGCACATTATCAAATATGCCTGTGCCACCTTTTGGCGCTGGGGTATTACTGTGGTCCCCCCCCCAGTTGGGACAGCGTTTATCGTACCACATTCACAAGAAATGTAAAGTACACTGGCCAAGCCATATCGTTTTTCTGATTCTGTATTTTTTAGGGACAATGTTTTTTTTTTTTTTACATTCCTCGCATACAAGATTATCAGCTAGTACACTTAGTTCCACTATTCTAGGACCTTCGTCCCAGTTATAACTGTCAGTGTTTACATGTGCATGTGGCATTGGGGGGGGGGGCATGGCACTTTCGACGGTGGCTTGGTCAGCGTTCGCTGATTGTGTACATGCATTTTGGTCTACCACTGCCGTGTTTCGACGTAATCTGCCTTGTTTTAAAGCATTTAGTCCTTTGTTTTGGCATTTGTTAACAAACTGCCCATTCTTTTTCCTTTTCACTCTTCGTAAACAATCCATATTTCTCAAATGGAACTGGGCAAAATAGGAAAAGTGAACAGCAGCTAGTGCAGTTATTAACAAATACCAGTTCTAACTGTATGGAGGCATTGGACCATAAATGGTTGCGCATATCGCGGTGTGCCAAACGTCTTTAACACCCATTTACGCAGAACACTTTTTCTTGGTCCTAATTTTTTCCCATTACAAGCATACCTCCCTATATTGAACATGAACACCATTTAAAAAAAAAAAACACTCCCACATTTGGCACATTTTTGTGTATTTACACCGAGTAATTACTGATAAGGCTACAACTATACAGATTAAATCAAGGACAGGCTTAATTGCTTAAATACCAGCAGCAGCAGAAACCGCCCACAGGCAAGCTGTTGAACACCTGTTGCCACTTCTATAAATGGCAACAACAGGGTGAAAGGTGAAAGTCACATAACACCTTGCTCCTATCCTCTGTGGGATAATAGGACTAGTTTCCTGTGTTTTCTTTAAAACAATTCCAACAAACTCCCCATACAAATTGAATCATCATGTTTGTCTCACCAAATTTAAGCCAGGATATTTAATTTTAACTCATTTCATAATATGGTCACAGCAAGTCATGCCCTTGCAGCTGCAACATGACTTGCCAGGCAGCTGTACCAGAACCACTGACTAAAGACTATAAGCATGTTGGTACCTGAACGAAAGCTCTTTTCATGACAAATTTAAATATGCAATTGTTGTCTTAAATCTAGGTCAACATACAGAAAAATGAGGGACTAGTATGGAATGAGTTAAGGAGTACCAGTAGAGTGAAATGAGCAACAGCACCTTTCCCCTATCATAGTTAGTACCTCTTTCTGAAATAATAAAAAGTTTCCATCTTTATTTGTTTGTTTAATGATGTACATGTAGTTAGCATGAGTATCTCCCACCATAATGTTACCTCAGCTGGTATCTGTATGGTAGGTAAGATGAGAGGCCACAATGTGGAAACCTCCCTTAACCAAACACTTTTGTTCGGTTCCAAGGGCATTCGGGACAAGAGATATTACTGTACTCTTATATAAGGGCTAGGTTAAGTATGAAGGTGGTTGACCTTGACCTTGTTTCCAAAGTCACAGAGGTACTATGGTAAATTTTGGTTTCCGATTACTAGACAAGTTTTTTTCATAATAGGACCTGCATATTGTACAGGATTATAGTCCTTATCCAGGGCTAGATCAGCTTTGAAGATGGGTGACCTTGACTTAAATCCAGAGGTCACAAGGTCACTTTAATGAGCTTGGTTTTGGCATTGTAACTCAGAATTGCAGTTTTGACTTTTATATTGTACATGGTGATTGTACTCAATTAGGGCTTGGTCAGCTTAGAAGATGGATGACGTTGACCAAATTCCCAAGATCACCACCTGTAGTCGTATTAGTGAACTTGGTTTCTGCATGACAACTAAAGAATGATGTTTTTGACCTAGGGGTTTCATATTGCACAGGAATATAGCCTTCTATAGGGGCAAGGTCAAGTTTGCAAATGGGTGACCTTGAATCAATTTTGAAGGTCACAGAGCCACATTACTGAATTTGGTTTCTGCTCAATAGTTGTAAAAAATTTTAAGCTACAGCTTTCATATTGCCCATGATGTTTATAGTCTTCTATAAGGGCAAGATCAACTTCAAAGAGGGCTTAACATGACCTAATTCCCAAGGTCACAAGGCCACCTTCATAAA
This sequence comes from Hermodice carunculata, assembly GCA_964020975.1. Lineage (NCBI taxonomy): Eukaryota > Metazoa > Annelida > Polychaeta > Eunicida > Amphinomidae > Hermodice > Hermodice carunculata. Next base: position 99,033,832 of record OZ026612.1, on the reverse strand, counting down.
TTTGATTTCTGCATCCTAACTCCATAAGGACTACTTCAGGTTTGCAAATTGGTTGCTTTCATCCACTTCCCAAGGTCATTTATAAGAGCCCCATTTAGTACTATCAGTGTTCAGTGTAGTGAGGGCTAACATACATGTAATGGCGGTAGGGGGGCATTTCTGCTTAACAAATATGTCTAGTTACTTTTGGGTTTCCTTTCCAGTCTTCATTTTAAGTGATCCAATGCAATAGGCACCTTGCAGACATTTTTTTTTTGATCAGAACGATATTTGATTTTCTATTCATAGACATATCTCTGCAGAACAATATAGGCCCAGTGATGTGCTAGGCCTAACTGATTTTGGATGATTTTGCTCATTTTGAGATTTGGGGGGATTTTGGTAGACATACATGTATGTGTTGTCTATCATATGTCCCAATTTAGCAGTTATAGCCTCAATATAATGTGAAGAAATTAACTGAATACTTTTGATGTTGATATGGTAGTCAATAAATTATGTTAACCTTTGATCTGTTGATTCTTGGTTACTGACAATAGGTACATGTACATGTATCTACTCAACATGTCCGTTTCACATGGATATTTCTCTAAATTGCATTACCTGATTATGATCAAGTAAAACTGGATTTACTTCAAAAATTCTTGAGAGCAAAAATGTACAAGGGATCTTCAAACAAATCATCAGTTCTTTTTAAATGCATATAAAAAATGAAGAGTCCCACAAACTTTATCAGTTTCACAAAAACAACTATTTTGAAGTTGTAAACAAACAGGTACACTTATGAGAAATCGCTGATACTTTTTTGCAGCCACATGTGAATTGAGATGGTTTTTAGCACTGCTGACTTGTCAGTCAGCAGAGCTTATAGAATCCGTTTGTGTCCGTCGTCCATCTGTCCGTCCGTCCGTCCTTCCATCTGTCCGTCTGTCGTTAGACTTTTTATATTTTCGACTTCTCAAAAACCGCTTCGTAGAATGTTTTGATTTTGCACATGGATAATTCCCAGGTAGACCTCTACCAAGTTTGCGAAGGAGATGATGATGCAATAATTTTTCTATTTTTTATGAATTTTTTAATTTATTTTTTGAAAAAAATTAAAATTTCCTCATCTTGAGAACTATGAAGCCAATTGCTTTGATATTGCACATAGGGTCACCTGGGGTAAACTAGTTCTTATTTTGGCCACCAGGTGGCACTGATTTTTCCTATTTTTTCATGAATTATTGCCTGTTAAGGCTATTTTCGACTTCTTCTCCAGAATGGCTGAACAGAATTGCTTAAGATTTTATCAGAATGTAGTTGGACATTAGACAATGAAAGTGTGCGAAAATAATATGGATGTGTTAGTTTTAGGCAAAGTTATGGGATATCAAACTTTGCAACTGTAAGGAAGTGCTGCAACTGTATATATATATATATATATATATATATATATATGGCAATACAGTGCATATATTACACACTGTTGTATTTACCCTTTTGACTTCTTCTCAAAAACTGCTGTATGGAATGTTTTAATTTTGCACATGGATGTTGCCCAGGTGAACCTCTTCCAAATTTGTGAAGGAGATGATGATGCAATAATTTTTCTATTTTTAATGAATTTTTTAATTTATTTTTTGAAAAATTTTCTTCATCTCAAGAACTACCTGGCCAATTGCTTTGATATTGCACATAGGGTCACCTGCGGTCAACTAGTTCTCATTTTGGATTAGATCCAGTCAGCAGAGCACAGGATCATCATGATCCTCTTGTTTTTCTTCTTTTTTGTTTGTTAATTTTCAACTTCTCTAAAACTGCTCAATTCACTTCAAACAATGTGGGAAGGAGTCAATCACTGAGACAACACTACTGACCACCACTACAATGGTGTCAACCTCAATTATTGCTCACAAACTGTGACAAACCAAGGCCTCGGCAACAGGAGACCTGGGTTCTCAGGCAGGAGACCCCAGAACAACAGGCTCTAATTTACAGGAAATACACCACAATTCCCCTTACAAAACTAAATGTCGGAAAAATGTCGGGAAAATATTGGAATAATGTCGGGTGTGTTGGGATGATATCGGGATGACATTGGGATCAAGTTGGATTTACATTGGGATCATGTTGGAGTATATCACTTTGCCAATTTTTCAATGTTGGATTATGTTGGGTAATGTTGGGATCATGTCAGGGTATTTTGGAATCATGTTGGGGCATGATGGGATCACATTGGGGTAACAAACTTCATCAAGTTTTCAGTGTTGGGAGCATGTTGGGTTATATTGGGATCCGACTGGAGCAACAAACCTTATTAAATTTTTTAGTTGCTGTAATGTCAGGATCACGTCGGGGTATGTTGGGATGATGTCAGAACAACAACTTAACCAAAATTTTCAGGCAACACATCGTTGGGATCATGTTGGAGCACAGAACTTTGCCAACTTTTCATGTCGACCCATGCTGGAAGAACAGACTCTGTAAATTTTCAGGATCCTGACATGTTGGGATCGTGTTGGAATGCATTGGAACCATGTTGGAGCTCAAAACTTTGTCAATTTCTCATGCCAGAAGAACAGACTCTGTAAATTATGCAGGGTCCTGACATGTTGGGATCAAGTTGGAACACATTGGGATAATGCTGGAGCACAAACTTTGTCAATTTTTCATGCCAGGCCCTAGTTGGAACAACAGACTCACACATTTTAAAAAAATATATCCTTTCTATGTATACATACATAAATTTGCTTACAAAAACATGAGAACAACCCATTTAACTCTCTGGAATTTCAGCAAATCACTGGAATTCCACTGGAATTTTTTCCCATCAATTGAATTTCAATGGAATTTTTGCCCCCCCCCCCCTCCAAATTCCACTGGTATCTCACTGTTTTGTTTTTTTTACCCTGATCAGAATTCCCTGTGAAATTTTGTCCTCATTTGAAATTCCACTGGAATTTTCATTTTCCCAGTGAAATTTGACTTATCTCAATCATTATAACATTGCACTCAAACTGACATTATGAATTCATTGTCATGGTCAAAAAAAATTCTCACTTTACTGCAAAAGATGACGAGTGATGACATGAATAAAAGTAAGTTAATCAAAGACATCTTGTGTTCTGACATTGTCACTTTGTTGGCAAGCAATGAACCATGGCATTTTGAATCATTAAACTCTTAATAGGCATGTCAAAATATGGTCACTTCATGGGTATGGGATATTCTAAAAACATATACTTGAAATTTTAGCAGTTTACCAGACAATTTTTTTCTTTTTTTTCTTTTGAAGAATATGACAGCAAACACACAAACAGCATAAATCACATCCATACCTAGGAGTTTTTGTGATCATGTGGATTATGTTTGATCATGCTCACATCATTGTGCCTCAATATACATCTTCACCCTGAGAGCACAGGGATCAAGTTTCAACTGTTTATACTGTACCAGTCATCCTGACTCATCTGAATACTCAGTGGTTGATTGGCTGAGGCAGGCCTGAAAGCGAGGCTGCCAGGCTGGGCATTGTCAGATTTAAAAGAGCTATGGCAGGTTCATGTTCAAGTATTACAAGGCATCATCTTGTGATGTTTTTGAAGATAATGATGGCTTCAAGGACATTATAGCATACTGGCAGGCATGTGGATAGCTTAAGCTCAAACTTCACATCCAAGTGGTATACATGGCCATGGTGTAGTGTGAAATTTGTACAGCTAACAAAGGCAACTGAATGCAAGACTATCATAGGGCTGTGGTGATAACATAGGACTACTTTGGCATCATTATTGGCACAAGACACCAAAGTAAGTATAAATTTAAGCATACTTTCTGCAATGCTCATGAAATTCAGGGTGTGGATCACAAAGAATTCAGCTTTCACAGCATATATGACTCTCCATTGTGTTGTAAGGCTAGGATCTATATATACTGCCTTTAAAAACCCTCTGTATGGTCAGCCACATCAAGAAGCCTTGGCCATATATAGCACAGCCTGCCGACTACTTTACCCAGACCACAGGGGACTTGACCTGGCTGTAACTAATTAGAGCCCAGCAGATATACAAAGCTGTGTTGATAAACATTAACGCAATGGCTGTACTGAGCTGGAAGATATATATTAAAACACAAATTAACATGCATCAACATCTTGCACTTCCATGATCGAAGAAATCGAATACTGCAGTGAGAGTCAAAAGAGTAGGCAAATTTTTACTGGAATATTGGTCTTATACAAAGGGTCATTTGCCACCAAAATAAATAATGTGTTATATGCTCAAAGTACATTTCCACTGGCATTCCAATGAAATGTCAAGTTGATTCAAGTGAAATACCACTGCTATTTCAGTGGAATTGCACTGGAATACCAATGTACATTTTTATGGGGAATTATACAACGAATGAAGGGAAGCAACAAAAAAAAAAAAAAAACAAAAAAAAAACAAAAAAAACAAAAAAATCCACAAAATAAGTGGTCTGAATGATCTATCTGGATTGGATATTTTATCTGGTCAGTAAAGCTATATTTGAATGAATGTTATGAACTGTAAGACACATATTAGCTGATTGTAGATTCAGCCTCACAGTCCAGCTTTTCCAGAAGAGATGTCATTCTCAACCTTTAAGTTTTCCTGGCTTAAACCCATTTCATCCAATATGGTCCTTATGGTGAAAATAGAACATCAGAATATTGTCCAAATTTACATCTAGCCAGGTGAAGTTGCCAAAGGCCAGGGTCAACATGTCATTCTGGACCTTGTGGAATTTACAAATAATATAAATGTTTCATTGTGATCTTTTATTTCTATAAATTAATTTATTGTTTCTCACTTTTATTGTATGATTGCTTACAGAAAGATATTTATGACATGTAGTAATCTGCGCCTGCAATTTTCCTTATAGAAGCATATAAAAAAAATATCTTGCAAATGAAAAGTTTTCAAAATGAAAATGTGAGCTTGTTGGGGTAATTTTGTTTAAAAATATAATGAATTTTAGAGTACAGGACCTGGGTCATTGCATACTGTGTCCGTAAAATTACTGTAAGACTTTTAAACATGGAAACTGCTGAGGCATGCAAACCCATAAAAGTCCATTTATTTTATGTAAGTACTGGAGCGGTGAAATGCCTTTTAAATTGTCAATCAAAACCCATATACAATGTATATGTACTTTGAAAAATCATTAAACATTTCATGCATAGTGGGGTAAAGGCAGGAACCCTTAGCAAAGTATTTCAACCAAACTTTTTGACAATTTATAAATGTTACACTTTTAACATTTTATTTTCCTGTGTCCTTGCACATTTGTTTTCCATTTTTCAGAACTGCTACACGAAGCATACCCTTGCACCACAAATGGGGACATCAAGCGCAAGCTGCAAGAAGTTGTGAGACCATCTGCTCAACAGTGAGCAACTGCAACCAATGATAATGAATATGGATCTGAAACTCTGGACTGTACAACATTTAAGCCCCCAGTTGAAGGAAGGCATATAGTGAACACTTTTTCTTTAATACTGGTGAATCTGTGTATTATACATGTACCAAAATACACATGAATTATTATACAACAGGTCTGTCTTCTTGTTTTTTATTCATTATAGTCTTTAGAAGAAAAGTAATGGTGAAAAGGAGGCTCTCTACAACAATAGATTTGATCTGAAGCCATCTCCCAACATGTTGGGATGTAGGCCCAACGTTTTCCAACATGGGAGATGTTGGGATGTAGGCCCAAGGTTTCCCAGCATGTTGGGGGGATGTCGGGATATTGGTCCAACTTCTCCCAACATGCTAATAGATGTTGGGATGTAGGCCCAATGTTTCCCAACATGTTGGGAGATGTTGGGTTATAGCTCTGGACAACATTTCCCAACATGTTGGGGGGACGTTGGGATATTGGTCCAACTTCTCCCAACATGCTAGCTGAGAGACTGATACTGTGGAGACCTGACAACATTATGCAACTACAGGAGTCCGACATCATCCCAACATGTTGGGAAATGCTGGACTATAGGGCTTCCTCCTATTAGTCTCCAACATCTCCCAATGTTACTCCAACATCTCCCAATGTTACTCCAACATCTCCCAACATTACTCTAACTTTTCCCAACATTACTCCTACATCATCCCAACGTACTCCAACATGTCCCAACAAAATTTTACCCCTGCATTCAGGCACCTCCTTCTTGTTCATTTGCTAAGTAAATGTTGGGATTTTACCAAATCCCAATGTCATCCCAACGTCTGTATCCCAACATTACCCATTGTCTCCCAACATAGTAAGTCCAACATGATCCCAACATTATCCCAATATAATCCCGACATTAAGTTTTGTAAGGGTCCACTTGTTGTGTTATAAGTTCAGTTGATATTTCAAGTAGTTGTCATTTCGATTTATAATGGGACATTCTCCCCACCTTACATTTTGGAACTTCGGATCACAATATAAGTTTAGAACGTTTATAAGTTGGAGAAAATGAGGCCTTCAGTGACGGAGCCACTAACTTGACTAAGCCTGCATATGACGTGGGGAGCAGAGACTGATACACTGGATTCCCCTCTTAACCAACACTCAGTGGGTCATGATCCTAACTTGGTGGATCACTTTCCACAGGTAAGTTATAATTCTAACTTCTTTCAATCTAACACTCACAGTGGTGAAGTAGAATTTATATATCCAGCTTGTGTTAACAGCTCATATAACACAGGGATAACTCAAAACTTTATACTCATCCCTGAGGACATGGTAGTTAATCTATCTGATTATGAGCTCTGTGAGGTGCAGAAGAAACTGTTAGGTAAGGGTTTGTTGTTTCTCCCCACCTCAAGAGAACCAGATGGGAAAAATTTTCCATGACACAGAATAGATCTTGTAGACATGCTAAGTTGAAAGCCTTTTTTGAAAGCAAACAACTTGATACTGAAAATCCATACTATAGTGCCAGTAGCTTGCAATCTAACTCAGCAGTAACAGAGCCAAATGCACCATTTGAACACAGAGATTAATTTCAAACCACCTAGCACCTTCACACCTAGTACATGAGATGCAATATTTTGCCAGACCCTAATGTTAAGGCTTTCTGCAGGATGGAAATATTAGCTTGCACGACATAATCCAAAAGTCCCCGCATGTGGATAATTAACTAAAGAGAAATGTCATGGTCTTGAATCATTCATGTCAAATTCAAAAATACATGCAGTGATAAAGAAAGCTCATACAGGCTCAGCAGCAGTCATTCAGAATACTATCGTGATTAAATTGCAGAAGCCATGAAATAGCTATCCAATTGAGATCAGTATCAGAAAGTAGGTGTTAACCTCACTTCTGTTCATAACAACAAGGTCAAATTGACATTACAATATATGGTAGAAAATCGATCTATCACAGACAAACTACAGACTTTTTACCACTTATATAAAAACTCGCCAGTACTTTCGGACCTGTATCCACTATCAGGGCAACCTTCTCCAATGAGCTTTGTCTTTGACGCAGTGGGGTGTCTGGCACTCAGCTGCCAATTGCTGACCCTTATTTTATTGCCTCAGGGCGACTTCTACATCCGATACCAGATACTATTTCTGGGGCCTGTAACTGGTCATTGTTTGTCATATTTACATTTTCAGGTAATGCTCGTTCTGGAAAAGTCCCACTATATATTGGATATTACATTCATTCGACAAATTAACCTTCCCTTAACACTAATCACACATATATTCTGGACGCTGCCTCTTCAAAATATCCAATCGACATGGCTGCCATTGTAGAAATAGTGAGTTCCGCACCCAATGCCAGTGGTTTGTGAATGAGCATTGGGACAATCGTGCCGAGTGGGGATGGGGAGAGGGTTAAAATATATGAAACCAAAAATATATATTTTGCAATTATTTCAGAGCATTAATAATGATATATATGCTGTGGCCATGATGCGCTTTGATATCCAAATCAAGTGTACTTTTGTGAGACTGTTCCGCAATCAATGCATTAATTGCACAATGTTCAAAATGACGCTCGAGCATGCCGTGTCACATTTGGAACTAACGTTGATAACTGCTTCAGACACAACCAAGCGGGCAGATTAAAGTTAAGATAGTAAGTCATGTTTAAAAGTACTTTAACGACCGTTTGCCATGGTAACTCGGAGAACGGACACCTGGAACCGAGCTGAAAACACGTGGCCACGATTCGCTGTGATTTTCCTTTCCCACAATGCATTGGGCCATGATTAAATGGGCTCAATGTGTGTGAGTTATGCATGCGCCTTCATGGTGCATTTGGATTTATAACTAACGATGACTGCTGCTTCAGACATAACCGAACAGGAAGACTAAAGTTTAGATTGTAAGTCATCTTTTAAAAATACGTTGATGACTGATTGCTCTGGTAACTCAGAAAATGGACACCTGAAACCTAGCAATACTAAATACTGATACCGCAACCATTGTGGCACTATGCTTTTTCCCCAGCCCAAGTTGACCGTCCAGACAAGTTGAAATAAAATGCTGTGTTTGAGTTGACTTTACTGCAAAATAACAGCACACATTGGCCAGCTTTTATGTTTTGTCTTACAATTTGGTTATGGTTGATTTGAACCACTGTTTTTCTTTTTGCGGGTGGTTGTTTGTGGGGTGATTCTGATGGTCGGTGGCGTGTTGTGGCTGGTCCAAGGTTGTCCAACTGCAGCATTGTAGCAAAATATGGCATCACAGTTCGTGAAAAATGCTACAGAATTTGGCCAGGTCTGTAATTGCAGGTATTACTGTACCATGATTATACCTATTCCCATGCAGAACCTGCCAGGGTATATCAAATAAATGTAAGAACATTTTCAAAAATAAGGTGAAATCACTCTTGATGCATGGGATGGGAGTACTGGAGAGGGACCGCTTTAAATATTTATAGCTTAAGTATCTTAGTGTTATCAGGGACCTGCAAATTATATATAGCAGGTCCCTGGAGTTATAATAATTACGCCTTTGGTGCTTATATTTATTTAAATATTAATTTATTGAAAATTTAGATCAATCTTAATTTATAAATAATTAAAGCATTTCAGCCACAAACCTGTGGAAAGCAACTTAATATTGTTCCCGATTTCATACTTGCATTTCTGCTATTTTCATGTTGTGGTCCATCATGGAAAGTAGATAACATGGCGATATTTTTTAAAATTCATTGTTTTCTAATCTTTGCTAATTTTCATCAGATTTTTTTGTACAATCTAAGGAAAATAGCCAGATCAGTACAATAATGACTAAAATGTTGTGATTTCGTCAACCATGTGATTGTGAAGGCAAGATACGCGAAACTATCCAGATAAACCATTTTGCATGCTCAAATTGAAAAAAAAATTTTGAGGGGGGTGTGTGGGTGGTAATGCCCCCAGACCCACCCCAACCCACCCCCCGCATGCCTTCGGCCCTTTGGGCTGTGTAGGTCACATTTGGGCCACTGAAAAAATTTACGGACATTTGGGCCACTTGGGTCTCTGACTGAGTTTGTAGCACTGGCCTGGGTCGACCAGTATTTATTAGGGAAGGACAGCTTAAAGGTACCTTTTTTTGTTTTTGTTTTTGTTCCTTTAATTTTAGGGTTGGTCCTTTTAGTAGGGTCTGTCAGGTTATCGGAACCACACATTTATTTTTGTTAGGCCTTGGATAACTTGGACATTTGTTGAAACATGTTGAAAATGTATGTTCTTTCCCCTTTTACACATGACTTCTTTTGAGGTCAGTTTAGTTTGTTACCCCGGCACAGCCCGAGGCACTTATTTACATTCAAGAACCAAGAGTATTTTGTCTCTATACAGTACTAAAAATACATAAAGGTATTTTACCTCCCCCAGGGTGCGCTATTCTGAGTGTAAATGAATGCCCAACAAAGAGAATCTCGGGTTTTGTAGATTTTTACCTGAGGTGCCTGGTTCCTAAGATCAAGAGTTACATCAAAGACACTACAGATCTCATCAGACAGATAGAATCTCTCCCACATTACCAGAGAATAGTTTTTTGGTTACATTAGATATTTTTGATATAGCAAACATCCTTGTATACAAACATTCCAATTAATGAAGGTTTGAGATGCGCAGCATCTGTGCTTTGGAGGGAGACCATGATGGAAAGCCTGAAGTTTTGAACTCCTTTAGTTACTATGTTTAGCATTAACTTGTAACAACTGTGAGCTCAATAGTGAGCATTTGCTACAGATCAGTGGGACCGTGATGGGAAAACTTGTAGCCCCATCCTTTGCTAATATTTTCATGGCCGACTTAGAAGAAAAGAAAGAAGCTATTAGCACACCCCATACAACCATATAGTGTGGTACAGATTCATTGATGACATTTTTGCCATCTGGACTTTTGGTGAAGATCAACTTCAAGACTTCATCAAACATCTCAACTTGTGCCATCCAAAAATTAAATTCTCAGCAGAAGTACCCTCATCTGAAATCATTTTTTTTGGATCCCACAGTGAAACTTAACAGAGATAACAAAGTCTACATGACCCTGTACACCAAGCCTACTGATACACACACTTTAAGGTGCATTACAGTTCAGCTCATCCAACTCAGTGCAAAACTGGTGGCCCATACAGTCAGTTACTAGGGTTAAGCACATTTGTCATTCTGAGGCTGATTTTGAGAAAAATGCACTCAAAATACTGAGCTACTATGACCTGAAAGGATATCCACCCACCAGCTCACAGCTGCTCGCAAAAGAGTGAGGGAATTGGACAGACAATCACTTCTCACTCTGCTCTCTGAATAGACAGCTAGCAGATCACGATCAAGATAAATTGTTCCTGATCATGCAGTTCAATCTGAATCTCACACCTCTGTAAAGGATTATACAGTGGGACTGGCTTGGGCACGATCAAAGCCTCCATACATGCCTACCATCTGGATGACACACTAGTCATCCTGAGCTATAGGAAAACTAGAAATCTGAAGCATCTACTAGCACGTTCTAGATTACAGATTACCTAAGACCACCCAAGTGGCATCTATTCCAGGCTGTGGCAATACAGAACACAACCCCTGCATCGCTGTGACATGTCCTACTTGTCCCAGACTCGATGTATCTGGGAAAGTGGTGAGTGCATGCAGCAACAGGTCGTACGTTCCTGCTCCACAGCAAAGGGTGGCACATGTGAACACAATAACCTGGTCTCTCTTCTGACTTGCTTGCATTGCAACAAACGGTATGTGGGACAAGCAAAGCACCCACTAAAGGACAGGTTAAGAGAACATTTTTATTATGTGCCGGAAAAAAAGACGTAACACAACCCTTAGATAGATATTTCCGTTTACCAGGACATGCTGGAATCAACATAAAGATCCAGATTCTAGAATAGACACAGTCCACCAGAATTGTCTAGGACAGATTGAGACACTATGTTTAGAGATGGAAAATCATTGGATGTACATGTATATACCACACTGGAAGAGCCAAAACACTGAGAAAGGGCCACCCTTGGCGTTTTTTGCCGAGAAATGCTAAGGAAATTTGAATGTACAAAAATCCTTTTCTCGGCATCTCTCGGCAATTTTGCTGAGAAAGGATGAGGTCTACTACAATGCTACTCTCCCCTCAGCCTTTCTTGGCAAAAAATGCTGAGAAACGCTGAGGTACCTGTCACCCTACTCCTTAGCTTGGCTTTTCTTGGCATTTTCCCGAAGAAATGTCAAGGTAATGGCTAGAGCGAAAGGCATCTCAGTGTTCCTCTCCATTTTTGCTGAGAAATGCCTAAGTATATCGGAGACTTGGAATTCCTTGGCGTTTTCCAACATTCTAGGAAGAAGATATACATGAGAAGTATTGGTAGGCATTTTTAGGGTAATGCAAAACAAGACAGACACCATTTATTCATTGTACAACATAAATGATTGTACTTTACTATTTATTTATTATTAATACTGGGGAGTATAAAATGTACCTGAATGAATCTGAATGACGGGTTTACATCTCTCATATTCCTTGACTTGGTTAAAATGTCACTTACCAGCAGGTATCAGCGATTCTCATAAATAGTAAAGTACAATCATTTATGTTCTACAATGAATAAATGGTGTCTGTCTTGTTTTGCATTACTGTAAAAATGCCTACCAATTCTTTTCATGAATATCTTCTTCGTAGAATGTTGGTCTCCAATCCATACCTAGGCATTTCTTGGCTAAAATGCTGAGGAATGCCGAGATGCTTGTCACTCTAGACATCTCCGCATTTCTCGGCAAAAAATGCTGAGAAAAGCCAAGATGAGAAGTAGGGTGAAAGGTACATGTACCTCAGCGTTTCTTGCATTTTTGCCGAGAAACGAAGGTAAGAATAAGGGAGACAGGTACCTCAGCATTTCTCAGTATTTTTGCTGAGAAACACCGAGGGGAGAGTAGCATTGCAGCAGACCGGTGTTTCTAGCCAAAATTGTCAACAGATGCCGAGAAGAGGATTTCTGTACAAATTTCATCGGCATTTCTCGGCGTTTTGGTTCTCCCAGTGCCAGTTCTGCACTAATGATCCCTTTGGCCTCTGTGTCATAGGTAGACAGGCACCCTTACCTAGCATTATGCCAAAGGTTTAGTTTTGTGCCTGTCTATCTATTTCAAATGACACTGAGCTACCCCCTACAGGGGAGCTCCAAAAAACACTGTGAACTCTTTTATTGAGACAAACGTCTCTAGCTGTGCCCAGGTAACAAATTAAACTGTAGTCAAAGGAAGTAATGTGTAAAAGGGGAAAGAACATCAATTGTAAACATGTTTCAACAAATGTCCAAGTTACCCAAAGTCTGACAAAAATATATGTGTGGTTGCAGTCCCGGCTGCACCCTGCTGAAAACGCATGACCCAAGATAAATTTCATGAAACATTAAAAAAAAATAGTTTTAAGCTGCCCTTTCCTAATAGAAATTGATCAACCCTGGCTGAAAGATTTTAAGGACAAAGTTGTCACCATCATGGTGCCCTTATTTTGCAGTCAAGTCAACTCAAACACAAATTATATTTATGCTTGTCTGGAGGGTTATTAAATTTGGGCCAGGGAAACTGCATAGCTGCATAGCCATGGTTGTTCAGTGAAATGGGCTAAAGCATAGCCCTAGTTGTTCGGTGATCCATGGTCCTCTTGTTAAGAGATCCATTTTGAAGAGGTAGTATCCAAAATATATATGTGTGATTGGTGTTAACCCAGCTAACACACAACGTTTCTATAACGTTGTGTCAACGTGTCAGTTTGGTTATATTATAATATAACGTTATGACAACGTTATAACAACGTTTGCCAACAACTTATGTGTGTTGTTTGAAAGTTGTGGCTTTGTAATGTTACAAATAACGTTATTATAACGTTACAGCAACGTTAAGTGAAAACTACTAAATAAAGAGTATATTAAGAATGTGTGTAATCCCGTTTAAGTGTTTATTGTCCGGATCAGCCGTAACTGTCCATATGATTATGAATTTACTTACTTTCATATGGTGTTTCATAACGTTATTACAACGTTGCAGCGACGTACCATCTTAGGGTTTTTCAAACTTTGGTTTATTGTCCGTTAGATGGCATAATATGCACCGACGGTTTCGCAATCATCTCTTTTATAAAATCCACAAAACTGAAAACTATTACTACCATTTATTTGGTGAATTTCATGTACAATGATTACACGGATAATTTTATTGTTATGAACATTGGAAGATTTTTTTCAAGCTACGAAAGTAACCAGCATGTGCTGCAGCTCCGTACGTGAGTCATTCGTTCCCGTGTTATTCAAATACGCGCAACTCTGTTCAAACGGTACCGTCTTTTGCTGCAAAATCATCTTTACGAGATTATTTACAAAGGTATGTATATATATACATTATATTCATTGAACATTCTCTGTACATTGAAATGAAATTTGTGACAAGAATGCATGCTGAAAACTTGCCATTTTCATAAATAGATGGATCTCTTTGTGTGCGTTTAATAGTTTTCACGCCCAAGGTCGGATCGGCGTAAATGCATGTGATTTTTGAACTGTCTTAAGGTAAAAGTTGGTCAATTTCGATTTATTGTCAATACATCAGTTTGACGTGTTTGTCATGTAATGCTATGGGGAAGATATCAAACTTAGAGCAATATCGATCTTTGTGGAATGCGAAATGAATTGGGGAAGGGAGAGAGAGAGAAAGGGAAGAAGAGAGCTGAAGGAGTGTCCAGGATGCAATTATATAGATGACCAAAATAATGGCAAGAATGTTACGCGCTTGCGTAGGCGACTCTCGGGTTACTCCAGATCGGCTTGTTTAGCGTTCACTTCCCCTTCCAGGATTTTTGATACTTCTTTATAACCCTGACTCTGATTGATTACTGATGTAGCGTGGCCTAATATTGTCCACCGAATGAAGAAGGAGGGCACTTGTCAGCTATATCCCTCTCACACACCACACAAAAATTTCGCGTATTTCAGATTTTCATCAATTAATGTCCTGAGTTATGATTTGATCATTTCACAAACCAAGTGTGCGTTTCTGTGTTGATGTGGGCTTGTTTGCGTTATAAGCTTTCAAATAATAAATCAGACATTTAATTCTTTAAGCCATGGTTACCCCTACAACTAAAGTCCATATAATGCCGCCCCTTTGACAAATTTCAAGCATGGGCATATTATCGAATATGTCCATGTTTCATTAAGCAAGTAAGATTCTGCGGTCGATTATTTCAGTCTATTTTTGCGTTTATGCCTACATTTTGCTGTTTATAATTTCAGCAGAAGGCGAAAAAGAACACCCCAGAAGACGCTAGCCATGACCAGGCTGACACAGAAGAGCCACGTTAAGGTGTGCACCCACTGTCCAGACTGGCTACTGTTCAACTAGAACCATATTACGTGGGTCAGCTGCTTTTACAGTAGAACATGGCAGGGTGGCAATGTCCACTTATGCTACTTATGTGTACATGTAAATAAAATGGTATGACGCATCACTATGAGCTTTTTTCATTGTTTTTCTGTTTCATTGTTTATAGTTTTGAAGAGCTGAAATGTCAGATAACGTTGTCACAACGTTGTTACAATGTTGTCACAACGTTGTGGGAATGTTGTCAAGTCAGAAAACAACGTTTTCATAACGTTGTCACAACGTTGGGATATAACGTTAGACAACAACGTTGTCACGACGTTAAAATAACCATACACAATTACGTCGCCACAACGTTGTATCATAACGTTATCACAACGTAAGTATAACGTTATTACAACGTTGTCACAACGTAATTTTGTTAGCTGGGAAGGGATCGAAGGTTAATTTGTCGAATAAATGCAATCTACAATATATAATGGGACTTTACCAGAGTGAGCATTACCTGAAAATGTAAATACAAGGCTGTACAGTTAGCAGTTGTAGGCAGTGGTGGGCCGTAGAATAGGAATTTTGTATCAGGCACTGAAGTTTCCCCCAGGCTATGAATTAAGTAGCAACACCAGTCGGACCTGCCAAGGGCTCCTGCTGAGTGGAAGATGGAGCTTAGGGGTGAAGTACAATGTCCCTGTAGTGGATACAGGTCCGAAAGTACCGGTGATTTTTATATCAGTGGTAAAAAGGTTCTCAGTTGATACAGTTCCATATAACAGATATATATGAGAGGAAGATTAGTCTTCCACATACAAATTGACTATGACTGACCAAGATGAGCTCATCATATAGATTGAACCTGTATGGTTGAAGCAATCTTTGACAGTGATTTCAGTTTTGATTGCTACTGGCCTTGCTTAGTTATATATATATATATATATATTTCATGTTCGGAACGAGCGGGACTCGAACCTGCAACCTTTGGCACCAGTCGCCTATATATATATATATATATATATATATATATATATATATATATATATATATATATATATATATATATATATATATATATATATATACACTACACACAACCATATATGTAGACTAGTGCAAGGATCCTGCCACAAGTGTGTACCAAGTTGTTTTTCAATTGTGTATGTTGCAATTTTTAGCTCAGCTGAAGTTATGAAGGGCTCTTGTATCTGTTATCATCTGTCATACATGTACATCAACAGTTCACCTACTTGATATCTCAATAAACCCTTGGGTGGATCTGAAAGTTGGAGATGTACCAGATGTAATAACTAGATAACTGTTGAGCAGATTGAGCTGCTATTATGAAACTTACTTTTGAATGTCTCATATTAGAAGTTTGACTGCATGACTTGGACATTCAGCAAGCTTGACCTATTTTCAAGGTCACAAGGGGTCATATTTTTACACATGTGCATGCAAAAACTTAACTTTTGAACCAATTAACCTACCATCATGAAACTTGTACTGTACATACATGTAGCAGCATCTCATCGGAAGGTTGGGTAAGTTCCACATGCTGTGACCTCGACATATTTCAAGGTTACCAGAGTCATCATATTTTTAACCTGGCTGAGAGGGTCTCGTGTTTGTTCTGACTATTATATCTGTCTACCTGAACAACTGGAGGCTGCTATATTGTGAAGGCAGAGTTAGCTGAGCATTGCAGGCTCTTTTTAGAGCCATCTAGTTTCATTCCTCCATGGTAATGATTTGATGGCCTCATATAAAACAATCCTTTTACCAGCTAAAAGAATAGTATAGTCTCATACACATGTAAGGGTGGTGGCTTCAACTCTTTCACTGTCAACTGCAACAAAAGTTTAATAACTTGAAATGGCCTGTTTGGATTATTACAATAAGGATGCCAGATCCATGTTCCTTGTGAAAAGACATTCGATTCAAGCACCAGCATGCCTGTAGTCACAAAGAAGATGATAGTCCAGGTCAACAGTTTTCCTCAGTGCACTTTGGGCACAATGCGCCCAAAATATACTGAGGAAGGCTGTTGATTCAGTCCAAAATGTGGCACTGAAAGAGTTAAGATACCTGTATGTACATTTGGTGCAGGGTCTGATGAGCATTGAGCAGTAGCATGCTCACTTACTCTGCATTGTGGTTTTGTCTGAGTCCATTGGTTTCTTTCACCACATGAAGGTTATTATATGCCTACGCCTCCACCTGTGCCCTGGTTTTATGGACTTCTTTTACAATCCTTGTGAAACAAATGGGTCTATTCTTTATATCATATTAGAAATACAGTTATTTGCCTTGAAAGGATTATCTAAAGAAAATCTCTTATTTCTGTCCGTGGTTTGAAAATAGTGGACCAGGGTACATGTGAGTGAAGTCTTAGCTCCATTCTTCATCCACAGACTGACAGTTTATGATGCATGCTCGATCTGAATTGGACAGGTTCTGTGTGCGTGCATATATATATATATATATATATATATATATACAGATTGGAAATTTTGGACCATGACTATATAAAGATGTATCCATTAGTGCTACTTGGTATTTGTGTCAACAGATTCAAAGCATGCAGGTACAATTTTCTTGATTAGTTTGAAAAGTCCTATTAGCTGGCAGCAGAGGATTTAAGCTGGGTCTCCTAGAGTGAGGTCTATTAAGCTTCAGAGCTGACATTCATTTGATTGTTACTTCAAGCTGCCAATTTAATTAACCATAACATCTTTGAGCTCATGAGGCTTTTCCTTATGGCCAGGTAATTGAAAAACATTAGTTTCCATGGCAATATAGCGAATAGAATCCTCAGGTTTGGCAACAATCTTGAAAAGGGATATTCTTGTTATGACACTGAAGTTCCATTTGTTGATCAAGAAACCTGCTCACAATGGTGATCACGCAATCATGTATAATGTAGTGACATTTGGTATTTGTGTTGACATATGTTAAGTGGTAGCTGTAGGATGATTAGCTGGCTGTTACCGGAGATCTAGTGTCATCACTGTGTATAGGACACAATGTAAGTCAGTTGGTACATCCAACTTAGCCTGATTCACATGTCAGCTTTTGTGTCTTTGTGAAGGATTAGTGCATCCAGTATCATTATGCTTCTCTTTGAATTATCATCAAGAATTGAAAGACATGTGCATGTACTCACAAAACTTGGGTATTTTCGTAATCTAGCTTGCACGGATTGTTTGTTGACAAAGCCATGGTAACATGCTGGTGACATCCCTTTTAAATTTGGAACAAGACTTAAGTCTTCGTGCAATCTCAAATCACTGATCAACAGCCTAACAAATAAAGAAAAAAAACTTCTTTGCATTAGTGAATTTGGTGTCCGCATTAGAATTTGAAAAGCTTCTGAGGTAGGGCTTTGATATTGCACAAGATTATAGCCTCCTGTAAGGGCTATAAGTCAAGTTCGAAGATGTTTGACCTTGACAATAGTTGTTGCCCTAAACTGTACCATATGTTTGTATATGGCAGTCCCCTCAGTGGTGCAAGCAACACTATTACATCTAGTTTGAACTGTGATCTGGTTGATTTGAAAGTTGACCAGAATGCCATTTGAGCAGATGATCTGCTGTAGTTCTGTACCTGACAGGTGCCCTCTATTATAAGAGAGGGAAAAATTATGATGAGGCTGGGGAAACCATGGATCACAACTGTAAAATTGATACACTTTACTGGATGATCTTGCTGTTTTTGTTTTTTTGAGAAAGGTGGCCCTTTAGCATGGAACCACTTTGTATTAAAATTCCAACTTTGATTGTGACAAATGGGTCTTTATGCAAATATGAAAATGTGTATAGTGGCTACATCATTGAATTTTGGGCAAATTATGTGTTTTCATATAGAGGGATTGTATGTTCCTATCAGACAATGTTTTTGGTGAAAATTATGTAAAATTTTGGTACATTTCCTGTTAAATTCCAGTCAGTCTCTAGTTTGCATTCAGTCTATTTGTTTCACAAGCTTTCAGCAGAAAGTGAATACATGTACATGAGTATAACGATTAATTACAACTTGAATACACAATGTCACACCATGCTTATAATGGATACATATGCTTACAATTACCTGCATGTTCTTTTCAAAATATTTTTTTTTACCTTTCCAAGTGTAACCAGCTTTTCTACTAATAGAAGTAGGCAGAATGGGGCTGCTGATGTGGCTCTTTGATGTATAAGCCACAATCATCTGATCATTTTGAAATGCACATCAAAGGGAATATCACTTCTACAATGCTTCAGCTGCAAGTGAATATATAAGTATGTAAAAAATATGACTTGAATACACAAAATGGAATGTAAGGGTGCGTGTGCTTAGGATAATGTGTGATCTTTCAAAAAAATTTGCATACTTTTATGGATACCAGCTCTTCCACAAATTGAAATAGATCCAAAAGCCACAGAGTTTATATGAAATGAACATGAGATGTAGTACAATTTCCACAAGCTTCAGCAGCGAGCGAAGAAATGAGCACATGTGCCTGACATACTTAACAAAGAGAGGGTGGGACGGTAGTTATGGCATTTCATTCCCCTCACTTTATGTGCACAAATTTTGTGTGACTATACACTTTGCAGATTGAAATCAATAGGAAACAATAAGTAATATTAGCAATCATCTGATTTAAAAATTTTGGAAGTTTGATGCATGGATATTACCTATGGTGAACTTGGCATGCATGTCAGGACCAGTTTCTTTGCGGGAGAAATCACCGAATGGAATCATCGTGATGAATTTGAAATGTGTTGTTTTAACTTTGTTCTATATATTTGTTTTTAAAAAGAACAGGACATGTGGTTCATATTGTAATTGGGTACAATTTATTCTAAAAACCATGTTCAAATTTGAAGCTTCATATATGTCTACTAATATTAAATATATTACTCGTAAAACCATTTTTTAAGAAAGGGAAATTAATAAAACTGAAGATACACTTTCAAATTTCTTATCAAATAAGGGAGCTTGTTACGTAGAAAGAGGAACATCAGAGGATTCCACCAGTATAATACATAATCTTGATAATGGTGGATGATGCAAAATGTTGTGACTGCAAAGACGCAAAGTTACGAAGTTTGGGGTAATTTTTGCGGTTGTACTCATTGAAAATGCAGTGTGTTTTTTTGTGCGTGCGTGTCCACAGACACGCAAAATGTCAATGTTTTATTAATTTCCAGGCGTCTTTTCTTCAGGGGCACGTCTATGATGCAGGATGCACACTTAATGCGACCCCTGGACCTAGCTCGTTATAAGGTCATAGGGTTGACCCTAGCTGGCTGTGTAGCCTGCTTGAGGACCTAGTCAGTTCTGGTGAATTTTGAAAATTTTAAAGGTCATTGGGTTGAACTGAGCCGTTTGTTCCAGATAACCGTGATGTTGTAGTTATAAGTTGACCTGGATGGCTAACTGTATTAGGTCCCATCTGAAGATTTGGTTATGTAACCTATTCCAGGACCTAGTTAGTCCTACTGAGACCCAATAAGCCTAAAAGTCATTGGGTTGACCTGAGTTGGTTAATATTTAGGTAACCTTCATATGTTGGTCTGATCTAGTCAGCTGTATTTGGTCTTTATTTTTGGTGGTTTTTGGAACCGGTTATCTGTGGCAAAAGAGGTTTGGTTCTCTAACCAGTTAGGACCTGTTGTCCATTTAGAACTGTTTTTCCTTCTTGATTCTGGTTTGGGGACCCAACTGGTTATGTAATATGTTAATCGAAACTGGTAATCCGTGTTGAGTCTCATCTGGACAATTTTTGTGGCTGGTTCTCTGTGCCAAAAAATTGTTTGGTCATATAACTGGTGGGTGGACCTAGCCAGTTATAAGGTCATAGGGTTAACCCTAGCCAGTCATGTTACCTGTTTGAGGACCTAGTTGGTTCTGATGAGACTGAAAGTTTTTATGTCATTGGGTTGACCTGAGCTGGTTGTTCCCACAGGCACTCGTAACGTTCAATCAGTCAAGCATATGTGCTAATATACGCTAATATATGCAGGGGGGGGGGGAGGGTGTGAACTTGAAACATCTGTACGCACAATGACCCACATAGGGCCTTATCTGCAATAAAGTATTGTGTATTCATCTGTGCAGGCAATAATTCATCCTAATGACATGGGGGAGGTGGCCCTAGACCACTGCGTCATCACACTGAGCTTCTATGTATTAGCTATGTATAATACTTTATTGCAGATAAGGCCCTATGTGGGTCATTGTGCATACAGATGTTTCAAGTTCACAACCCCCCCCCCCCCCCCCCCCCGCGCACATATTAGCACATACAAATGTACATGTATGCTTGACTGATTGAATGTTACGAGCACCTATGGTTGTTCCAGATAACCGTGATGTTGTGGGTTATTAGTTGACCTACATGTAGATGGTTATCTGTGTTGAGTTTTATCTGAAGGCTAGATTATGTAACCTACTCAAGGACCTAGCTGGTCATGGTTAGGCCCTGTGAGCTTTTGAGATCGTTGAGTTGATCTGAGCCAGTTATTAAGATGACCTTCATATGTTGGCCTGAACCAGTTGCCTGTGTTAGGTCTTTTTGAACGGTTCTGAGGACCAGTTGTATGTGCCAAAAGGAGTTTGGTTCTGTAACCAGAAAGGACTGGTTGTCTGTTGAGAGCCAGTTTCCACCGTAATTCTGGTTTTGGGACCCAACTGGTTATATAGGTTATATGTTGATTTAAACCGGTAACCTGTTAGGTCCCATCTGGACAGTTTTTATGACTGGTTGTTTGTGCTGAAAATCTGTGTGGTCATGTGACCGGTGGATGGACCTTATCGGTTACAGAAGTTAGGTCCCTGGGATATGAACCACGCTGGTTATGATATGGTTATTATGCCAAGGAGGGTTTTGTCATCTAACCAGATAGGACTGGCTGTCTTTAAGAACCGGTTTCCATCCCATTTCCATTTGGAGGACCCAACCAGTTATATGGGTTATGTATTGACCTAAATTAGTGATGTGGCGTGAGAACCAGCATTTGGTTGAGCTCATGAGGACAGATTTAATAGGTAATTGGAATGTATGTAACCATAATTTTAGAACTCGGAAATGATATAACAGGACCAACATGTGGAAACCAAATGACAGGTAAGATGACAGTCTGGTGAGAATTCCAATGGAGAAATAAGTGGTTATTTGCGTAGGGGATTTCCACTGACCTAAAAGAGAAGCACAAGAATAGACCTAGGTAGAGATGGTTCATTGAGACTAGAAAAAAAATTTAAAAAAGAAAGACCAGATCCCATAGGGGGATAAAAGACCAACAATCACAATGTGTTAAAAGTGCTAATCACAGCTATAGCTGCTTCCTTATTACTGTTAAACATATAATGGTTAAAAAATTCAAATTCCTCATGAAGATACCTTTCATTCAAATACCAGCAAGCCTAGTCTAAAGCAAAAAGTAGTCTTTGTCAACAGCTTTCTTTGGGACACTTTGCACTCAATGTGTGCATAGTGTCCCAAGGAAAGCTGTTGACTCAATCTTGAATCAGCACTTTAAGGGTTAAAAGTGCCTGTGTAGGTTATATACATGTAGTAATGAAGTCAGAATTCAAGCAACAGGAAAAAGTATAAGTGGGGTAGTATTGCCAGCTGAAAAGTTCAAGAGAAATGTTCAGTGTTGTAATCCCCAACACCAAGTGGGGGTTACGTCGTTGCTGATGTGCACCTGGAAGGAGAGCTAAATTGGATGCCGGGCATGTCCCATTCTTTGCATACATCTACAAGGTCCTTCATGTCAGCTGTAGTGTTGGACCTGGGAGATAGCTTTCTGTAGAATTTGCTGTTGTGGGGTATGCGCTCCCAAAACTCATCTACAGTAACTAGGGTTGCAATGATACATTAATTTTTCTCATGATACGATGCGTGTCTTGATACCAGGGTCAAGATACAATACGTGCAGCTGAATATAATGGATATAAATCAAAATTTATATTCTTTTATCACATATATATTACTGACTTGTGTTGCAGAGAACTCTGTCAGAGAAACTATCAGAAAGTTCCCTCATATAATTCAGTCAGCACAATAACAGAGAGTATCATTGACTTTGAGGTTCTTAAAAAGCTGTATCTGAGTGAGCATACTTGACATGTCTTAGCTTACATTCAGGAGCCACACTAAATTCAGATATTGATATGTTCATTTCATAAGTTGCCTTTAGCCCAGGAGGTAGCAGCTCCTGCAAGTAGGTACCTCGCTGTACAATGTAGTTGCCATATGTGAACACTGTTTTGGTGTACAGTGGTCCTTGTCTTCAAAGACCCCTCCTATGAATGACCAAATTTGGTTACCAAAGTTGTTTTCCTTTAATAATTTACCTCTTAAGGAACAACCACCTGTTAAACGTGACCAGCAACCATGCAAAACTAACAGAATTTACGACCACATAACACAAATTTGAGCCAGATCCGGCCACTACAGTCCACCCCTCAAGTCTGCCAACAAAATACATGCAGGTAACTCACATATTTTTAAAAGTCACATGGTTCACCCATTGGTCATAAAGTTGGTTCTTGTCGAATTTATTTGGTGCAAACATTAAAGGATGTTTTCCTACAGTAAATTTCCTTATTCATAACAAGTATTTAAAACCTTTTACCACTGCATTTCTACCCAGGTTACCCTCTGACAACTAATTTCTATGCATATTTTCCAACTATTTTGACTAATTTGATATTACATTTTATATCTAAAAACTTTTCATGGTATTTATTCCAACCTGTCAGCACTAGCAATATACATCATGGTTTTTATTTTTCAAGGTCACAGGGTCACTTTCAAGGTCAAAGGTCATAACATTTGGCAACTAATTGGAATGAAAGACATAAAACACACAAAGCAAGAGTTGTAACTAGTGCTGCCATCTATTCCATCTAAAAATTGATCCATTTTTGTTCCTTTGAATCAGTCATATATATTTATAGTAAATATGGGGAAACCCACTTACACAGGCACAAGCACTCTGCATTTGTGCACGCATGATGGAATTAAGTGCAGGCTTATAGGGCTTCATTCCGTTGCGCAACTTCCTTGCGTGCCATCATGCCCGTATAACAGTAGCACCGTAAATACAATAAATATAGGTAAACAAGCTTATGTAAACATACGTTTTGAGCTTGTGTTACATACGACTTTCTGCCAACCTTGTCAGTTTGTACAGGCAAGGTACAGGTTACAAACGCTTTCCTCTTATACAAACCAACCGTTCATACATAAAGACGTTAAAAAGCAAATAAATATCAAATCATGCAAAAGCTACTTACGTACAACATGCACTTTTTAGTGAGGTCAGTTTCAGGATAAGAAGTCAGAAGGTCATTATAAAGGTCAAATGTCACATAATTTTACAGCCATCTTGGAATTTGACTACAGTCACATCCCGCGGGCTGCAGACTTCGACTACAGTTGCTTCCTGTAGCGAAATCTGTATATATTCCTCCTTATTTCAATTCTCAAGAGTGTCAGATTTTTGGCTCTTGCTGACTTGTCAGTCAGCAGAGTCAGCAGAGCTATTGGAACAAGTTTGTGTCCGTCGTCCCTCTGTCCATCTGTTGTTAAGACTTTTTATATTTTCAATTTTTTCTCAAAAACAGCTGCATGGAATGTTTTGATTTTGCACATGGATGTTCCCCAGGTGGACCTCTACCAAGATTGGGAATGAGATGATGATGCAATAATTTCCTATTTTTTATGATTTTTTGAGCTCAGCTGACTGACAATTCACATTTTCGACTTCTTCTCCGAAACTGTCAGCCAGATCCACTTCAAACTTGGTGGGGATGTGCCTTGGGTAGGTGTCTACCAAGTTTGTTCAAATGGCCATGGTCCAGTGACTTTTGGATTTTTAATAAATTTTTTTGTTCTTTTTTGGGCAAATCTTAAAAAATCTTCTCTGAAACCGCTCACCCAATTACTTTGATATCACACAGAAACACTTCCTGGGACACTTAGTTCTTAATTTGTTCACCAGGTGGCACTGCAATTTTTTCCTAATTTTTTATGAATTTTTCTGTGTTATAGCTATTTTCGACTTCTTCTCCAGATTAAGCTGAAACATGGTGGATATGTTTCTTGTAGAAGGATCAAACAAAGTTGCATACTATGTGGGAATGCTGTGGATTCCTGATTATTAACGATTTTTTCAATTCGGGTACTTATTGGTCAATGCACCTTTCCTACTGATTACCATGGAAGTCAATGGGCATTCCAATGCTAATTCACAGTTTCAACTTCTTCTCCAAAACTGTCATCCAGATTAACTTCAAACTTGGTGGGGATGTACCTTGGGTATGTGTCTACCAGGTTTGTCCAAATGGTCATGTTCCAATGAATTTTGGATTGTTTTATGATTTTTTTTTTTCAAAAATCTTTACAAAAGTTTTAATAGGAAAGTTTAACATGGGAATTTCTTGTAATGGTTATAATTTAAATAATTTTGGCCAGATTTACTTTAAACTTGAGGGGAATGTGCCTTGGGGGGATCTCTAACAAGTTTGTTCAAATGGTTACGCTCTATTGATTTTTGGATTTTTTATGAATTTTTTTTTTTTTGGGGGGGGGGGGCAAACCTTAAAAACTCTTCACCTCTGAAACTGCTCACCCAATTGTTTAGATATCGTACATGGACACACCCAGGGACACGTAGTTCCCAATTTGTTCACCAGGTGGCTCTGCAATTTTTTCTTTTTTTTTTTGTAATGAATTTTTCTTATGGTTATGTTATTTTTCACTTGTTCATAGAACCATCACTCAGATTAAGGTGAAATGTGATGGATATGTTCTTGTGGAAGGGTCAAACAAAGTTGTTTACTAGGTGGCACTGCTTTAAATTCCTGATTTTTAAGTATTTTCAACTCGGGTACTTATCAATCAATGCAGCTTTCCTGTTGATTACTATGTAAGTCAATGGACAGCTGACACGAAATTTACTGTTTACTTTATAACTTGAGATCTGTTTTGAGTGATGCTGCACATGTTGATATTTTTTTATGAAGGTCATGCTCATACAGTACATGAATGACTTTGACCTCGTTTCCGGTGTCACAGTGCAACATACATGAATTTTACTCTTCATTATAACTTGAGAACTACTTGAACCTTGATGTTGCACATGTTAGTGTTCTTTTATAATGGTCAGACTTACTCAGAACATGGTGTCCTTGATCCTTTCCCAAGTTCCTAGAGCTGCAAGTGTGATGAATGTCAAGATCAGCTGAGCATGGGCTGTTCACACAGCCCTCTTGTTTAAACTAATTTTGTGAAAAAAAAATTTCCTCTGAAGAACTACTTTGCTGAATGCTTTGATATTACACATATGGTCACCTGGCATTACATAGTTCTTATTTTGGCCACCAGGTGGTGCTGCAAATTTTTCTTATGTTTTTAAATGAATTTTTGTGTCATAAGGCTATTTTTGACTGCTTGTCCAGAAGTGCTAAACAGAATTGCTTAAAATTTTATCAGCATAAAATTGCACTTTAGACAAAGTTTGCGAAAATGATATGGATATATGTTAATATTTGACAAAGCTATGGGAAATCACACTTTGTATATGGCTATTGTATCTACATTTCGACTTCTTCTCAAAAAGGAGTGCTTAGAACGTTTTTTAATTTTTTACATGGCGTTCCCCAGGTGGACCTCTACCAAGTTTGCAAAGGAGATGATGATGCAATAATTTTTCTATTTTTTATGAAATTTTAAAATGATTTTTTTTAAGAAAATCATCATCTTAAGAACTACATGGCCAATTGCTCTGATATTGCACATAGGGTCACCTTGGGCCAGCTAGTTCTGAGTTCACCACCAGTTGGTGCTGCAAGTTTTTTCTTTCTTTTTTTTTTTTTTCAATTAATTATATATCAAATTTTGCTACCGTTGTAAATGTGTATAGCTACAGACTACAGTGCATGAGCTGCAATACTGTAAAAGCGTATGATCCAGTCAGCAGAGCAGAGGATCATCATGATGCTCTTTTTCCATTTACAATGGCAGTGAACGTGACATAATCTGCATGTATTGGGCCGATCCATATTGGATCTCAGAGGATTTCAACCACCATATTTTTTTTTCTGAATGCTGGGATATTATGAATTGTTTTCTGAACTAAATTTCATAATGATCGGCAGAAATTTACTTGTGATGGGAACTTTATCGCTCACACTCATGATTGTTTACATCATCCATCTTGATATGCCTCGAATGCAAGTGCACAAGAAAGGTTGAGGAGGCTCATCAAACATCCGGAACAATCTTCATTATGTCCTGAAGATAGTTGACCCATGAGGTTATCGCCTTTTTGCATAGGAAACCAAACCTAACCACAGCAGATAAGTGGAGAGCCACAGAAATATTATTGTACAGTTGTAGTATTCACATTTGTAATTGAACCATGTTTTATCATAGTATATTCTATAAAATGAAAGATAATAAGTTTTGCTTGGTCAAAATCACATGGAATCCTAATCAAACATGTGCTTGCCTGCCTGAGTGTGCTACCAACACTGACGAAGTGGCCTGATCCATTTTTCCCATGGATCAGAGGGAGGTCAATGTAATGCCCAAACAAACGTGGTCACAATGGGAAAATGCAGAGTCTTATTTTGATCCATAACTTATGAATTATGAAACAAGTTGAAGCTAGTAGGGCAACACAATATCCAGCAGTGGAAGATGCACTGTTTGCGTCTGCGGTACTGGTCAAATATCGATCAATTAAGTCCAATGGAGCAAACAACATCTGATAATCTAGAGTAAATAAAACAACAATGTTGAGTAAATGGTTTTTAATAAATGGAGAGTAGCCTCCCCAGACACACTGTTTTCATTACTCTAGATTTTCAGATGTTTTATGAATTGTGGTGAGTTAAATGGGCTCCATCGAACGTGTAGAATAAAATAAGTCAGTAAGTAATGCCACCAAAACAATTTTTCGACAGTTTAAGGTGATTACTTCACAAGCGAATGCTTGGTACCAGGCCCATTGAGGGGTAATGGGAAAATGACAAAAGTCAAGACCGTCAAACATTTTTCAAGTTGTGAAACACATCTTTCAACACCCAGACAAGAGTTCTTTGTTGAAATGAAGATTTTAAGGGTTGTAATTGTTAATTTGATAAATTATAATTTCTTTTCTAAGCATATGTAATCGATAATGATGAAGTGGTGGTGGCAGAAATTTGCGTGCCTGGGAAAGTCCACCCTGGAGTTCAGCTGTTGAGATCGCGCATGTGGTGTTCCTCCAATGAGTGACCAGCTGCATTAAACGACTGCTTTTTGGTCTGCACTGGGGTTGGTCGCTCAAAAGAGGGACTTCTGTATATACATTTTCTCTGTAGTATAGGGCATTGTTTCATCACAGCTCTGGAGTATTCAAAGTCAGCCACCTATGATGTTAGGTTCTTTTAATCTGTTCATTATTGTATATATATATATATATATATATATATATATATATATATATATATATATATATATATATATATATATATATATATATATATACATATATATATATATATATGTACATGTACATGTGTGTATGTGTATATGTATATGTGTATATGTATATATATATATATATATATATATACATGTACATGTGTGTATGTGTATATGTATATGTGTATATATATATATATATATATATATATATATATATATATATATATATATATATGTATGTGTGTGTGTGTGCAAAGCAGTATTGGCTTTCTGGTGCTGGTGAGACTATTATAGATAAAAATGGGTGCTGTCTAGCTTGACAGCTCTTTTTCATATTTTGTTACTGGATGTCAGCGCCAGAATATTCTGAATCTGTCCAGAAGATCACATCAGCCTGAGCCATCTGTGATGGTGGTTTAATTCTTGTAAGTCTGCTCACTATCTTATATAAGCAAATGAGTAATCTTGTTATTGGACATTAGCTATGGTAATTAGAAACTTGAGTATATTTGTATGCAGACATGCCAGACTACTAATGTTACCTTCACCATGTCATGCATGTATATTGTCTGACAAATAGGTCAGCACTGACCTTTCATTTCTGCTCTATGAAATCTTTGCTTGCTTATGTTAATTAATCTGCCATTATATCATTGATTGTGTTCTAAATACATGTAACTTGATCAGAGTAACTATCATTAACTTTAATTTGTCTCAAATAATTTGATCAGAATCATATCACTGACTTGTGTCTCAAATAACTTAATCACAGAAAGTGTTATTGACTTATTAGCTCCGCTGACTTGTCAGTAGCTGAGCATATCTTATGGTCCTTCATCCCTCGTCCTGCATCAACAATTCACGTTTTCGCCTTCTCCAAAACGGTCAGTGAGATTCATTTCAGACTTTGTGGAAATATGATTTGGGTGGGCATTCTAATAAGATTTTTCAAATGGTCACACTCCAGTGATTTTTAATTTTTTATTTGTTTTTTTTGTTTTGTTTTTCTCTTTTGGGGAAACCGTAAAAAATCTTCTCTGAAACTGCTCAAACACTTGCTTTGCTATCACACAGGAACACTCCTAGGTGTTCCTGGTTCTTAATTTATTCACCAGGTGCTGCTGCAGGGTTTTTCCTCATTTTTTATGATTTTTTAAAATTTTTGCTGTTTTCAACTTCTCTGAAACTGTCAGCTGGATTCACTTCAAACTTGGTGGCAATGTTCCTGTAGTGGGTCTGCACCAAGTTTGCTCGAATGGTTATGCTCCAATGGGTTTTGTATTTTTTATGATTTTTTTGTTCTTCTTTGGGGCAAATCTTGAAAAAACAAATCTCCAAAACCACTCACCCAATTGGTTCAAAATCAGAAAGGGACACTCTAAGAGACCTGTAATTGTTAGTTTTGTCACCAGGTGGCACTGCAATTTTTTAAAATGAATTTTTAGTATGTTTTTGTTTTCTTTTTATTCTTGCCTTCATGGACAAGGTTGTGTGTCCATTTCGTGTCTCTCCTCAGACATGGAATATGCCTGAACAGCCTTCGGCAAAATGGATGCTAGATGGGGAGACGGCTTCACTTATTGCTGAAATGATGAGAATGAGGAGTTAAAAAGAGCTCTTAGGCTTATCATTGTATGACAGATACGGGCTTCAATAGCAGTTTTATGGCTCAGATATCATTTATTTGTGAATTAATTTGCTGTCTCCATAACATTTACGAGAATTTATGTGGCAGGAATGTGTCCTGACCGCTGACCTTATTTCTGTACATGGAGGACCACAACAACATGGTCAAGTCAAATTGCTTACTCTGCACCATCAAACAATAGTTGGAAAAATATCTCCACTGTTTTGATTCCAGGCTTCTTCTTAATTTATGCATGACAGGTGCTGCGCAGTGGCAATACAAACTGTTTTATTTGAGGGCAAACACATTCATGTAAGTGGAATGTTCAATCCCAGTCAGACACAGAGAGTGCATTTTGACATTTTGTGCATGTTCCTGTAGGCACTGAAGCCTATAATCGAGGGTGGTGAAAGGAAGGTCAAGTGGCATCGGTGGTATGGTACCAATTCTATAACAGGTTAATGTATCACATTATATTATATAAGCATGTACCAAAATTTAGTTAAATTCATACATTTAGTAATATATAATTGGACTTGATTTCAGCTGTGCCCTGTTGTGTGCAGATAGACATTGCCACTTTCATTTTCACACCAGTACACACAGACAGTCTGCGATCTTAGCCGCTAGCCTGAAGCCCATGTCTAGAAAAGTTGTAAATTTTGCATCAGAGAAGCAAAAGTCCCCTAGTGCATGCCTAATGGGTCTAGAACTTTTTTCCAGGCTGCTCTAAGCAAAATATACATATTATTATCCACCCACCCACCCCCACCCCTTTGAGGGGCATATAGCGATCAACCTGTCTGTGTGTACATGCATGTATGTGTGTGTTTGGACGGACAGTTTTCACGCGATAACTTCACAAATATTTTTGCTTATGTCATTCATATATTGCACATGCTAGTAGTCCTGAACAAAGTTTTCAGATGAGTTACAAGATGGGTGACCTTGACCCAATTTCCAAGTTCACAGCCATTTTAGGGAATTTGGTTTTCACATGATAACTTGGCAAGTTTTTTATATAGGCCTGTCAAAATGCAGTTGATTACAGTCCTACATAGGGTCTCTGACAGGTTCAAAGATAGGTGACCTTGACCCAATTGCCAAGGTCACAGTCATTTTAGTGAATTTAGTTTTGATGCAATAACTTGAAAAGTTTTTGACATAGGCCTGTCAAATTGCAGGTGATTACAGTCATACATAATGTCTTGGATGACTAAGAAAATTGGTGCTATTGACCCAATTCCCAAGGTCACAGAATCATTTTAGTGTATTTGGTTTTCACGTGATAACTTGAAAAGTTTTTGACACAGACCTTTCTTATGGCACATAGTTTTAATCCTACATAAGGTCTCGGAGGAGTTGGAAGAAGGATGACCTTAACCTAAATCCCAAGGTCACAGCCATTTTAGTGAATTTGGTTTTCACGAGATAACTTGAAAAGTTTTCTGCATAGGGCTTTCATATTGCACATGCTTATTGTCCTGAATAAGGTCTCAGATCGGTTCGAAGATGGGTGACCTCTACCCATTTCCAAGATCACAGAGCGATTTTAGTGAATTTGGTTTTCACAAGATTACTTGAAAATTTTTTGAGATAGGCTTGTCAGATTGCAAGTGATTACAGTCCTAAACAAGGTCTTGGACGAGTTTGAAGATGGGTGACCTTGACCCAATTCTCAAAGTCACAGAGACATTAGAGTAAATTTGGTTTACGCATAATAACTTGAAAAGTTTGTGCTAAAGTCTTTCATATTGCACCTGCTTATTGTCCTGAATAATGTCGCGGACAGGTTGAAGATGGATGACTTTGATCCAATTCCCAAGGTCACAGAGTTATTTTTGTGAATTTGGTTTTTCCCGCAATAACTTGAACAGTATTTGACATAGGCCTTTCAAATTGCAGGTGATTAGGGTCCTACATAAGGTCTTGGACAAGTTTAAAGATGGGTGACCTTGACCCAATTTGCAAGGTCACAGAGCCATTTAATGAATTTGGTTTTTACTTGAGAACTTGTTCCTTTGTTGACATATGCCTTTCACATTGCACATGATTATACATTCACTCTTGTGTCTGGTTCTAGTGTAGTCTTAGTCTTAACATGTTCAAGTCGCAGCTGCCAGTAAACTGACTATGAATGTTCATACAGCACAAGACTGACTCCTGTCAGTACTGACAGCTGTAGGATGGGGGGGGGGGGGGAGGAGCATAAATCTAGCAATCTCTGATTGCATTATGATTTTAATTCATTGGCAAAATGCTTAACAAAATGACAGCAATAAAAGAATTTATCATGTTCGTGGATGTTTTGGTAGATTGTCAAGCATCTTTATGCTACCCATTGTTATATATTAGCAATAGGAATCCAATGCATGTATTTATATTTGCTGTTGGTGTATTTTGTTGAAGTTATGAACTGATAGTTGGAAGAATCATCTGTTTTACTACGTCACAATTACAGGCAATAATATGACACTTCAGCAGACTTAGAAACCATTGGGTTGAGTAACCCCTAACTTTGACCTAAGGCTGAGAAAACTTATGAAAATTTCACAAATAATTGTTATGATACACCAACGCTGGAACACAGACAGTGAGTAACAATGTTATTTTGGCAAAGTAGTCTAAAAATGCTTGAACCAGATCGAAAAAACAAAAGGACTGAAACTCAAAAGGTACTGCAGACTTGATGTGCACTTTTTGACTGATACAGGGTGGGGCGTGTAAAGGTAAGTTTTGCTGGTAGGATTTCTTGCTACATTTGCACATAATAAATGTGGTTGACTGATGAGTGCATCTGCATATGATTTCCCATTGGAGATACCTGTCGCAACTGAAAGCATTCCCAGGTAGTATCAAAATGAATGTCTGTTTCTTGCATCATCAGGAGGGAACTGCTGATATTGAGAAACTCTGTGATCATGTATTTTTAGTTAATTACTTTGAGAACAGTTCTGCCATTAAGGGAAGGGGGGGGGGCTGCTCTTTTTTTTTTTTTTTTTAAAGTTTGGACTTCTTTTTTTTTTAAGGGTGCGCCCCATGAGG
Source organism: Hermodice carunculata (assembly GCA_964020975.1). Lineage (NCBI taxonomy): Eukaryota > Metazoa > Annelida > Polychaeta > Eunicida > Amphinomidae > Hermodice > Hermodice carunculata. The sequence continues at coordinate 99,000,878 of OZ026612.1, read as the reverse complement.
GGACCCTTTCTGTTTTCGAGTTGTCCATCCGGATGTGCACATTCTCGTTCCTGTGATATCTGCAGATGCCTCCATGTATTTTGCTCAGTTTGGCAATATGCTTATGTTACCTGGCAAGATTAGATTTTGGTGTCACCATGACCTATTTTGAGAACATGGCAGCCTAATTACATGCTTGTTAGGGCTCATTATCGCAATTTCTCCAGAATGCTCCAATATATTTTGCTCAAATTTGGCAGTAAAAAAACAAAAAACAAACAAAAGCAAAAACAAAAAAACAAAAACAAAAACAAAATAAAAGAAGAAAACAAAAACACCTCCCCCCCAACCCCCCAGAAACTTACATTTGAATAACACATAAACAAGTCCCACTGTCAATCACAAAGACATTTCAATGGCTCTTGCACACACGCATGCATGCACACACACACACACACACACACACACTGTGATCATTGACAATGTGGGCCTAAAAATACTGGGAAAGCAAATAGATCGAGTTCGTTATTACATATGAGGCCACATGAAGTTGACTACATTAATATTGTACATACATGTAGAAGGTCAATGGTAGCAGAGTTCTTGCCCTGAAACCATTATGTTCAGGGAAAGTTCTCTGGAAACACAGGCCATGCATGGATTCTTATTGGTCTTCAAAGATTCAGGTTCTGTGAATATATTTCAGTGACTTGGTGTCAACTGATGTAGATAATACCAGTAATTGTCTTCACTTTCTATTAAAGGTGAAGTACAATATACATGGACTTGCAGTTGCCCCTTTTGAGAGATCACCTGGGACCATACCTATTCCCCGTCAGCTATCTTCTGCTTGCATTATATTATTTGACCTGTCCATGCTCTGCTGGGCCTGCTGTTGGGGTATAGTTTTAAAGGAGGGACCTAGCACTGGAATGACTGCAATGCTGGTTTCTCTGTACTCCTCAGTCTATGAGGATTGAGTCAACAATGTTGTGGTCCCCACAGTAACTTAGGCGCACACTGGATACCATGTACTGCAAGGTGTGTGTTAATTGAATGAAGATTGAGTCAATAATGTGGTAGTCCCCACTGTAACATGTGGTCCCCGCTGTAATTTAAGGACACACTGGACTACAAGGTGTGTTTTGTATGCAAAAAATGAATAGTTAATGTAGAGAATGTGAACTTAATACACATGGTGAGAGTTCCTATGTACAGGTGTCCATTTTGCTGCAGGTGAATCTTGATCAAACCATGCATCATTGTTTAAGCTGAATTTCACATTATCAGCTAGGTAAGTAACAGGAATATATCAGTGTATGTGTACACTACTGAAACAGCTGGCTTGCATGAAGCCATCCATAATGTACAGCAAATTGATGTCTCCTTGGGACAGGTATGTTTTTGCTAGCTTGCAATATTAATCTGATGGTTCTTGGGGGAAAAAAACCAGAAACAGAAATCATCATATGAATGTTGACCTGGACGGTTGGTGACAGACCAAATGTCACCCCTTGGAAAATGAATTAAGGTTTCAATCAAGAATGGTTACCTGGGAATGACATTTCAATTTATTAAGACCCATATCATTTTGAAAGTACGCTGCAGTGCTGTCAAGTCTTGCTCAGTTGTAACATCAGTGTTTCATACAGGGCAGTGTGCTTGTCATTGGAAACTTGCTACCCGTCCGGATGTGCACGTTCTTGGTACTTCAGTATCTACAGAACGACTCCATGTATTTTGCTAAAATTTGGCAATATGCTTACCTTACCTAGCAAGATGAACTGATTAGATTTTGGTGTTACCATGACCTAATTTGAGCAAATGGCGGACCCTTCAGTCAACAATTGCATTGAAGGTATATCTAGTTTTTTAATGAAATGGGAATCCTTTTTAATGGATTCCATCCTCATAAATGGTTCTTTGTATTCACTGCATTTTGCAGTCAAAAGGAATCCTAACTGGTCATGGAGATAACACAGGGTATATAGAATGCAAAAGGAATCATAAGGAATCCAAAAAGAGTCCTTCTTTTTTGACTAGGGATATATTACATGTGTCACTTCTACAAAACCTTACCATGGTATAGCTCTATACACTATAAACTTGACAACCATCATATTCCCCATGAAATGGCAAACAATAATCGTGTGGAAACGATCCTATCAGATGTGGTGGTACCAAATACTCCTTTACACATGAAGCCTTTCAAGTTTGTCTCGCTTTACAAACCACGAGCAACACCACTGCAGCATCTTCTTCTTTGTCTCACTTACCTATACAAACGCTAGAAATTTTCAAACTGGTGTTCTTGAAACTTAATACTCCTATCATAAAGCAATATGGATGGCCTTCCCTTACAAAAATCTTCACTTAGCGGATAACTATCCACTACTTTGCCGCTAGTTTGCCACAAAGAAAAAACTGAGCGGCAAGTGCAAAATATTATTCAGCAGCTAACTGTTAAGCTGCAGCTGAGCAGCCGTCAGACCCCCAGACTTTTATAAGTGTCTTGACCAGGTGGCAATATGATTTTTTTTCCTATTTTTTTATGAATTTTTGTGTGTGAAGGCTATTTTGACTCCTCCAAAACCATCACTCAAATTGGTCTGAACCTCCATAGAAATGTTGCTTGTGGGAGGGTTAAACAAAGTTGCTCCTAGGTGATGATATTCTGGATCCCAGATTTTTAATGAATTTTTGAATTTGAATACCTGTTGGTTGATGCATGCATTCCTATTGATTACCATATGCATGTATGTCCATGGGTATTGCAATGGAAATTCACATTTATTACTTCCCCTTCAAAATCACATCTCCTGGACCAGAGTGGGTCTTATTATGGCTCGAATGTCAATGGGAGCTGAGGATAGGCTGTTCATACAGCTCTCCTGTTATTGGATACTCCTCAAAGATAATGGAAAAATACCTGATTGGGGACTTCTCCACAAAATTTATTCATAAGATGTTGCATTTATTATTTTGTATGGGTTGTAAAATTACACCATGATTGATAAGAGCAGATGTAGCAGGTGGTCTTAAAATACAGGTAAATTTGTTAGAGATTATATTATGTGCAGTGTCATGAAAGGGCAGTCTTGAAAAGATATGCAATCACTCATGAGAAGGGCATGATCTTGGAGCAGGTAGCACTGTATTCATAGCTCTCTGTATAAAGGCCACGTACACTGGAATCTTCAGAGTATGTACATAATTCAGACTTTGTCCAATCAGTGTGTAAAATTACTTGAAAGACATGTGTGTATCATTATGATGCAATTTATCTTTTGGATATATATTATCAATTTTGTGTGCTCACATCCCGGCATACCCGCAAGGGGTTTTTTTTTTTGGGGGGGGGGGGGGGGGTTGGAGAAAATAACTTCAGGAACAGTGTGATATGTATGGCCATAGCCCACACTGCTGCCTGGTTGCTGATGATGACATTATAAGCTCAGTTGATTTTATCACAGTATAATTGTGTGTCTGCATATTTGTACATGGATGAATCTAGATGAGGTTGCTCATGGGTCATTTCATAATTGCAGCCCAACTGTTATTGATATCTATGGGGTATAGTAAGCTAGGTTCCTGACAGGATTACGTTTTGTGCAGTTGAATCGCATTTCTACCCACACGACACAGCAGAAGACACCTTGTGTGAAAAAATATACATTAACATGCTTATGAATATGGTAAAACCTGTGTTGATCAACAATTTGTGGTCTCTCAAAACAGCTGGTCTCATACATATAGTACTAGTTGAAAATACCATGAAAAGTATTAAGTAAACTAGAAAAGAAGATTTGCTTCAAAGCAAATCTGTCTGTGTGCCTTCAAACATTGTAAATATTACAGGCTACAACTTTTGTCCTTTGGTACTTCACATTCCATAAAGCTTATGGCTGGATGAAAATTTCAAAGTCCAAATGACGTTGACCTTCGACCTTTACAGGTCACATGTAAATTGCAAAAATGTACAGTGTTATGATACCCACAATTTAAACCCAACATGAACCAAATCAGATGAAAATTGACCAAGTTATGACAAGATGAAACTTTCAAGGGGCCAGATGACCTTGACCTTTGCCCTTTAGAGGTTACAAGTTCTTACAAAAATGTCCAATGTTGCAATACCTACAGTTTGAGTCTAACATGATTAGAATTTGATGGCAATTGACTGAGTTATGACTGGATGAAACTTTCAAAGGTCCAAATGACATCAACCTTTGACCTTTAGATGTCCTCTGTAAATTACAAAAATGTGCAGTGTCACAATTGCTACAATTTGAGCCCAGCATGCTCAAAATTGGAGAAAAATTGACCGAGTTATGACTAGATGAAAATTTCAAAGGTCCCAATGACCTAGATCTTTTACCTTTAGAGGGCACATGTAAATTACAAAAATGTGCGGTGTTACAATAGCTACAATTTGAGCCCAACATGATCAAAAGTAGATAAAAATTGATTAAGTTATGGCTAGATGAAAATTTCAAAGGTCCAAATGACCTTGACCTTTGACCTTTAGAAGTCTCATGTAAATTAAAAAAAATGTGCAGTGTTACAAACACATTAATTGAAGTTAGATTGGTTACCTGTACCTATTATAGTTTTGAAGATATTCAAGATTTAAATTTTCAAATGGCCCTAATTTGCATAATTTTCAAAACCATTGAACCTCTTTACAAAAACCCAAGATTTCATTTGTGGAAGTATAATCATGCTTAGTTTGGAGTTTTTGCATGCAATACTTTTTACCCTTCAGCCTTATGAGGCCGACAGTTATTGTCGTACCTGGCGCCATCCGTCTGTCCATCCGTCCATCCCGTGGTTTAACCACCATAACTTCAGAAATTTTTGAGATAGGGCTTTCAAATTGTACATGATATTACACTTCTATATGGCCTCCTTTGTGTGCAAGCATAATTGACCTTGACATAATTCTTAAGGTCACACAGTGGTCACATGTGCTAAGCAACGTTACCGCTCTAACTATTGAAAGCCTGCATTTAGCAATCTAAATCTTACACACAAGAAGCTTCATAGAGTGATCTAGAAGCCTATTGAAAATAGAGGTCATAAGTTATATTTGATCTACTTTTTAAGGTCAAAGGTCAAGTGCACAATGGTGGTATTGGTAATTAAGTAAGGAAGTTTTTAAGTCAGTTACACAAAATTTTATACACACATATATCACAACCAAAGAATGTGTCATGAATCAAAAGTAGGTCACTAGGTCAAGTATCTGGGTCACAGTGACTTATTCATTGAAATTTTGTTTACCACTATAACATCAGAAAATTTTCAGACAGGAGTTTCAAATTGCACATGATAGTACACTCCTACATGGCCTACTTTGTGTGCAAGCATAGTTGACCTTGACATAATTCTCAAGGTAACACAATGGTCACATATTTCAAGCAACATAACTATTGAAAGCCTGCATCTAGAAATTTAAAGCTTACACACAAAAAGCTTCATAGAGTGATCTAGAAGCCTATTGAAAATCAAGGTCATACCTCTATATTTGACCTACTTTTTGAGGTCAAAGGTCAAGTGCACAATGGTGGTATTGGTATAAGGAAGGAACTATTGTAGTCAGTTTCACAAAATTTTATACACCCATGTATCATAACAAAAAAATGTGTCATGAATCAAAAGTAGGTAAGTAGGTCAAGTATCTGGGTCACAGTGACCTATTCATTGAAATTTTGTTTACCACTATAACTTCAGAAGCTTTTGAGACAGGACTTTCAAATTGCATATGATAGTACACCACTGCAAGCATAATTGACCTTGACCTAATTTTCAAGGTCACACACGGGTCGCAAGTTTGCCCAGTGACATTGTGCATCTAGAAATCTCAATCTTAAAACAAAAGAAGCAACATAGGGTGATCTAGAAGGCTATTGAAAGTCAAGGTTATACCTCTATATTTGACCTAATGTTTTTGAGGTCAAAGGTCAAGTGTAAAATAGTAGTATTTGTGTAGGTAACTATACCTGATACTATGGGACACTATTCCTATTCACTTAGAGCAAAAGAGTTTGCACACAGACATTATTATATTGAAGAGATGATCTTTCATCTCAGCCATGAAAGATGTACTCGTTGGGCTGATATCTCTCAAGACAGGGAACATTATGATCCATGCACTCTTAACTATTTCAGTGCCAATCACGTCTTAAGTCGATCTACTAAAGTGATACTAGTCTAAATTATCATTAGGGTCTCAGATTCATATTCCTAAGAAAAAGACCTTTCATTCAAGTACCAGCATGCCTCTAGTTCCAGAGAAGAGCTGTTGACTCGGTCCCAAATTTGGCACTTAAAGAGTTAGCATGCTTAATGCAAACAGGTTGGTCTTGTTACAACACAGTGCATATAAATGCAGAATCTGGTGTTTGTTATGCAGGCAGACAGTTAAATTGTGTTTGAAATAGACCAGTACATATACTTGCACTAATGTTCAGGGCAGTGCATGCAGTGGTACATGCCCTATTCGTAAGGCATCTTGACACAGAAAGCTATGCCTCATATAGGGCCATTGTATTTCTACAGACAGCATTGGTATCTATTGTGTTGTCACCTTCAAGAAAGGCCCACCTACCATTCTAATGCAGAAGAGGTGGCCTTCTCAATGGCGATGAATGATGGATAAACTTAAGGACAGGTAAGACACCAAAAACCTTTGCATGGCCAATTTTGAGATTTTAACGGTTTTTACAAAATGAATGTCCTTTCTATAAGTTGTCAAATTTCATGTTTTTAACTAAAGTAGAAATATGAGAAAAATGCCAAAAAACACACAGGCATGTGGACATCTGAATGTCCATGTGTTTTCCTTTGCTTCTCAGCAGCCAAACGGAACAATGCCACCCGTCAATCATACTTAAAAGCCTGTCATGTGGCTACAGGTAGCAACAGCCCATGGCAAAAGGAGAGTGGTATCACGGCGGCGTGCCGAAAGTATTTTTATGGGCAGGGAAAAGATGCAAACATGCTAACCAATCATAGCCTTAGTGGTTTATTTTATAGTTATCTTGCTTGTTTTGCGTTCTAATGAAGGAAGACTTTAAATGTTCAGGAGGAGTGGGAATCGTCAGACGATGTCCCTTCAAATGCCGTGCCATGATGGATTACCCCAGTGGTCCTGCACACCAAAGCCAGGCATGAAAAAAAAAGGCACTTTAATCAACAATACCCACGTACACAATAACATTTTATCCAAACCTGGGGATGAGGAAATAAAAGTACAAATAAACACATCGAAATAAGCATATAAACGTGAACAGAAGAGAAAACACACAAAATAGCGATACAAAGCTCAGGTTGGAAAGAGAAATGAAACTCATTGAGAAAATAACTACAAAATAATGACAAGCTAACTAAGTAAAGTGTACAGACAAGTCTAACAAGCTAACTACATAAAGTGTACAGATAGGAGTAAATACATAAAACACTATCCCTAAAATGGGATGAAGAGGTAGGGGGTGGAAGACCAAACCTGCCATCTGTCAACTAACCACGAGCGGTGGTTGGCTCCGCCACTGAAGCAAGGCAATACAACTTTCGTTGTCAGGCTTGAGGTCACAGGGCCCGAAGGGCTGCCTCCATGACGTCACGCTTTGAAACCAGATTGTTGCTGTCGCCGTTTGACAGATCGCTGAACAATGTTTTCCATATACTTCAAAGGCTCTTTTATTCATGTGATTGGCCAAGAATTAATTGACAACCTCACCAAATGTTAAGGGACGATGTTTACTACGTTTTGTACACATATCAGCTCAACTTGAGCAAACGGTATTGTTTCAGAGGCAAATGATCAACATCAAAGGCCTTTGAAGCAAGTTTTCTCAGAAAGGATAATAGGATGAGAACCCCACAGGTCTATTAAAGAATGGTTATTCCAAAAAAATGGCTTTGCGAAATTTAATCTGGTTAACGGCTTTTGATTCTGTAATGTATGAACTGCAAAAACAATTCAGCGATTTTCAAAATTTTTCTTTGTTCTTTTTCTATGAAATGAAGAAAATGAATATTCTGGAGATCAAAGGGAAAATTGAAGCGTCAAACTTTGAGGATGGACAACAGAAAAACCAAACCAAACATGAAAAAATCGCAGGATCATTTTTTGTTGCCAATATGTCAGGATTAAGTTGCAAAGGTAATGCCTGATATGCAGCTGAGTGTGTGTGTGTGTGCATACTCTGGATCTCTCTAATTTTTAGCTAATTTTTTAATTTACAATGTAGGTACCTGTAAGTTGATGCATGCATTCCTATTGATTACCATTTAAGTCAGTGGGGACGGCAATGGAAACTCACGTTTTGCACATCCTTTCAACATCCTCATCCCCTATACTGTAGAGTGGAACTTTACTTTGGGTTGAATGTGGAAGTCAGCTAAGGACAGGCCATTCACGCAGCCTTCTTGTTTTTTGTCTCACATCTTTTTCTGCCACTTTCATTGAAACTAACAAAAACTGAAAGCAGGCTGTACAAATGTAACACCAGTGAGAAAAGTAGTAAACTACGTGGTGTTTTTTTTTTTCTAATTGAGTAAATTTAAAAGTGGTGACTTTTGAAAATCTCCAGACACAACATGTGGATCAATTAGGCTGATATGATCATTGTTGCCTTTTTTTTTTTTTCCCCGTAACAATAACACTGATTTGATCAGCTGTATCTCATCGTGACCATACAGAGGGCACCTACAAATCAAAGGATATTATGTGGTTGATTTTGCCATGTATACATGTGTAGCATTTACAAGGAAGTGGCTGCAGGTGACCGTTATGCTGTCATTGTTTGGCCCAGAGATTCAAGCGACAAACAAAAAAAAAAAAAAAAAGGGAAAACACCCAAAGCAACTTGCCTTTACAGATTGAGGTTTATTTTTGTTTGGATGACCTAATGTTGCAGCTGAACAGACATTAATGTTTCTAAGTAATAAAAGTGGGGGAAAAAAAAAAGCTCAAAAGAATTGAGGCTTTGTGATCTGTCAAGATATGCGCACATCTGGTCCAATGATATATGGTTTAATCCTGGATTTTCTAATCATGAAGCTACATTGATGTGTCATTTATCATGGTACGGATAAAAGTTTTGATGGGATATGTATATGACAGTATCACAATATCAGCTCCTTTGAATCCATATGTACACCACACTAAAACCTCATTATGATGGCTACACAGAGATAGCTGACTGTCACTTGATGACACAAGTTTGGATGGACTGAAAGGCAAGTTCCTTTCCTATTTGGCTCATGTCTGTGACACATTAAGATATCTGAGACATTTTCTGGGGAACAGATGGTGCCGTTATAACAAGATTTCACTGTTTTGAGAAGAGAAGGCCAACTAGTGCCAGTAACACGTTTCTGCCATTTATGGATGTGTGTGTGAATGTGGAGAGCTGATGTCAGAGGAAATGGTCATTATAATGGCCAGGTACCTTCTAATGAACCACAGTGCCTCACATGACAGCCAGTAATTGGGGATGAAAGAAAGAAGGCAGAAGACTCCTTACACTGGTCATTGTAGTATTCAAGATCACATGAAGATTACAATTACTGAATAAAATGGTTTATTATGTCCTTTAATGAACCAACATAATGTTCAGAGTCCCACCCACATCCCTGACTCTGGCAACTGACAAAATATTTACAGGATTACCTATCTTGAGAGACCCCTCCAATGAAAGGCTGCATGTCTTTTTAAGTCCGCTGTGCAGAAACACTTAATGCTGTCATTTGTATGTTATTGTACCTGTAATGAAAGACCACCTGTGCTGAGAGACCACCTTTTGATGTGCCCTAGAGATAGTCTGTCTTGACAGGGACCAATGCATATGGTTAAGTGTTACATGTACATATCAAATTAACTCAATTCAACACCTGTACATTTGGTAAACAAGAACCAGTTGAAAGTTGTAGTGTTATGTTGCATCAGTTGCTATTTTCACCCTCTGCACATAAAATGCCAGAGGGTATTGTCGTCCCCTGCATCATCCGTCTGTCTTGCCAACGTTACTGCGATATCTAAAAAAATATTCACTGTAGCTGTACCAAATTTTTGTAACAGGAGAACCTTATGATGGACCAGGTTCCTATTGAAAACCAGCTTCCTCTGAATGTTTTAAAACTTTTTATGAAACTTTAATGTATTTATTTGAAGGCGTCTGAGTGGCTTTCAACCCTGATGACGTCACCCCAATATCTCTAATAAAAAAATTAAAAAAATTGATCGTAGCTTTACCAATTTTTTTCAGAGATGTGTCTTATGATGGACCAGGTTCCTATTTAAAACCCACTTCTTCTGATTTTTTGTTTGTTTACCTTTTTATGAAACTTTTAGTGTATTTATTTGAAAGTCGTCTAAGTCTGTCATACTGTGACCAGGCTTCTTATAGATAGATAGATAGAATAGCTTTATTTGGTCTAAACAAAATTACACAATGTGTTACAAGAATAAATTTATATGTTTAAAAACCAGGAGACCATACATTAAGACTCCGAAGAGTCGCTGACATGTAGGCCACCGTAAAGATATACTATATTTAATTACTATATTTAAACTCATACGCTATAAGATTTCTAACACATTACTATAGGCTGAATGATAACAGAGATTACAAAACTTAAGTTGATAGACCAAGTGACAATAATAATACATATGACTAATTTTGTCTGTTGCAGACGTGACAATTAATAATGTTACAGTTAATTTCATAGTGGTTAATAATATGATTCTTAGCATATTGTGAGAAGCCTTTCAAGGAGTGTGTATCAATTTTTGTCATAACTATGTCAGGTAAGTAATTTTCATTAATTAAATCCGGTATTTTATGTCTTAAACACAATCGATTAAGTTTAGTATTTGTAAATAGTATTGGGATCACTGGGGTTAAAATAGGAATATTATGCTCTGTTGCATCATATCTGCGTGGTATTGTTACAGTTCTTCTGGGTCTATCAGTGCGTTGTGTCTGGTGATAGTTGAACATATCATTGAAATAGTTAGGCAACATATTGTTTTTGTACTTGTAGTATATTTTGATACAAGATAGCTTGAATATATCACTGAACTTAAGAAGACCAAGTTTTTTGAAGATAGGAGATGTGTGTGCATTGTACTTGCTATTACTGATGGATCTTATCGCTTTCTTTTGCAGCTTTACAAGTCTACTGCAAGAGTGGAACCCCCATGTAGTTATTCCATAATTCAGATGCGGTAAAAATAAGGCATTGTTAATCTGTTGTAATATACTTTGGGGCAGTAGGTTTTTTAGTCTAGAGAGTATGCCACACACTCGGGATAATTTATTTGATACATAATTAACATGTTTGCTCCAGCTAAGATTATGATCAATTAAGACACCTAAAAAACTAAAGTCTCCAACTCGTTCAACTGGCTGGTTATTTATCATAACATCCGATAATTGATGAAGAGGCAAGTGTTTCTGTTTTGTGTGGAAGATCATATATTTTGATTTATTTACATTCAAAGATAATTTGTTCACAGCAAGCCAGTCACTTACTTTGGCTAATTCTTTATTAACTTTTTCAGTTAGTGTGGATGGGGGTGTTGTTTCATAGTTAAAATTACATATACTGTTTAATAGGCTTGTGTCATCAGCATACATAATTGAGCTAAAGCTGCTGCTCCTCAAAATCTGCATGTATCCTGTCTATTAGTTCTAATACAGCAGTTTCTGTAGAGTGGTTCTTTCTAAAACCATACTGATGATTGTAAAATAAGTTATTATCTGTAAAGTACTCGAATAACTGCATATAAACAATTCTTTCAAATACTTTAGAGATGGATGGAAGGAGAGATATGGGTTTATAATTATTGAAGTCATGTTGATCATCTTTTTTATATATCGGGATTACTTTAGCAATTTTCAATTTGTTTGGAAAGACCCCATTTTTTAATGACTGGTTAATTATAGCAGTTAGAGGCTTAGTGATATCTTCAGAGCACAGTTTGAGAAGAATTAAAGATACATTATCTACTCCAGCGCTTCTTTTTGGATTTAAGTTATCTATCACTTTCTTAATTTGTTCTTCCTCAACATGAGTGAATTGGAAGGTGGAATTAACGTTAATATTTTGCAAATAAGAATAAAAAGGTGTTTTCCCTTGAGTATCTATTTTCTCAGCTAAAGATGGGCCAATATTTACAAAAAAGTCATTAAAATATGTTGCTATTGTCTCTGTGTCTGTTATACGTTTGTTATCGACGTTGAAATACTTGGGGAATTCTTTGTGAGTATTGGATTTATTGAGGATATCTTTAATAGTTTTCCATGTATTTTTAATATCATTTTTGTATTTATTAAATTCTGTTTGATAATGATCAGATTTTGCCCTTCTAATCATAGAGCGGACCTCAGCAGAGCATTCTTGAAGTCTTCCGTTAAGAACATCATACCTCTCACTGTCTGGTGTGATAGAATGAACTTTTTTGTACAGGGTATCTCTTTGTTTTATTTTAATCAAAATATCTTGAGTAATCCATTTTGTTTTTTTATGTTTGTATTTATTAATTTTTTTCTTTTTTAGGGGAAAGTGTTTATCAATCATTTCATCCATTTTGATTGTAAATTCCTGGTCATATGTTATTTGTGGATTAGCATCGATATTGTTGTTAAAAACAGTTTCCCAGTCTGTATTCTTTAGTTCTTCGAGAAAGTCTTGAGTAGCTTTGCCTGAGAAGGCCCTGAATTGTAATTGTTTATTGTTACTGTAATTGGCATTTAAATTAAAATTAATAGCAGAAATTGTGGCCATGTGGTCCGACTTATGAAACTTTTGAAGTATTTATTTGATGGCCGTCAGAGTGAAGCACGGTACAGTGGTCTCTGTCACCAGAATTTGCCCCAAGAACACATCCAAAAGTGCTCTTTCATTTCACAGAGTCAAGTGTTCTACTGTGAAGTCTCAAAAAAATTGCAGAATTGAGGAAAAAAAGATTGTGGGCACTGAGGGTAATCGGTTCACTGAATGCTGTTTTTTTGTGTATGCAAAAGTAAGTCATTGACCCATTCCTGGTCACAGTATGACAGTCAATAGCTTTCTTTGGCATGGATTAGATGCAATGTACCCACCCTGCACCAAGGAAAGATGTTGACCTAGAATGTGCCATCGTGAAAGGTCTAGCATACAGCTCTCAGCAAAAGTGAGGGATAGTAATGAGAAATTAAAGTAAAAATGTTACAGCAGATGAAAATTTATGCCCAATTTGAGGTGCAAAGGAGATGGGAATGAAATTAGAAAATCGGTAATTATCTCCTGCCCACAAAGTGGTGGTGGTGGTGGTGGGGGGGGGGGGGGAAATGGTAATGGCGATCATCCGTCCATCTGCATGTCCATCCTGGCATCATTTCTGGGCCATTTCTCCAAAATTATTACACTCAGCAATCTGAAATTTTTATGGTTTGTAGTCTTTACCTGCTAGATGTACCTTTTGATGTTTTGTATGATTTATTATTCCACTTCATTAGTTAATTAGTGATGTTTTGTTAAAGGTCTCAGAATGTTTTCCGTGCCACTTCTTCAAAACTATTACACTTAGTAATCAGAAATTTTTACAGTCTTTCAAATATTGCCAAATATGACCTTTTAAGCCTGGCATAGCTCTTTGGGGTACTGTCTCAAGACAGGAAACCATTGTTTTGTAGTTACCTGGGCGGGAGATATGGTTAGCATCAGCGTCACCTTGTTATATTCTAGTTAATGGCTGTTGAAACATTGAATTCTTTTTGTGGTATGATGCATCAATTTTAAAAGTAAAAATTATTTGAATCTTTAAAACACTGACATATTAAGAAAATGGATTCAGTGGCATGACTGGAAATTGCCTCTTACAGGTACATGTACTGCATAGGGTCTGTGGTTTGTGTGGTTATACATCAACGCATATTGTCAATTACTGATTTCTCTTGTACATAAAGTAAATGAAGATGTACACCTGTAATCAGATGGATTGTTTTGACATAAATATAGGTGAATGGAGATGAACACAGATGCAATTATTTTATGTCTTTTTGTATACATTTTCCTAATTAGCAAATGTTGCTGCTTTGGCTGGTAAGACATCTTTCATAAGGACATATCAATCAAAATAAGTACATTCAAGCACATGGTACTCCCTTCAGGGAAGGAAAGGTAACAGGAGGTGTTTATGACATCAATATATCTGACTGCAAGGGATTTGCTTTTTCCTCCTTGAATATAATGCATTAGCTGGTGTTAATTTGTTTCAGCTGACTTGTCTGTCAGCAGAGCTTTTGTCATTACTCTTAGTCTGTGGATCAATGCAGTATTCCATGTGTTTCATCTGCCAAAGATTCCCATTTTTCACTTCTCAAAAGCCATTGGCTAGATCTTCCTGAGGCTTGGTAGGGATGTAATTTGGGCAGATGTCTATCAAGTTTGTTGAGGGTGGGAAAGGGGTTTCCTGTACTGGCGTACTGGAGCTTTTTATTTACTGTACTGGCGTACTGGAAGCCCTCTTATTTTACGTACTTCGTACTATCCAAAATTTTGAAAGATTTTTATTTCCCGTACTACGTACTCTAGAAAAATAATTACCTGTACCACCGTACTGAAACCCCCCTTACCCCCCCTTTGTTCAGACGGAAATGTTTCGGTGATTTTTAGCACTGCTGACTATAAGACACAGAACTCATGCGATAACTCTTTTCTCTCTGCGTCCATTCATCTATAAACTTTTGCTTCATTGTGATACAGTCTACAGTTTTCAGGATGATCATGTGCATGAAAATCTAGGTTGAGTTCGACATTGGTGGTGCCACCTACAGCATTATATAATATGTATGGGTCAAAATGGGAAAATCTTATGACCACTCTAGCATCCTTCAGTTTTAATAGATCTTCTTGACATCTAGTGGGATTGTGGAGGAAGTCAAAATCTTAGTTGCATATGATACTTGTGGTGTCACCTAGATTTCAACAGAATTAATGAACCAAAATGTATTGAAACATGTAAAATTCCATGTGCCAAAAAACAATTTAATTGAACATGCCATATTTATAGGATCTGTAGATCTGATGAACCAAAATGTATTGAAAGATGTAAAATTCCATGTGTCAAAAATAATTTGATTAAACATGCCAGATTTATAGGATCTGTAGATCATGTCCATTGCTAATATGTTATATAAAATTAGTGACCTTGACTTATTTTTGTAAGGTCACCAGTTCTGTAAGAAGGAGTTTATATTGTAATGGCAGGTTGTAGCTTGGACATGTGATTAATGGCAAAGAGTATTGAGCCCCCAGATCAAGATTGTACTTGAGAACATTGTTACATAAAACTTTACTTGGTGACTGATTTTTGGAGTCACTGAGCACCAATAATTATGGAGTTTAGCACTTATCCGAGTTTGTTTTTCTTCAATAGCCTGAAAAGTTATTACTCGTTTTTTAATAAAACAGGCGATGTATGGAAAGCTGGAAGCATGGTGCAGATTTGGAACAGTAGAGATGCCAAATGTCATCATCAGGGAGAATCCCAAAAAAATTGCTGAACTTTTTACCAATTTATGGTGTTTGTCTGCCTGGCAACGGAGTATTTTCTTACATAATCTTTGTTAAATATCCTCTGCCCCTGATGTTCTCACTTAGATGTTCATAAATTGGCATTTTGAATGTTAGCATCTCTGCATTAATAATATGGTTAAATTGGAGTTGAAGGTGAAGGTCATATGGACACTTGGAATATAGGGGTCGCAATTTGAAAGCTTGTGAATGCTCTACACCCCACAGCTTTTGAGTTAGGCCCATGTAGTTTTTAGGACTTATAAAATGTTTGAACATCTGTGTGGACTTCAATATTGATGGTGCCAATGTAACATGTGAGTCAAAGTTGTAAAACCTTGTGACCAATTAAGTATCCTTAATTTTTTTATGGATTGTAAAGAAATTTTGTGGGATAGTAGAAGAGGTCAAAATCTCAGTTGCCCTTGACACTAGTGGTACAATCTAAACTTTGACAGGAATTATGAGTTCAAATGTCTTAACAATATAAAATTTACCACCTGAAAAAGTATTTGAATTAGACATACCAAATTTATACCATCAATAGATCATGCTTAATGCTAATACGTTGCATAATATCAGTGACCTTGACCTATTTCTTTTAGGAAACCAGGCCAGTATATTTGAAAGGTGATTTTGTAATGACATGGTGTAGTTTGGACATCAATGGCAAAGAGTATTGAGCCTTCAGGTCAAAATTGCATTTGAATACATCATACATAAAACTACTAAGTGACATACTCTTGGGGTCACCTTGACCCAGTTATTATGTAGTTTGATGCTTGTCCAAGCTATTGTTTTTCTTCAATAGCGTGAAAAGTTTTTACACAATTTGAACAAACAGACCATACATGGATAGCTGGACAAAGGGTGCAATTTTGAATAATGTTTTAATTTGAGTCAAAGGTGAAGGTCATATGGGTACTTGGAATTTAGGGGTTAAAGTGTGAAAATCTTGTAAATGTTCTGTCATCTGTAATTTTTAGCGGATCTTTATGAAATTTGATGAGATTGTGAAGGAGGTCAAACTCTTGATTGATGGAGTTACCAATGGTGCCACCTACAGTTTGATAGAAATTTTGAGGCAAAGTGTTTTCAACAAATTAAAATTCAATACCCTGGAAAATGATGAAAATAATGTAGTGCAAATTTATAGGTTATATAGATTGTGCCCAAAACTTTTATAATGTGGGATATGAATGATGATGACCTATAGGTCTTAAAGGTCACCAGGCTTTTTAAATCTGTGAGAACTGATGTGATGATGGTAGGGCATAGCTTGGACATCAATGGAGAAGAGGATCCATCCTCCAGATCAATATTTCACTCAAGTTTTGTGTTCCCAATCAAACAATAAATGCATCAGTACATCCAATTTGCTCTTGTTTTGTATCAAGTCTTTTATATCATTGTACATTACAAGTCAGCAGAGCACTAGATCCACGGGCCTCTTGTTTAAGGGTGGGGATGAGGGCTAGGGTTCTTGTTTGGGAAAAATGTTCATTGAAAGCTAGGATAACGTAACAATAGTACTTCCATATTTGTATAGGTCAGACAATGACAGGTTAGCTTATGAAGAGTAAAGAGTTCAGACTGAATATATACATGTTTGTACACATGAGTTCATTTTGTATGGCCCCCTCTTGCAAGAGGCCACCCCTCTTAAAAGACCATCATTTTTATGTTGTGAGTGAGGCATTTGTATTGTGACTGCCTCAAAAGTGGCCGCTGTTGTTCTGCAACAGCTGCTTTTGTGGCCACACTAACAGTGGCTTTGTAAGTGCTGTACGCATAGTATCGGTCAATCTGGATGTCCTGATCTACATGTATGGCCTGACCAGGACATGCATAGGATTTAACTCTTTAAGTGTCGAGTTTTGACTGAGTCAACAGCTTTCCTTAGCGTGCTTTGGGTGTAAGGTATGTGGAATGTGTGCTGATCAAGGAAAGTCAGGCTAACCTGGCCCATTCTGATGGCCTCTGCTTGTCTTCTGGTGTTTACCATATGTTATATGTAACTGTATAAGGCATGCTGGCCCAGTACAAGGTCAGTCTACAAAGAACATGAATAGGTCTGTTATCTTATCTGTCACTTTGTAGACATAGCATATTGAAATTTGTGGAAATTGGCGATAAACGGGGCAAATAAGGTAATTGCTCTTAGTGAGGACAACATTAAAGCTGTTCAGGAAAAGAAATCACTTAATGATGGCCGGTGTCTGGCAAACCATAATGGTGAGATTTCGTGACCATGCAGTGCAGCTAAATGCCCATGCATGTACCTTATAGAGCTTTTTTGCAAAGTAACACATATCCACCCTGATTGCCTTTGATGGGTAAGACCTGTGTACTGTCAAATCAATCCTAATGTGGGCACATCACAGGTGTACATGTAGCTGTCCAGTCACGGGATACTAATGCAAGTGCAGATTTATTAGTTGACACCTGTAGGAGCTGCACAAGTAAGGGGCAAAGGTTGAGTGACAGGCTGCACACAGTCAGTCAGAGTGTTGAATGGCAGCGAGCACGGTTTTTAACCCTTTCCCCCTTGAATTAAGACTGAGTCAACAGCTTTCCTTGGCATGTGATCTTGATAAGTCTCATGTACATTTCTCAGTCAAATTGTTTTTCATAACTGTTGAAATTGGTAGAAAACACTGAAGCAGACGACATTTGACCACCAGCCGGTTTTGGCCGGTTTGAGGGGGAAAGGGTTAAGTCTGTAGTATGGTATTCAAGATTCTTCTCGTGATCTCAGGATATGGAGCCACTCATTTCCAGGAAATGTGATTTGTTCAAGGTCACTATAACCCTTCTATATACACTGGTGATAACTGTTCACAGTCTCCTGCAAGTCATTTCAGGTATCCAATGTGCCATGCCATTTCAGTGAAGCAGGCTGAAATAAGATTCAAATCATGTGGAAAGTACATGCATATGAATTTCTTGACAGAAAATGGCCACAATATGGAGGGGGTAAAGAAGTTGTCTGTACTGGGTATTTGTACCCGACATACTTGTGCGCAGGAAGTCCCTTCACCTTCCGTATTCCTACCAGTCATCATTTCTTAATTTTCTTCTTTTCCATACTTTGAACTGGGTTAAAATTATTACCTGTTCCTGTGTACTGGGAAGCCATTACCCCTTTAATAAAATGTTAGGAATTTGAAGAGACTCTTGTTACAGATTGCAAGGTCAGTTTGAGCTCAGTGAGTCTTGGCCAAGATCTATGTTGGATTGAGAATTAAGATCATTGGTAGCATGTGCTGCCACAGTCTTTTTCCTCTATATCGTGTGTATTTCCCTATTTTTTTTACACATGTCAATACTCATAGCAACTAGTTTGTTTTGGAGGTTCTCTCTAAGCCCCAAATAAATCTGAATGTCACTTCTAGCTTTATCTGGGTAAGTGAAAAGATTGTTTTCCTGCTGTGAAATATCCCAAGGTTTTCCCTAGCAGACAGTCTTATAATGCATGGTATATAATATACCCACTCTTTGGATGAGCCCATTACAATGTGAGCAACTTGCAGTTGACTGTGACCAATCAGTATTATCTTTCTTGTAAAACTGATTCACTCTTGCTATCACTCAAGTATTGACAAACAATTTAGTTGATTTCAGTTGTTGTTTCTCCTTTGTTCTATTTTTGCCTTCTTCATTATCAAGATCAAAAGTGAAGTTTTGGATGAAGCTGAGTCAAATAAAGCAATAGTTTTACTGAGTGAGGTCGACTCATTGTAATACTAGCTATACAGTATGAAAAAGTATGCTCATAAAGAGAATCCAGTTCCCTTGAAAGTCAAGAGTTCATCACAATTAAATGATATATATATATATATATATATATATATATATATACTGTATATTCATTTATATTCCCGAGCATAAAATTTCACAAATTAGGCTCAAAAGAGATTTTCACAAGCTTTATTTTCCCAAATCACCACCACAAAAAAGGATTAATTGCATGAAAAGCCCCCATGTTTTTTTTTTACATTTCTATTAAAGTACTATGTAAAGTGTGTTTTTGTGTTGTGACTTTACTAGATTTAATCAGCCAAAAGTTTCGCAAGTTAAATATTCCCGGGTAAGGCCAGTCTACTTGTGAAAATTTGGGAATATTTATCCCTCGCGAAAAATTAATGACTATACAGGTTATAGTTTTTGTGGATACTTTTTCTTTTCCTGAGCAAGGACACGAGAATCCCCCCCCCCTTCCATGGCTTCTCTCAAGTGCACTCTGTACTTTGGCACATGTCTTTTTATTAACTAGGTCTTGGTGACATCATCATGCCAATGAGACGTTACGTTAAACCCGTTGGCTTGGACAGTTTGACTGGTAGTCTTAGCACGTGTTTTTGCATGCTCTTTCTGTGACATCTGCTGAACGTGTGTTAGCAAAGTTACCCTCTGCTATATCAGCAGCGGTTTATGGTGTTTCAACAGCCAATGACTAGAATCGTGGAAGATTAGAAACAGGTCTGGCTTTTCCCTGTATGAGGTTTATCTGCCACTGGTCTTGCTTAATTTGTCTTTCTGCTAAATGATATTAAACATACCAGTGCTGATGTGCACTGCTGAGATTGGATCATAGATGAACACTCACAAATGATCATCCTGGAGAGACTCAAATCAAATGTATTTTACATGATATACAGAAACACTGATCTAAAAAAATTAACAAGGAAATTGATAGTTGGTACTTAATGCATGACAATTTGAAATTTAATTTCAGCTGCATTCAATTATCTTGTGGGTTTTTAGCTTTGCTGACCTAAGCATGCTAGGGTTACAGAACTTATAGGATTGCTCATGTCCGGCCGTAAACTTTTAGGTTGTGAGTGCGATGCCATCCACAGTTTTCAAGTTAGTCCGATATAAATTTCAGGACTTACAGGGTGTATTAAAATCTAGGTCCCTTTTAGTATTGGTGGCGCCACTTATAATATGTAATATAAGGGTCAAAATAGGAAAATCTTATGAACACTTCAGCATCTTCAATTTTTTGCGGATCTTCACCAAATTTGGTGGGATTGTGTAGGAGGTCAAACTCTAATAGGCCACAGACCACAGTTATAAATCCTTCTATTTTTCATATTAGCATTTTTCAGTCTAAAAAATCAGCATTTTGGTATTTTAAAATTCGGTGAACGGCATTTAACAGATAAAAATGTCAGCAAAACATGGATGAATTTTTGTCATATAATTCCCAGCTCATTAATTTGTGATAATTGAAATACAAAACAACACCTGGATGTCAGCTTTATACAGGTGTATGAACTGTGCTCATGCCAGGGTCACATCATTGTCATTCCCAACCATAAAGTTCCCACCTGGCCAAGAATACAGTGCACCTATATGACCACCAATGAAGCAACTCTGCAATGCAGCAAACCTGACTTAGCTAACTTTATTTAAACAGAAGCTACAGCATGCTGAAAACACAGTATTTTCAGAATTACGGACTATCTTTGTTGGGATGCGCAACCAGCCAATCACAACTGTGGTCTTTAACCTAATAGACTTTTCAAAATTTCTAAAACTTGTTTAACTGAAGCCACAACTTGTTTTCTGCAGAGGATTTGCATTTACTTTTACCAACCTTCAGTATTAAGGAAAATATCAACTTTTTTGCAAGCAACCTTTAAATCTGAAAAATCAGTTTTTATGACGAATAAAATAATCAATTAAAATTTTGAGGAAAATTATATAATTGCATCCAATCAATTCTTTTCTGTCCAATATGAATATGATACACAATGGGCTATGATGCAAACCCATAATCACTTGCCTGCATGTCCTGCCCTCACAATGAGAGATCAAATAAAATGCCCCACCCCTTAATTTTAACCCAAATTTTGAATATATTGCTAAAATTTTATTAATTTTTAGGTGAACTTGGTGACTTTTCTACTGTTTATGGATAGATTCGTAACATTTGTGTGCAAAAAATATGACATCTATCACTGCTGAGGCATTAATGGGGGTAAGGGGGAGTATCAGTTACACCAAGTCAGCATCGAATACCAGTCATTATTGCAGTATTTTCCTGATATAAACTGAATTATGGCAGACAATGGAATAGTTTCAGTGTTTAAACATTATTGACCCATTAAATTACACAGTTTAAGACCAGTAGGTCACAGATTAGAGCAGCAGTATTCAGCAAATTATGGTTTTTGCTACTAAAATTATGGAATTTTAACGCGCCCATTGTTTGAACATTAGGAGGGCAGTTGGGTGATCCAGCTTCCACAAACCAATAGTGCTATGCCTTTTTTCTGCAGTAGACTACATAAGTTGTGGTTTATTGACATGGTTTCTGATGTATGTGCACATATTAGAAAGAAAATGACAAAAGTTTGTACAGTTACTCCAATATCATAAATACATATTTGTATTCACAAGTGTTCTGATTTTAAATTTGATAAGCATCCAATTATCAATCCAATTATCAGGCATAAGTGCATGTATTCAGGCAAGTGTTGAATGGAAGCTAATTTTTTTTTTACCTTGTTTCGCTTTCTGAAACTCTTGTAATTATATGTGGTTGTATGTCGAAATTCAAATGTTTTGCCACCTATGTACACTAGCTTGGTAAAAGTTATAAAATCTGCAGTTCATAAGTGCTGTCATCCATATTCATGGATATAAATTGATTCATTTATGTGAAAATAATATGCTGATGAAGTTAACAGCTCAACAAAGTCAGCATGCCTGATTTTAAATGATTTACCCTAGTCAAATGACACACATATATGACAAGCTTTTGTCTGCAAAAAAAATAAATAAATTTTAAAAATAAAAGGGGGTGAGGTGGGGGTGGGGGTGGGAGAAACAAAAGCAAAACCAAGAAAACAAAGAAATTTACATTCTACCTAAGATTTGTACAGCTCTACTGACAGACAATGCGCACTTTTCTGGTATGCCCAAAATCACTTTAACATGATTTTGTATAAACAGCTCTGCATATGAGGGGAGGCTATAGGCCTACAATGACAATGCCACAAAATTTAAAGTTTGAAACAGAGGGTTACTAAGTTTCGTATTAATGGGATTAGCATAATTAATTCATATCATATTAGCATTGTTAATTTGTCATACACACATATGATTACCTGTATGGTACCTGTGAGGTATCGTGAAATACAAAGGGCTATGGAAGCTAGCTATCTACCAAGCAGTCAGCAAAGGAGGCATGGCCTGTGCACTTGTTAAATGTCCTGCAGTGAATCCTGTCATTATTTATGCAGTGTGGTTCCACTGATAGGTGCAACATGTCTATGCACAATGATTTGTGACATAAATGTGATACTTTATGAATTTTTGGAATACTGAGACTGTTAAACTTGATGGTCACAGCCAATCTGTGGGTGTAAAACTTTTTTTCTCCTTTCATAAGCTGGCCTGAGGTACACAATACCATAGCCCAAACCATTTACCTTGTGATCTACAGTCCCAGGACCATATCTTATGCTCCATCCATGTAAAAGTTGTAAGGATCACTCAAAATTGTCCAGGCAGCTGTCAAAAAGTGCTGACTTCCCATTTTTAACTTGCTTGATGGACGATAATAGAATAACAACATGACCATGTGAGTCCCAATACATACAGAGTTAGCCCTAATAGGCCACAGACCACAGTTATAAATCCTTCTATTGTTCATATTAGCATTTTTCAGTCAAAAAAATCAGCATTTTGGTATTTTAAAATTCGGTGAACGGCATTTAACAGATAAAAATGTCAGCAAAACATGGATGGATTTTTGTCATATAAATCCCAGCTCATTAATTTGTAATAATTGAAATACAAAACAACACCTGGATGTCAGCTTTATACAGGTGTATGAACTGTGCTCTTGCCAGGGTCACATCATTGTCCTTCCCCACGATAAAGTTCCCATCTGGCCAAGCATACAGTGCACCTATATGACCACCAATGAAGCAACTCTGCAATGCAGCAAACCTGACTTAGCTAACTTTGTATTTAAACAGAAGCATGCTGAAAACACAGTATTTTCACAATTACGGACTATCTCCATTGGGATGCGCAACCAGCCAATCCCAACTGTGGTCTGTAACCTCTAAGTTGTTAGTGATACCAGTGGCACCACCTATAATTTGACAGAAATTATGAACCAAAATGTGTTTTAAGATATGAAATTCCATATTTGGAAAACTAATTGGATCAGACTTGCCAAATTTATAGGATTATCATAAAGATCATGTTCGTGCTAAAATGTTATGTAATATCAGTGATATCAGTGACATTGACCTATTTTTGTAAAGTCACCATGGCTGTAAAGTTGAAAGTGGTGATTTTGTAATGGCAGGTTGTAGCTTGGACATCAGTGGCAAAGAGAATTGAACCTACAGATCAAATTTGCACTTGGTTACATTGTACATAAAACTGTACTTGGTGATGTACTTTTTGAGTCTCCATGACCCATTAGTTATGGAGTTTGGCAATTGTCCAAATTTATTGAGTTTTTTTTTTTTTGATATCTCAAAAAGTTATTACCCGATTTGAACAAATAGACCATATATGGAAAGCTGGATGTGAGGCATACATTTTGGACACTAACAATTTTTAATCCGAGTAAAAGATCAAGGTCAAATGGCCAGTTTGAATGTAGGGGTCATCTCGTTAAAGGGCTCTGCACCTCCGAGTATAGCACCTTTAGAAGCTATAAAAAGTGTATGAAAATCTTCGTCGACATCAATGTTGGTGGTGTCACCAATAGTATTATGTAATTTACTGGTCAAACTGTGAAAATCTTGTGACCGCGATATATTGTCCACAGTTTTGAAGTTAGCGGAATATATTAACTTTCAAGACTTTTAGGGTATATAAATATCTAAGTCCCTTTTGATATTAGTGGCGCCACCTACATTATTATGCAATATAGGGTTCAATATGTGAAAATCTTGTGAACACTCTAGCATCTTTAATTTTTGGCAGAGCTTCACTGAATTTGATGGGATTGTGATGGAGGTGAAAAAGTTGTTAGTGATGCTGGTGGCGACACCTATAATTCGACGGAAATTATGGACCAAAATGTGTTTTAAGACATAAAATTCCATATCTGGTAAGGTAATTTAATTAGACTTGTCAAATTTATAGGATATATACATGTAGACCATGTCCAGTGCTTATATGTTATGTAATAGCAGTGACCTTGATCTTTTTTTGTGAGGTCACCATGCCTGTAAAGTTGAAAGAGATTATTTTGTAATGGCAAGGTGTAGCTTGGACATCAGTGGCAATGTCAGGACAGCACCATGTGACCTTAATCTTCTGTCCCAAGGTCACTTAGGACATTAAGGACTCCCTAGATGTTGCCTTGGCACGTGCAGCAATATCCATCACAGGAATTACACAAATAAGTTATGATTACATGTGGAGTGAAGTGCCATCTGGTTGACAGATGAAACAGTAAAATCACATAAGCTTTGTATGTTCAGAAGCCACTTGAGGACTCACAACTTTGAAATGAAGATGTGGGTGTCGCCATGGTGCCAGCCGAGCATTAGGCCCATGGGCCTCTTGTTCTAAGTTTGACTTTTTATTTTTAAGGCACAACATAAGTCATTCTGTGAGCATGATTTTCAAAGTGGGAATGCCTATTTAAGAAGGACAGACAGCCAATGTATATGGAAGTTATCTTGCTCAATAAAATAGTAAAATCAGCCTAGTAGAGAATACTGCTGCCAAGGGATGAACGAGGCCTTCCTGGACAGCAGTATTCTCTACTTGGTCATTTTTACTTTTATCCAGTTATCATAATCTGCATGGACAATTTCACATTTGAATATGAAACAAATACCTTCTGTGGCATTTCCAAACGCATTGTGGTCAATAGTTGCCAATGGATCCACTGTTTTCCTACTGAGCTGAAACTGCTCCATCCAAGGCAATGAATGGAATTCTAGGAAAAATATCTTCTGCTTGGCATTGACCTTTGACCCTGCTCATGAAAGTAGTACCGGGAGAACTACATGTAGGATGATATGGATAGAGTTATTCCTCACTCTGTATTTTCCTGTTTTTGAGGCTAATACAGCTATAATTACTGGATAAATTACAAAACCCAGGGTCTTTATGCATGAAACCCTGAGTTTTGTATTTCAAAACCCTAAGTTTAGTAAGAATACCCTGGGATTTTACATACAAATTTACCAAGGACTAAGATTTGCTGCAAAATCCAGGGTTTTGTAAAGCAAGACCTACAGTTTCCTAGGAAACCAGCAGTTTTGCGAACAAAACCCAGGGTTTTTACCCCTTGGCCCATAAGGCCGGAAGGGTATTGTCGTCACCTACGCATCGGTCCAATCCAGCTCCATATATTGCCAACCTTTATTTATATTATTATGAATCAAAATGGACGGAGGAATTAGCAAAAACAAACTTTACAGCTGCAAGAAGATCATATTCTCACACAAGAAGATTTATAGATGACCTGTGTGCTTTAAACAATGGAGATGAAATAAAGGGAAATTGGAAAAACATTTTTCCCAAAGAACTAATATTAAATCTGCAAAATGAAAGTGATACAAAAGCTACTTAATTCCTTGATCTGGATAAAGAAATAAAGAACAACCAGTATGTAACAAAACTACTTGACAAGAGAGACCAGTTCAAATTTGATATTATCTCCTACCCTGACCTGACAGGAAACATTCCAGAGAAACAAGCATATGGAATTTATATCGGACAAGTGATACATATTGCTAGAAACATCACACTTTTTAGTGATTTTGTCAATAGAGTCAGAGCTTTGTTGCAAAATCTACAACAGAAAGGTTATAAGAAACAACAACTACATAAAACTCTGTTGAAATGTTTCCAGAGATGTGACCAAATACATGTACCTAATAAATACAACACTAACTCAAGAACATTAGTCAAACTATGTCAAGATGGTGCTTGAAATGACAAAGTGTAGTCCTCAAAGTGTTTAGAGGTGGTGAGAGGGAAAGTACCCGGGTAAAGTATACTTAACGCACCTAGAGAATTTTCTCTAGTCCGTCTTAAGTCGGAAAACCATGATCATACTCACTTTTTGCAGGATTTCTTTCTTTTCTATCTTCATTCAGTATAGTGGAAGAGGTGGCTTCCAGCTAATACCTTAATTAGTACACTTTACCTCATAAAACCTCTTGTCAACTTTATGGTTCTGAAAATTGTATTACTATTTACTGGTTTATACCAGTGTCTGTATGGTGGAATAGTGTATGAAGCTTTTAAGTTTCAAAGAAGACATCTGTGTGTCTGTCCATGCCTTGTTAACACCATATCTCCAAAAATACTCATTTTCCAGAGACCAAATTTTTATCAAAGGGGATTATTGAGTTGCATCAAGTGCCTATTGAAAATAGGTCACTAGGTCATTTGCACCAAAGTTTTGTCATTAGGCTAAACAGAAGTAACCTGACAAACTGGACGGATATTGTCGTCACCTATGCATCTGTCCATCTGTGCATCCCTCCATCCTGCATCCTGGCAGAGGGGTTTTGCGGTCACTGATCAGCTTCTAGGCTTATAATGAAAGTCGGGATTTTGAAATACAAAAGTTATGGTTTCATACACAAAACCCTGGGTTTTGTGATTTATTAAACAAAATATCATCCACAGATGTGTGACGCACATAAAGCGTGCTGATCTCGCTATTTTGCAGTCAGTAAATCATTGCCACCTGTGATACCATATGTGAAATGGCAAAATGGCTTTGGCCATCCTCAAAGCTGTCGTATTCAGAATGAGATTAAGTCAACAGCTTTCCTTGGTGTAGCTGTTGGGCAGAGTGTACCCAACCCATGCCAAAGATAGCTATTAACAAGGGGCATGCCATCTTGAGAGGCATTGTCTACAATTTTCGGTTAAATAAAATATGTGGAATTTAAGTGAAAACATTGCACATATGGCAATTTACGTCCAGGTGCTTTTGGGCAATTTGAGCAGGAAAGAGTCTTGTGGCATCCTGTCAGCTCATCATCATCTCGAACAGCAATCAAACAGAGCTGTGTCAAAATCATTACAGAGCAGTGGACCAACTTCCTGTCACATTGCAACAGAACACCCAGTTTCCTGTCAAAGACCACCTTAAATTGTACATAACAATGAAAGAGCTTCAGAGCTGTCAAAGTCAATCTTACACAAAATAGAACCCTTAGTTTCCTTTGAAAAACCAATTTATATGGCAACAAAGGTACTTCCATAAACCTAGATCAATATTGCTGTACAGGAAACCATTATTTGCTCAACATAAATATGTCAATATAAATTTAACACGAAACATTAAGCTGAGAAAAAAAAGGTGAAAATGTGTTCAGAGACCGTGCACACACTTGAAGTGATTGGTTTTACCCCTCGGCCCATAAGGCCGGAGGAGTATTGTCGTCATCTACGCATCTGTCCGCAAAACCTTCTGCCAGGATGGAGGGACAGACAGATGGACAGATGCATGTAATAACCCCATATATTGCCAACCTTTATTTACATTTTTGTGAATCAAAATGGATGGAGGAATTGGCAAAAACAAACTTTACAGCTGCAAGAAGATCATATTCTCACACCAGAAGATTTATAGATGACCTGTGTGCTTTAAACAATGGAGATGAAATAAAGGGAAATTGGAAAAACATATATTTCAAAGAACTAATATTAAACAATGGACATGAAATAAAGGGAAATTGGAAAAACATTTTTCCCAAAGAACTAATATTAAATCTGCAAAATGAAAGTGATACAAAAGCTACTTAATTCCTTGATCTGGATATAGAAATAAAGAATAACCAGTATGTAACAAAACTATTTGACAAGAGAGACCAGTTCAAATTTGATATTATCTCCTACCCTGACCTGACCGGAAACATTCCAGAGAAACAAGCATATGGAGTTTGTATCGGACAAGTCATACGTGTTGCTAGAAACACCACACTTTTTAGCGATTTTGTCAATAGGGTTAGAACTTTGTTGCATAAATTACAAAACAAAGGTTATAAAAAACAACTACATAAAACTCTGTTGAAATGTTTCCAGAGATATGACAAAATACCTAATAAATACAACACTAACTCAAGAACATTAGTCAAATTGTGTCAAGATGGTGCTTGAAATGACAAAGTGTAGTCCTCAAAGTATTTATAGTGGTAGGAGGGAAAGTACCCGGAGTAAAGTATACTTATAACACACCTAGAGAATTTTCTCTAGTCCGTCTGAAGTCGGAAAACCATGCTCATACTCACTTTTTGCATGATTTCTTTCTTTTTAATCTTCATCCAGTACAGTGGAAGAGGTGGCTTTCAGCTAATACCTTAGTACACTTTGCCTCATAACACCTTTAGTCAACTTTAAGGTGCTCAAAATTGTATTAATGTTTACCGGTTTATACCAGTGTCGGTATGGTGGAATAGTGTTTGAAGCTTTTAAGTTTCAAAGGAGACCTCCGCCCATGCTTTGTTAGCGCCATATCTCCAAAAATACTCACGTTACAGAGACCAAATATTTATCACAGAGGGTTATTGAGGTGGTTCATGTGCCTATTGAAAATTAGGTCACTCGGTCTCATTTTTAGGTCACAGTACTACATTCCCCCCCCCCCAAAAAAAAACGTTAACACAATATCTAATAAAACTATTGAATGTAGCTTCATCAATTATTTATGACAGTTGGTCCTAATAATGCCTCAGATGCCTATTGAAAACTAGGTCGCTGGGTCACATATTTAGGGCACAGTGCTGCATTGAAGAAAAATGGCCTTGCCATGATATCTCTGCTTATTGCATTTGCACCAAAGTTTTGTCATTAGGTTAAACAGAAGTAACCTGACCTGCTGGACGGGTACTGTCACCTTTGTGTCTATCTGTCTGTCCCTCCATCATGGCATAGGGGTTTTGCGGTCACTGATCGGCTTCTAGTTAAAAATTGTGGCTCTGGTCTGAATTTTTTTATTTTGAACACGAGTCTATCTCCATAAGAAATTATATGAAAAATTAAATTAGCTCAATGTTGATTGTCTTAATTAGTACATTTTTATGACATAAATAAGAAAAGTATATACTCTGTGAACTTTTTAAATACATAAGATACTGTCCCCAGAAAAACAAATCAATGAATAGAAACATAACTGCAGATTGCTTTCAGAACCTTAAATGAGAGAAAGACAACAAGTGAAAGATATGAGAAAGAAAACGGAATGAAGGAAGTAAAGAAGATAAGGATGGAAAAAAATAAAGTTGTGCTTGGCTTAACCATGGGCAGTGGAATTATGGTCTGACTGTTTTCCCCTGTTGCTCTTCATGTGAAAGGACAGTGGTATCTGAGTAGTACCTGCATATTTTTCACAAGAGGTCTAAGGGCCTAAGTCTCTGTTGGCATATTATCTGATGACCATCACCAAAAATTTATTTCCTGAAATGCATTCTTGACTGACAAATTAGTCAAGGTCATCCATAGGATGCAACATCAAACTTCTACATGATAAGACGAACATGTACATTTGTGGTACATTTGATATCGTTCCCTTTATTCTTGATCAATATATTGATTTAGTGTCAGATATGGATGAAGGTCACACAACATATGACAAAATTTGACCATTGGCCTAATGCATATTTTGTGTAAGTTTTGCAGTTCCATCTGAATTTATTATGTCATGGGCATCACACTTAAATGATTCCCTAATATGCATTCCATCCATGACTTTGAGAAAGTAAGTCAAGGTCGCCCATATCCAATATCAAGCTTCTATATATGATACACATTTGTGGTAGATTTGGTATAGTTGGCCTTCTTATTTCTTAAAATGTAAAATTTAGTGTCCTTTACTACATCCTTTAAAATAACCTTGAAAAAAATAGGTCAAGGTCACCCAAAATTTTACAAAATTTGAACATTGATCTAATGCATATTTGGTGTAAATTTGCAAGTTCCGTCTCAATTTATGGTAAAAATTATGAATTTAATGCACTTCAAAGTTATGATGCTTTAGCGAAGAATGTACCCGGATATATGTATGGTGCCAGTAATTTAATAGGTATGTTTTACTGGGGTCATTTAGATGGATGGTGGCATTGATAAGCTGTAACCTAATACAGTGGACCCTTTTTGAAACAGTACCCCACCAAAACCCTCAGAGTTAAGAGTCCCAAACACAATATTTTGACCTCCTTTTCCATTCAAGTGTTTCCTATACTTCAAATTCTAACTGTTTACTATGCTACAATCATCTGATTTAAAAAGCTTCATTCAATAGAAATAACATGTAAAATACCCAGACAATATATAATTGTACTCAGTTACATTGGGTGTTAGTCTCACCAACACTTCCTTAGATGTAATTAGACTGATGAAGCTATATTTATGTCCCTTCCCGCATGTTTACAAAGTGTCAATCTAGTCAATGTCACACTGTTTGAATTTCAGAAGTGTTTCCATGAACATCAAAAATCTTGGTCAGTAAAAAGGACCAAAGCTATCTAAATTACACCGACCCTGTCATCCAGCCAACTGTACATGTCAGAAATGATTATCTCTGCTGTCTAAACATAGATTTGTGGCCAAAATATGGAAAATACATGTATGTCAAATGAGTGCTGAATCTAACTTTAAGAGCATTATATATGCAAGAAATAAATGCTGTAGCAGGTTTGATGCTGAACTGGCAGAGCTCACCTGACACATATGGATATATCACAAATATCATGTATATATTGGTATGAAGGTTTCTGCTCATCTCCTTGGTATGGAGCCCCATTAATGTAGCATTACTTTAAATTTCACAGATTGATCGTTTAGCTTTGAGCTAAGCTGTTTTAAAATTGGAGTTTTGTGAAAGTTTGATTCTAAGTTATTCACAAGGAAAGATACAGTTGTCGTCAAGCAGATTTGCCAGCTGACTTCATATGCTGTTATGTGACATCTGCTTACCCCATTCAGAAGGATGCATGATTCAATACTAATCCCAGAATCTGTCCATACAATTTTTGTGCAGACATTGTGCTGGTAGTAAAGTCACCTGTGAAAACATGCCCAGCTAGGCTTCAGCTGGGATTGATTAACTTACATTACCATTTATGACTGTCAAAATATGATGTGAAACTTGTACAGACATAGCAACATTTTTTTTACTCTAAACTTTTCCATAAATGGAAGCTATCTTTAGATGGCGTATTTTATGCATCTGAAAGTGTATATGTTATACCCTTCCCTCCGCCACCCCTTCTGCACCATTCAGAGGATTGCTCTTGTCACCTTGGGCAGGTTTTAGCCCATCCACTTGCCAAGTTATTCCATTTCAGTCTGCAAGATTTCGATTAAAGCTTCACTGCATGTGTAATTTTCTCGTGATTGAATGGCCATTGGCATTTTGGCAATTGGTAAAAAGATTAGCCTTCGGCCCGAAAACCAACCAAACAAAATTTCTGTGTTTTAGTGAGTCTGTTCATTCCGAGGCAACTAGCTATCTTCTGGTCACCCTCCCCCCCCCCACTCCCTGTTGGTGTATGGTGTCTGTCTGGTTTGCCTGGCAACCTGGAATGGAAGGTGCATAAAAGTAAATCTGCTACAGTAGTCCCTCCTTTGAGAGACTGCCCCTAGTGCAACCCAAAAGGTAGTCACATAAAGCAGGTGGTCCCTCAAAGGAGGTAAAAAAAACACGAAAAGTACTTCAGAAAGACCTGACAACTGTGGTCTCTCAAAGGAGGTGGTCTCCCAAAGGAGGGATTACTGTGTAATGAAATTCTTTGGCAAGTTGTGAGATTAGCACATACTGCTTCTTTCCAAAAAGGAAGAAAGCTAGGTCAATTTTAATAGCCCATTTGAGTTTAGACTCCAGCTTCTTGTGCTGCCCAGCTGTGTGGCCAAGGATCGGGGTACATGTATATACATTGCTCAGCGGTAGCATTTGGGTGAACAGTTTTGGCACCTAAATTATGTCTTCCGGTGGAAGCCGGGGGACATATTGTTTTAGTGCCCGTTTCTTCCGCTTCTTCTTCTTCTTCTTCTTCTTCTTCTTCTTCTTCTTCTTCTTCTTCTTCTTCTTCTTCTTCTTCTTCTTGTCGTTGTTGTTGTTGTTGTTGTTGTTGTTGTTCAGGTTCTTCAACACTTGGTTTCCGTGCGATAAGTCTTGAAGGACTTGACAGAATTTGATGAAACTTGGTAGGATTATGTATCTAGGCAAGACCTAGGTTAAGATTGTATTTGGGTGACCTTGACCTAATTTTCAAGGTCACAGGGTCACTTATATGAAATTGGTTTCCGTTCGATAAGTCATGAAGAACAAGATGGAATTTGATGAAACTTGGTAGGATTATGTATCTTGGCAAGACCTAGATTGGGATTGTATTTGGATGACCTTGAGCGAATTCTCAAGGTCACAGGGTCACTTATGTGAAATTGGTTTCCGTGCGATAAGTCTTTTAGAACTTGATGGAATTTGATGAAACTTGGTAGGATTATGTATCTAGGCAAGACCTAGGTTGGGATTGTATTTGGATGACCTTGAGCGAATTCTCAAGGTCACAGGGTCACTTATGTGAAATTGGTTTCCGTGCGATAAGTCTTTTAGAACTTGATGGAATTTGATGAAACTTGGTAGGATTATGTATCTTGGCAAGACCTAGGTTCAGCTTGTATTTGGATGACCTTGAGGGAATTCTCAAGCCTTGAGAATTTGCTCAAGGTCATCCAAACTTATCGAACGGAAACCAATTTCACATAAGTGACCCTGTGACCTTGACAAGGTCACAGGGTCACTTATGTGAAATTGGTTTCCATGCGATAAGTCTTGAAGAACTTGATGGAATTTGATGAAACTTGGTAGGATTATGTATCTTGGCAAGACCTAGGTTGGGATTGTATTTGGATGACCTTGAGCGAATTCTCAAGGTCACAGGGTCACTTATGTGAAATTGGTTTCCGTTCGATAAGTCATGAAGAACTTGATGGAATTTGATGAAACTTGGTAGGATTATGTATCAAGGTAAGACCAAGGTTGGGATTTTATTTGGGTGACCCTGACCCAATTTTCAAGGTCACAGCGTCATTTATGTGAAATTGGTTTCTCTGCAATAAGTCTTGAAGAACTTGATGAAAATTGCTAGAGTAATGTATCTAGGTGAGAGCTAAAATAGGATTTTAATTTTCAAGCAAACTTGGTCATTTGTAATTTGTTATCACTTGTAGCTTATTCAGAGACGTAAGTGTCCCACCGGGAGACATTTGATTTTCTGTTGGAAAATCAGTCTGTTTTAGTTTTATTTGATTCAGGGCATCTTAGTATAACACTAGAAACAGTATGAGAGAAATGGTAGTTTGAGGTGGCAGTGGCATCAGAGCTAGGTACAGTATACATATTCAAAGTCATGTTCTGTGATACTAAAGTGTGTATTTAAATTAATTGAGTCATTTTTTAGCAATAATGCAGTTGGAACCTTGCAACATTAGAATTCTGATGAAAATATGGCACATGTTTGTCATGGAACCATGGGTTCACGAGTATTATTTATAGAGTAGAGTAAGGTAGTAGGTGTTCTGTCAAAATCCGTATTCAAAAGCAAGAAAACAGCTAGCTTATTGTCAAAGGCCACGTACTTTATACAGAAAAAAAAAATGTTTTCTGCTGTCTTACACATACATCAATGGAACAGCCTGTTAATGTCATTGTAGCAATTAACAGAACACCTGCCTTGCCACCTGGATCGTGCACAGCAATAAACACCACATCTTGTCAAGGACCATATAAAACAATGAGAACATTCACATGTCCTGTCATAGACCAATTATACAGCATTAAAACTAAATCTTTCTTAAGATTGTATGTTACGCAGCAACAGAACACATTACTTTTGAAGACAATTAAGCTACACAGTAACAATGCTGTCCTGCCGTGGATCAACTTACATAGCAACAGAACTTCATCTCCCAAGTCCACCCTTCAAAGCCACAGAGCACATTCCTGTCAGATCATTAACACAGCTGCACTCATAAACTACGTGTTACATGTTAATACATAGCAACATCTGCAAGACCAGCTGAGACAAATAAAACTAGTTCCAACAAGAAAACTGTCCATCATGTTGACTCTTTCAGTGCCAAGTTTTGGATGCACTCAGCAACTTTTCCAGGCATGTATTGGGCACCCTGCATGCCCAGAAAAGCTGTTTTGCACATTTTCAGGACAGAGGAAATGAAATTTAGTTGACATTATCATGTGGTAATACGTGCATGCTAAGATGATTGCCTGTGTTGTGTTCAAGGTGGGTCACTGTCATTATCATGGTGACAGTTTGGAGCCTATACAGTGGTCCCTCCTTTGAAAGACCACTCCATTGAGAGACTACCCTCCTTTGAAAGACCACAATTATCTGGACTTTCTTCAGTCCTTTTTTATTATTTATACCTCCTTTGAGAGACCACCTGCTTTATGTGACCCCCTTTTGGGTGGCACTAGAGGTACATGTAGTCCCTCAAAGGAGGGACTACTGTACACTAAAAACAATAACTTAAAACATGTTGTCTTCATGCACATGGCTCTACGGCATACCATATTCCAGACAAATCAGCCTTAAAGATAAATACATGTATAACACAGTGAAACTTGTTATTAAAGAATGCAAGTTAAACTCCCTCCAGGTTAATCAACTTCTTGGTAGCTTCTCTGTACATACATGCACATGTGTAAGTACATGTGTATGTAGTTGTATGTGTATGTATGTACATTGTATGTGTACATGTACATACACACAAATGTGCACACACACACACATATATATATATATATATATATATATACACACACAAAAATCAATCATGAGCAGTGTTTCTGATTGGACTGGGATATTGTTTGTACTTATCCCATGTTTATCTACTTACCTATTATTATTAAATAATAATACCAAACAACCTCTTTGTTCAAACACAAGTCAAAAACAGTAAAGTGTTTTATTTAAATGTCCTTTCAAAAATACTTCTGGAAACCAACTTGAATGTGACTGCTATCCTTACAAATTTTGACTATTGTAATGCATTTTTGACTACGTTTTAATGATTTGAGGCCTAATGTCACTTGCTTCTGGCTGATGTTTAACATTTGAACCAATGTACTTACTATATTTGGAAATTCAAACACTTTTCTTTTTGAAATACTCTTAGTTTATCTTCTTTAAAACAACATCATGTCTTTAACTACATGCCTAAAACACATCGAATTATATAATCATGTTGTTTAGATTCTTATTGATGGTCATTTTAGGCCTAGAGGGCTTTTCTGATGGATTGATGTTGGTGTTGGTGTCGCTTTGTGGACTTATATGGATGATGATCATTGTTGAGATGGTGGTTGCAAGTAGTACCTTTTTAAATACTGAATTTTATTGACATTTTCAACAAGTTCAGAACCTCCACTTACAAATTCTCTGATGTGCTGCAAATTTTGGTCCCTTTTCATAAATTGTATGGTCCTGTATATGCATGAATGATGCAAATGTTCAAGCCAATTTACTGAAATAGGCCTATAATTTCAAACAAAACTTTTTGCATTCTGTCATGTGAAAACTAGATAAAGTTTCTCCCCCCCCCCCCCCCCATGGACCTTTGCACTTACGTTTTGGTCTCTTTTGGGTAAATACGAACTATAAATTTATAATTTTCAGCTATACATACCAAGGAACATTGCCTTTGGTGGGAATTGACTTGGATTTGTTTTGTTAGGACTACGGTTTGGATATGGTAATGACACTGTCTAATTTGGAATAATCGCCGTGTTTTTATTGGTTATAGGCAAGGTTACCTTTTGCGTGTAAATTCTGATTTGCTTTCCAGCATACATTTAATAAAAAGTACTAATCTCTATGAACTTTAATATTTATAAAACAATGTCATTAACCAGCTTATTTATATATACCCACATATATACACATGGTCATAAATTGGCAGTGTACTGAGCCCCAGAACACCAAAAGTCACCAACCGTCACCGCATTACACCAACTTAAGCAGCAGCACTACAGTGCCTTCACAAATTGGGCTGTCAAGCCAGCTGGCGCGGACAGCTTCCTACTGGCTTTAAGCCCCACCAGACAATCAAATTTTCACCTGGGCTAAGCGCTCACAGCCCCGAGATGCTTGCTGTGAGCAAGCCCTTAACAAACAAAAGACACCGAATATCATATTCACCAGGGGGCTCTGACACTGCC
Organism: Hermodice carunculata; assembly: GCA_964020975.1. Lineage (NCBI taxonomy): Eukaryota > Metazoa > Annelida > Polychaeta > Eunicida > Amphinomidae > Hermodice > Hermodice carunculata. The sequence goes on along the minus strand of OZ026612.1, from coordinate 98,964,130 downwards.
ACTTAATGACTATGCCCGCCCACCACTGGAACCTACCTCCTTTTATATGTATATATATATATATATATATATATATATATATATATATATAATTATAGTAATAAAGTCCGAAAGGCAGGACTGGCCAAAAATTATAATTAAGAAATAGAAGATTCACTTTTTTTTGTTTTTTTTTAATGGTAGTTTCCAACATGCCAGTCCGATACACCCCTTATACCCACCAGAATGGTACAGAGGAACTGCACCAAATGGTAAAGTTGCGGCAAGTCTGCGGCTCAGGAGAAAAACCAGACAGCAGCACGGCAATAATGATGATAAATTTATATCCTTCCACATTGTATGTGCATGTGTTCGTCGAGGTCGGCAAAAAGCTGTCTGGAAAACTGTGTCCGCATCCACATAGTGCTAACCATAGAGATGCCGACAAATTACTGTAAGTAGTAATTGACAAGATTGACCATGTTGCAAGACCACGTTAGTTAGCACCATGTTTATCTGCAGGCCTTGCTTCAGGGGAGCGAGTGCGGACACACTCGATCATTACAGACGGACTGGCTTGTTTGGGGCGGATGGGCGGGAAATAAATTGCGACTTCCAAAAATGGACAGAAATAAATTACAAAGTAGATAAACGATACTTTGTAATTAAATGTTGACGACCATGAGCTGGCGACCTTGCCTGTTCACCACACGAGGCTCTAATGACCAGAGGGACGCTATTGTCTTTGGCGCTTCTTACCCGCACATGCGCAAACTTAAGATACATCAGCGTCCCTCGCTGCTAAATGGTAACAAGACTGAATAACATTCCATTTCATTGGTTTGAACAAATCAGTTTGGTGTGGCATCCGTTGTCGCCTTGCCAAACTCTATTATTTAGCAAAAGATGTCATTTTTATGCTCTGGTGTGGCTTTTTTGATGCATAGATGGACACAAATTTGAAGGTCATCTTGGTTGAATGGTTACCTCAAATTAGAAAGTCGATGTTTTGGGTGGGTAGAAATGATATCTGAAAACCAAAATGTTAAATTTCAATTTCGAATAGTGTTTTTTTAGCTCCAAAAGTGTACCACATTTGGGACATGAAAGCTTGGAAATTTTCTCTGATCATGGCCGGTTGTGGGAAAGTGTTACTGTTTGTGATGTCACAAACACAACCCGCTGGCAATGGTTTATGTGTTATTAAGCCAGAGTGCCTTCTGTTAGGGAAGAGTCGTGGCAGATACAGGAGAGCATATAGTGATTCCGGAGAGTCTGAATTGAGTTTTTCATGTAAGTCATCTGACGAGGATGAAAAAGAATTACAGTTGTAATAAGAAAAAGGTGTTGCAGCAGAGAAAAAGATCGTAGAATTAATTGACCTATATTTTGCTGTTATATAAGTTTTGAAATCAGAATCATACTGAACATTAACGATCACCCAGAACCCTACCGTCACCAGGACTGCAGGGAGTGCCGCCGTGGTACAGCGACAGGATCCCAACTTGCCATCCGGGCAGTGATAATTCGTTGCCAAGAGATATTTCCAATAAAAAATAGGTAGATTTCATTCATTATTCAACAAGAACAAGCATGAATGCAATAAACTGGAATTTATGTCAGGATGGGCCAGATTTTGTAGTTTTTCAAATTCTAACATTCACGGAATCAGCTATGGCCTACGCCTACGTTATATAAAAGTCTGAACAAACAGTTAATTTTCCCTTTCCATACGTGGGGTCAATTGATGATTAAATATAAGTTTGCATTTATGAATAGCTTTCAACATCAGAACTCCTATCCAGCAGTAACCTCGCGACCATTAGAGGGCAGTAATTCACGTTTTTGTATACGTCAACATCAGTACATGTGTTTATGATATCCTTTATTTCAGATCGTATCCATTATGGAACAATGGTAAATATTTTCCTGTGACTGATTTATTGTCTGGGTCCATATTAACGACAAAGGTACAACGAGATGAAATTTTGTACACCCGATTATTGGGAGCTGGCCATCATGTACTGTCAGAAACAGTGATACCTGACTGAAAGAGATGGCAAGCCAGCCACCCACTGGTCTTGGCAGCTGGGTAGGTGAGGCATGAATGTGGTAGCAATCTAAACAAGCATTATCTGGTTATGGGATTAAACACCTCGCAATATACAGTAGTACTGTAAATAGCTTTAATTTTGCTGTATTTTTATTTTCGCTTATTTTGCTAATGGCACAAACCAGTGAAAATTAAAATACAGTGAAATAGTATATTAACATTGATTTGATATTTGAATTTTGTGCAAAGTAGTGAAATTAAAATTCAGTGAAATGCCTGAAATGCAAAAACCGTGAAAATTTATACATGCGAAAATAAGTACACTTTTACAGTAATTGGACATGCACATTACAGTGGCCAGCTAACTCAACCTGCTATAGACTGTTCAACCCTAGACTTGGGTATTGAACAAGATCCATCCTATTTTGTCCATATTTTCCACCCAGTGTTGTCACAGTGACATTTGAATGATAATTATGTGACACAGTGTAACAGTCGTAGAATTAATTGACCTATATTTTGCTGTTATATAAGTTTTGAAATCAGAATCATACTAACATTAATTTGTGGATCTTGTAACAAAATAATGAATTGGTGTTCCCAGTTTTATGCGTAATGCCTAATTTGGCCAGTTCCATGAATCCTTCTATTGTCCACCGAGGGGACCGCATTTGTCAACAGCAGTTACTGTAGTTTTTTCTTGCCAAACCTATCCTAAACTGATCATCATATTTGACAAATCAGTCACTTTCCACAAAGTGTTCGCTACATAGGTTAGATCAGTTCCCAGGGCTTGTTACACTTGTCCCTGTAAATCTTGACTGCATGGATCCATGCTCTTCAGTAATTTCAGGTCTTTGGGGGAGTGTATAAAAAACAAGCTATAGAGCTTTTATTGGTACAATTAACAGCAACACACCAACCCATCCTGGGCAGGAACAGGGACGAAAATGAATATTTCTATATGCATTTTTAATCTGGTTGATGAAGTGTGAAATAAAGCATGTTTAAACCAAGTGACACGTGACAGCCATAGCTCACTAGCATGGTCGCAATCTTCCCTGTCAGCCAGTGGTGTTGCTTTTGTGACATCACTAACCTTTTGCACCTTGTGGGTCTCAGATTGAACAGAAAGCGATGATTGAAGGCACATTGATTTTTTAAAATAAAACTGTGAATGAAAGTATTATTTTCACATCCAACATTTTTTAAAGTGCACCATATGGCAAGATCAGCCCATGAGTCGCCCATGTATCCTGTTTGAACATGGTGAATCAAGAGAGCCTTTAAAATCCATATGGTAAATGTATAGGCCTAAAACATTGTCAGCAATATGGACACATACTGAGCAAAGACTTCTTCAATTAAAAATTTTGCAGTTAGACAAAGATATGCAACCACAAGGTTTGTGCAATAATATTTTACACGCTAGGAAGAAACAATGTAAGGATTTTGGATATATGTTTTATTGGTGGATGTCTTAGATGTGTGTTTTTATATATATATATATATATATATATATATATATATATATATATATATATATATATATATATATATATATATATTGCATGGGCAACATGTTTTATGGCTGGATGTCTTAGATGTGTATGTATATATATATATATATATATATATATATATATATATACTAAAAACGACACAAAGGTAATAGAACTCCAAGTGCGACCGGTTTCGCCCCGCGGGGGCTCGTCAGGCACTGAAAATTTAACGGCTGCTAACACTGTATTAATAGTAGCGTAAACAGGGGTTGCTACGTTCTATTTTGCAGTGAGAGAAGCCACGTAGCTCCAACTGAGTTTTTATGATGTCATTAAGTTGACATTGTGACCACTCATCTATATATATATATATATATATATTGCTTGGGCAACATGTTTTATCGCTGGATGTCGTAGATGTGTGTGTATGTAAATATATATACATATATATATATATACATATATATATACATATGTATACATATATACAGATATATATATATATATATATATATATATATATATATATATATATATATATATATATACATTGCATGGGCAACCTGAGCATAACTCATATGTACCATACTTGGAATGAGTGTTGACTTGCCATTGTGTTTTCTCTTAAAATGCTCCATTTATGGTAATTGGCACCTTCCGTGTGTTCTTCCAGCCGCCCGAAACAAATTTTGTCTGGCCATGTCTTCTAAACTTTAAATACTAGCCCTTTGAAATTTTTTTGAGTTGGAATATCATAGGTAGTAGGTGTGCATAGGCACTGTTTTGTGTGCCTTATTGCTTACTTTTGTTAATTGACAAAAGTGCATTAGCCAACCTCCAGATCATAAATGATTTTGTCTGGGCCATATCTTGGGAACTATAAATGCTGGCCCTTTGAAATTTTCAGGGTTGGTAGATCTTAGGTAGGAAGTGTGTATAGGATTAAATTTATTCAGCTGATTGCTTTCTTTCACTGATTAATTAACAAAGATCATTAAGCACCTCAAAACCACCTGCATCCAAAACAAATTTTGTCCAGGCCATACCTTCTAAACTACAAATGCTAGCCCTTTGAAATTTGTAGAGTTGGAATATCATAAGTAGTAGGTGTGTATAGGCATTGTTTTGTGTCCCAAATTGCTTACATCAATTAATTAATTAAAAAAATTTCATTAGGCAACTTTCATATCAGAAACAATTATATCAGGGCCATATATCTTTAGAACTATAAATGCTAGCACTTTCAAATTTTCAGGGTTGGTAGAGCTTAGGCAGGAGGTGTGCATAGGGTTAAATTTATTTGGCTGTTTACTTTAATTTATTAGTTAATTAACAAAGATTGTTAGCACCTCAAAATTTGTCTGGGCAATATCTTTCAAAGTATAAATGCTAGCCCTAGCTTTGAAATTCATAGGGATGGTACATCTAAGGTAGTTGGTGTGCATAGGCATTGTTTTGTGTACCAAGTTACTTTCATTACTTAATTGATCAACACAGTTCATAAAGCAACCGCCAGATCTGTAACAATTTTGTCCAGGCCATATCTTTGGAACTATAAAGCTAGCCCTTTGAAATTTTCATGGTTGGGAGATTTCAGGGAGGAGGTGTGCATAAGGATGAATTTGTTTGGCTGATTATTTTCTTTTACTAATTAATTAATTAGTACATATTGTTAAGCAGTTCAAAATCACTTGCATAGTTTTTCCACACATTTCCTTGGGAAGTGTAATGAGTGGCCCTTCAAAATTTGGAATGTGGGTACATCTTATATTGAAGAAGTGCATAAGCGTAGTCTTACATGACTAATAATCCTCCATGATTTATTAATCAATTAAGAAAGATCAATAAGGTTCAAGACCACAAGGCCTTTCAAATAGAATTCTGAACTATGCAGTATCCACAGAAGGATTTAATGGAAGTTCATTAAACATGGTCACAGCATGTTTCAAGGTAGATCACATGTATTTACCACCATCATTAAGGTGGGCAGGGTATATGGCTAGCGTCAGCAGCTACTTGTTTAGACGTGTGCAAATCTTATGATTTAAAGTGAATATTTTTGGAATTGTTTCACTGTATGTGCAGAGTGAAAGGAACGTAATACAAGTACACTACAGCTGTGAGAAAAGTGAAGATTTGGGAAATAGTATGAGGATACGGTCCAGTACAAAGTAGAACTTGACTTATTGATATACGATATTGATATTCCCAAACAATGCATGAAAGTGCAGTTTTGGTTAAGCTGAGAGAAATCTATCCAGTTGTAAGTACTGTAAATTGCTTTAATTTCGCTGTATTCTTATTTTCGCTTATTTCGTTGACAGCACAAAATAAAAACACAGTGAAATAGTATTTTAACATTGTTTGAATGGGAATTTTGTCCAAAACAGTGAAATTAAAACTACAGTGGAATGTCAAAAATACAAAAGCCAGGAAAATTTATACAGGCGAAAAATAAAGCAATTTACAGTATTGTTTATAATTGTGATAAGGTAAAACATGTATGTATGCTAAATTGGCGCCAGGTCCTCACTTAATCATCCCCATAATGGAGTCCTTGTAGCCTATATAAAAACACGTAATTTGTAGTTCTCCAAATATATTGAGCATTGTCTCCAGTCAGAATGGATGCTGCAGATGTTCATTCACACAAACTTGTGTATAAGTACAATGTATATTTGTATTTTCACCCAAGTGAACATTGCAGTCTCTGAGAAATGTGACATGCATAGATAGGGTGGGTGGGTGGGTGGGGGGATATGATAATTTGTCCAGACATGAGAACAAAAGGGTCTGTATAGGTTAAAGTAAAATTAAATACCAGCGAGAAAATTTCTTTGCAGGCAGTCATTTTTGCACTATATCTATAACCTGTTGAATATTCAAACATTGGCCATTTGCAGTATGTACCACTACTTGCACATCTTTTGATGACAAAAAATGGACTTAGCTCATTTTTATGAAATTCCCTGCTGTGATTGTCTCGTGACATACCCCAAAGTGTGTATTGGTAGCAGTAAAAATGAGGACTTAATTAATAAAACATGCCTTGGAAGCGAAATTTTTAGCATTGGTTGGAACAAACATGCACGTACATTGTCACAGACAGCCTAGGTAGCATATGGCCCTGTCAACATTTCTCATGTTTGTCATTAAGTTAATTAAGTGATGGGACCTAATGTTGGTGAATGTCAGTAATGTCAAAAAAGGCTAATTGAAATACAAGATATTCATATTAGCTGTGGTAATGCTGTAGCCCATATAATTGAACAAGCACGCTAGTACAGGTCTGTGTGCATGGGCAGATTAATCTTTGTATCAAATATAGGTGGCTGTTTCCAAACTAGGAAGTTAGATAAAAGTAGCTGTTCAAAGCCATATAGTCATGTCTTCTGACCTTGACACAAGAAGGGGGTTTTCATATGTTTAGGATAAGTATTCTTTATCCCCACAGGTGTTTGTTGTGACCCCATTTCCCACCAGTCGACCCATATCATACAGTAGTCCCTCCTTTGAGAGACCGCCCCTTGTGCCACCCAAAAGGTGGTCACACAAAGCAGGTGGTCCCTCAAAGGAGGTATAAATAACATGAAAAGTACTGCAGAAAGACCTGACAATTGTGGTCTCTCAAAGGAGATGGTCTCCCAAAGGAGTGGTCTTTCAAAGGAGGGACAACTGTAATATGGCAGCTAATTGTCCTAGCCAAGCAAAAGAGTCAGTCATTTTGGTGGGCAAATAATATGCAAGCCCTGCACTGGCTGTCTGGCATTTCATCCACTTACCACAGTATGTATGCATGCAGAGATATTTGATCAGCAGAAATGTGGAGTCATTGCTATCCTGATTTGCTTGCTTAATTATGTCTCCCCGTGCAACAGGGGACATATTGTTTTTGCATCCGTTTCTTCTTCTTCTTCTTCTTCTTCTTCTTCTTCTTCTTCTTCTTCTTCTTCTTCTTCTTCTTCTTCTTCTTCTTCTTCTTCTTCTTCTTCTTCTTCTTCTTCTTCTTCTTCTTCTTCTTCTTCTCCTCCTCCTCCTTCTCCTCCTCCTCCTCCTCCTCCTCCTCCTCCTTCTCCTCCTCCTCCTCCTCCTCCTCCTCCTCCTCCTCCTCCTCCTCCTCCTCCTCCTCTCCTCCTCCTCCTCCTCCTCCTCCTCCTCCTCCTCCTCCTCAAGAAAGATTTGACTTGGGAAGTTGAAATTTTTTGTGAAGATGTTCCTATATAAAACCTTGCTTGGGATTGCAGATGGGTGACCTTGACCTATTTTTCAAGGTCATGTGGGCATGTCATGTAAAATTGACACGGACACAATAACTCCGCAAGGATTTGACTTAAGAGGTTGAAATTTTGCATGATTATGTACCGTAATATGAACTAGGTTAGGATGGTAGATGGGTGACCTTGACCTATTTTCAAGGTCACATGGCCACTTTTCAAAATCATTGCAGATGCACTTGAGAAAGATTTGACTTAAAGAGGTTGATATTTTGTGTGATTATGTTTCTATGTATGACCTTGACCTATTTTTCAAGACCATGTGGGCATTTCATCAAAAATCAACATTTTGAAATGTCAATAAAGAGTGTACCTTCACCATATCTGTAGATCATTGGAATCGGTATGCCTATTTATAAAAATAAGGGTGACAATGGAAAGGGCACACAGGGAGACATTTGATTTTCTGTTGGAAAATCAGCCTGTTCTAGTTGTACAATTCTAAAAATTGAAGAATAGACTAGCTGGTTAGGAGAAATGTGTCTCCAGACATATGCATGTCATGTATCTTGAATCAGAGACATGCATATGCCACATGGTCTTGTACAGTAAAACCTCTCCAACCAAATACCTCTGTATACCGAACACCTCTCTATACTGAACACCATTTCTCGGTCCCAAATATATACTTCCAATGCAAGCAAACCTACCTATGCCGAACACCTCACTATACCCATCACTTTTTTCTGGTCCCAAGAGTGTTCAGTATGGAGAGATTCTACTGTATATGCATTCACAGCCTTTTGTTCACAATTTGTGATAAGTCTTTTTTGCAGTACCCATGAACTTGTATGTGAAGGCACTTTTAACTGTCTTCATAGTCAAACAAGTTAGCATAAATGCGTGTATGGAAACTTACAGTTTTCTTAATTAGAATGCAGGATTTTGCATAAAACGAAATTTGCTGGAGAACGGGAATATATATGGTACAGCAGTATCGTGGAACCATTTAATGATATATTTACATGTTGGAAAGCATTGCTGGAAACATTTAACAATAAGCATCTTATTGTCCAGGTACAGCATTATAAATATATACATATAGATCAATACCAAGAAGTGCAGTCAACCTGAAAGTAAACATAAGCAATCATGGATTCTCTGTTTCCATACATGGATATAGCTAGACCAGAGGTGGGGCTACATAAACTGGAAACATTTTCTTTGAGGATAGATAGGCCTATGATTTAAATAAATTTACCATGAAAGTTCTGCAAGTGTAATAGAGGTAACCTTATTTTCCTTACAAAGCTACATGTATCATTATTTAGTAATAACAAGTACCACATAATTTCTATGTGGAGTAAGGTAAGGGAAAGATTCAGTATCATATGATCTTACAAAACTGATCCAAGGGTTGTTGAGAGATAAGTCTGACAGTTCTAAAATGCCAAAGCAAAGATTATAGGCCTATTTGGACAATAGCACCTGACACTACAGGGCATGACCATAGGCCTACAAGAACTGTTAATTTTTCCCTTCACATTTATATAACAGAGCTTAAATATTCTCCAACTGTTATGCCTATGAAGTGTGAAGAATCATTGGGGAACGGGGGGGGGGGGGGGGAGTAGATGAAAATGATTTTGCAGAAACAAATAACTTGGACATTAGGTGTTAAGCGTCAGTTCCTGAGCAGTGCATCAGCACAAAACAGCTTGCACTTTTTACCTCTACCATCGCGACCACTGGCCCAGTCTCAGCTCAGCTAACTTAGACAGTTTTGAAAATCGATACCCTGAAGCCAAGGCCAAGTTCTACAATGTTGAAGATGTGTTGGAGTTTTGGGGCATTTGTCATTGGTGGCCATGGATCAGAGGAAAAGGCTGTAGGTCCACTGCCTCCTGAACACTTCCTTTAATGTTTTGTCAATACTCCCATCAGCTTCTGCGTGGTTATTCTAGTGGTCACACAGTGTCTTCCTCTCTGGGATGGCACTGCTTCTTTGCCCTTTAAGGTGATTGTTGACGTCACTGGGTGGAGCTTGATGCTTCCCACTGGCTCTGCTCACCCAGCAAGCTTGTCTGCCCTCACATTGAATGTGATGCCATGGTCACCTGGGATGTAAACTCTTCTGAACTCCGCTGTGATTCCAGTTGGCACTTGCTTCCAGTTGTCCCTAACCTGTCCACCTTCTAGTCTGGTTACAAGGCTCTTTGAATCTGTTTCCATTTTACATAAATGGTGTACATATATATAGCAAGTGATTTTAATATGATCATTGACACTGGGTACCCAACAGGACAAGGGGAAATGCTACTAATTTATCAGATGTGTACTACGTGTATAGCTAGTCCATAGCATAGGAGTAAAAGTTGGAATGGCATCTCTATCTATTATAGGTTTGAAGTTATTTAAGATTTAAAATTTCTGATGGTGCTACTTAGCATAATTTAAATTGCTACAACTTTTGTTTTTAATTCATTAGGTGGCAATGGCCTACAACCCCTGAGTACAAGTTGCAGTGACATCTCTATCTATAGTAGTTTTGAAGATATTCAAGATTTAAAATTTCAAATGCCCCTAAGTTTAAAAATTTTAAACGTCTTCATTCCTGAACATAAAAAGGCCAAACTCCTTGTATGGAGGTATAACCATGCCAAGTTTGGAGTTTCTCTGTATAATAGTGTCAGAGAAATGTTTCGGACAAATTCACTGGCAAAGAAGAAAGAACTAGAAAAGACTTGCTGCACCGCAAATCTGTCTACTTGTAGGTGCCTTCAAAATGAGAACAGTGTAAAGTGCTACACTTTGCCATTGTTCAACATCATCAAAATTTTGTGTGTTACGATAATTTGCATGAATTACAATGCTACAACCTTGGTTCTCAGTTCATTGGATATGGCCATGTCACAAACCTATAAAGTGAACTTTGAATGACACTACTATCTGTTATATTTTTTTTGTTTTTTTTGTTTAGACATTTTGCCCAATTAGACCATCCTGAACTGAATTTGAAAGTTCACATACTGGAATACATCTATACCCCCCTCGTCTAGAATGCACTAGACAGTGGCGACTAGACAGGAAGAGACATTGGATGCACCAGCTGTGCTCACTAGAGCCCTTCGGTCTCAACATCATGGGTAAATGAGCTCCCTTGCTCAGTCTTATGCTAAATTTTTGTTTCAGAGCTCATTTCCCTATGTTTTTCTGCTAGGTAGACATATTTCATGGATTTACCTATGGGAAGATGCACAACTATCCGTTTACTGTGTAGTCACACAGCCAGAAGCTCCTTCAGCAGGGCTTCAGTGGAACTCTGTTTTTCCACGAACTATTCCTGTTTATGCACTCAATGACCCCTGAAGTGTACCAACAGTAACCTCAATCTTTTGAGTTCACTGTAATTCAAATTTTCATTTGGATTCAATTTTGCGTTGACAACCACTGTCACACGAAGTCCGGAGCTCCATGTTATGTAATCACAAGCCTGTGTTTTACGTAGCAACGGAAAAGTTGTACTCTGGTATATAAACAGACGTCCCGTCATTTTCCCCTCAGTCCCTGATGAGTTTCAGTCGAAACGAAACAGGTTGGACCCATCTCCACTAGCCGTTGCGACCTTCGCCCGGTATTTTTAGCTTACTGTCTGTAATAGTTTTGAATCTATTCAAGACTTTTTTTTTTTCTTTCTTTTTTTCCAGTTGAAATCAGAAGAAATTTAAAATATATATCCATGTCCAGGATGGAATTCAATGGTTAGTCCTGAAATAGCTTAAATAAAAAGTTATAAAATTTTTAATTTAGTCCTGACAGGTTGTTCATTTTCCTTCTATAAATTGATCCAAAAGTCATGGAAGGGGTTGTCAGAAAAAAAATCCTGGGAACTGTTCCTGGATATGATATTTTTCTTTTAATGTGATAGCGCAATTGGTAAGTTTATGATGTGGGATACAAATTGCAGAGGTTGAGCAAAAAACAGTTCCGAGAAAATCGCATTGAAAGAAAAAGTTGCCAATTCTTATGCATTTATGGCTGTAATATGACACATACTCATTTCTTCTGTCCTGTGTTTTAATTATTGTGTGAAATAAACTTGTATCTTTACCTCTGTGATGTTGTCATAAAACAAAAGTATATTTTGTGGCTTAAATCTCGACTTCTTTTAACTTGGGAACACCACACTTGGCTTGTTTGGGTGTGGGTTCACATGCAGCTTTCCATATTTGGGGACCAGTAAGTGGATTGTGCTAATTTGCTTTAACATCAATAGAGAATTTCAAAGTAATCAGAACAATGGTAGTGATTAGTCTGAACTGGTCCATTCTTCTCTCCATGGCTAATGGTTTCCTGTGAGTGACCCTTGTCAATAGCTCGATTAGTTTTCAGGGGTCATGGACTAATGACCGTGCAAACAATGACATGGTGCATTATCATGCCCATGCAAACAAACCCATGTGCCCGGCACTGTTTAAACTTTTCATTGTAAACAAAAGTTTTGATATCAATTATCTAGTATAGTTTTATGTTCACACAGCTGAGTTTTAGGGAGCATGTAGTTTAAGTATCAGACTATCCAAAAATATGAAAAAGTGATTAGAGTTTATCCAAAGGTGCCGGCTTCAAATCTTCCACCTTAAGAAATGTGCCAACTGACCCCAGCCCTTTCCTGAAGGTTTTCCTGATTTGGAAGCTCTTTTTGAATTCAAAAGGGAATCTTTTGAACAGAACATTGTATCCAACACTGATATATGTCCAGCTGGTGTGATAAGTAAACACAAGTATATGTTTAACGACTGCAATGACTATTTAAGCGGGCGCACTAGCAGTTTTTCCCACAGTTGTCATACACGAAGAGCAATAGCATCAAAATTAGTGCATGTGAAATCTTAAGCCTCTTACATCTGTGGCTTCCTGCTTTGTCAGATTTGCTTAATAAATTTTTGTCATGTTGAAGATGACATTCACATCCCTTGGCTGTTGCAATGCAATCTTAAAGCAAAAGGGCTCAAGGTGGACAGCTTGAGCACTTGACGGTGATCCGATTTGTGGATGTTACTGATGGCATGGTGTTGAACAACTAATAGGGACAGCCTGACCAACTATCCTGTCGATGTGCAGACCACAGGAAATATATCTTCAATCAATCTTTGTGTTCTTTGTCTCTGCAAATAGACAGGAATGACTCAATGGCATAGATAATTTCTTAAATTTTTTCCCTGTAACCAAGTTTCTTTTACAGAGTTTTTTCCAGAGCTTAATTCTGTATCCTTTCAAATCCTATTCACCAATTTCTTTCCATTTATATCTTGTCTGCAGCTTGTCTTACCAGTAGATTGCTATAGCTGGAAATCCAAACTGGTTCATGGCCATGCATAGCCCTATGACTGAAATTGATCTTCTGATTTAGAATAATTTGATATTTTCAAAATTGTGCAAATTAGAGACAGCAATTCAGTTGGAAATTTTAATCTTCCATTTCTTCTAAACTATTCCAGATGGAGGTGCCATTCGAGTTCAATGTATGGGTTTGCATCATGGGCACCCCTTATGGCATGCAAACAAATGTTGAGGAATGTCAGTTTATGATAACTTAATTGAATTTCCCTCAAAATACACCTTCTTCTACCACATGTACAAGCTGCTTATTGTAATCACCCTCTATGCTGTTGTACCCATTTTGTATGCATAATAGATCAGCTTGCACAGTCAGAATCTAGCTGTTTCCTAGGCAACACTAGAATCCATAGTGCAACTGACTTTCTGCTTATTGAAAGGTTTAGGTCTTGTAGCAAATGAGAAAAAGCTCCCGACAACTGTCTGTAATAACCTAGGCTCTAAATAAAATGCAGAGAATCTCTTACTCTTCATGTTAAACAGAGGGATCTGTGTAAGACCCAGATAACACGAGTGAACTTATCACAAAGCTACAAGCATCATCATAATCTGCATTGGGAAGTAGAAGCACTGTGTCTGGGGGTATATGAGCCAGCTGTCCATGGTCGCAGAAGACTACTCATCTTCGGTTCCCATGTGCAATGATATCCCCCACCACAACTAGGGCAGGAGTGGCTGAATAGGTTTGATGTATCAAAGTGTAACTGTCTTCTCATCCAGTGAGATGAGACCTGTTCTTTATCCGTACCTTATGTGGTCAACTCTTGAAGTTGTGTGTGGGTTTTTTTCCCCTGGCACAAAAAGTGCTGGAGTGTATTGTTGTCCATGCATTGTCCGTCCATCCGTCAGTCTTGTCTTATTCACCGTAGCTTTGAATAATAACTTGCCAAATTTTTATCAGAGATGCACCTAATATTGAGGGCCAGCTTCCTCTGATTATTTTTAAACTTTTTATGAAACTTTTAATGTATTTATTTGAAGGCTGTCTTAGTGGTGTCAACCCTGACGCCATTACTGCGATATCTCAAAAAATATTCACCGTAGTTTTACAATTTTTTTTTATCAGAGATGCACCTGATAATGGACCAGGTGCCTATTGAAAGTCAGTGTCCTCTGATTATTTTTAAACTTTTTTATGAAACTTGTAAAGTATTTATTTGAAGCCCGTCTGAATGGCATCAACCCTGAGGATGTTACTGTGATATCTCAAAAAATATTGATCACAGCCTTACCGAATTTTTTTGTCAGAGATGCATCTTATGATGGACCAGTTTCTTATTGAAAACCAGCTTCCTTTTTATCCCCCGCCCACGAAGTAGGCACGGGGATATAGTAATGGGCACCATCCGTGTGTCCGTCTGTCCTTCCGTCTTTCCGTCTGAAACAAATTTTGTTCGGCCCATATCTTCTACATTATCAATGCTACCTCTTTGAATTTTTTATGGTGGGTGGACCTCAGGTAGTAGGTGTGCATAGGCATTGTTTTGTGTGGCTAATTACTTCCATTGATTTATTAATTAACAAAGTTTATTAAGCAAGCTCAAGCTACAATACAAATTTTGTCTGGGCCATATCTTCTAAATATTGATGCCAGCCCTTTGAATTTTTTATGGTGGGTAGACCTTAGGTAGTAAGTGTGCATAGGCATTGTTTTGTGTGGGTAATTACTTGCATTAATTAACAAAGTTCGCTAAGCAAGACAAATTTTGTCCGGGCCATATCTTCTAAACTATTAATGCTAGCCCTTTGACTTTTTTTATGGTGGGTAGACCTTAGGTAGTAGGTGTGCATAGGCATTGTTTTCTGTGGCTAACTACTTCCATTAATTAATTAATTAATTAACAAAGTTCGTTAAGGAAGACAAATTTTGTCCGTGCCATATCTTCTAAACTGTTAATCCTATCCATTTGAATTTTTATCCCCCGTCCACGAAGTGGGGGAGGGGATATGGTAATGGACACCGTCTGTGTGTCTGTCCGTCCTTCCGTCCGTCTGTCCGTCCGTCTGTCCGTCCTTCCGTTCATCTGTTCGAAACAAATTTTGGCCGGCCCATATCTTCTACATTATTAATGCTACCTCTTCGAATTTTTGATGGTGGGTAGACCTTAGGTAGTAGGTGTGCATAGGCATTGTTTTGTGTGGCTAATTACTTGCATTAATTAATTAATTAACAAAGTTTGTTAAGCAAGACAAATTTTGTCCGGGGCATATCTTCTAAACTATTAATGCTAGCCCTTTGAATTTTTTATGGTGGGTAGACCTTAGGTAGTAAGTGTGCATAGGTTGTTTTGTATGGCTAATAACCTCCATTAATTAATTAATTAACAAAGTTCGTTATTGTATTTACCACCATGATTACTGTGGGCGGGGGATATGGCTAGCGTCAGTGGCTACTTGTTATCTCCCGCCCACGAAGTGGGGGGGGAGATACAGTAATGACGACCGTCCGTGCGTCCGTGCCACATTTCTTGCGCGCGATATCTCAAGAACAGATTAAGCTAAGATCATGAATTTTTTACAGTTGGTCACCCTTATAAGTGTTCACATCAAGTTCGAAGGAGAGTGACCTTGACCCCATTTCAAGGTCACCAGGGTCATTTATCTCTAAACTTCTTGCACGCGATATCTTAAGAACCGGATATGATAGGATGATGAAATTTTCACAGTTGATCACTCTTGTTAGGGTCTACATCGAGTTTGAAGGTATGTGACCTTGACCTAATTCCAAGGTCACCAGCGGCAATTCAATTTTCTTTGAATTTGTTGTATGCAATATCTGAAGAAACAAGTGAGCTAGGATCACTTAACTTTTACAGTTGATCAGATCAACCTTGTAAGGTTCTATGTCATGCTTGAAGGACCTTGACCTTGACCTTGACCTCGCACATTCCAGTCCACTATGAACTAATATTGATGGGCGACTTCAACAATCTTTGCCCCAAACCAACCCATCGCAAACTCAAGCAGTGGATATCAAAGCCAACACATAGGCTTGGTGGTTACCTGGATCTGATCTTCACAGACGACAATAACAACAGAGTCCTATCTGCTGATGCATTCCTGGTGCCATACACAGACCATCACATGACATGGATCACACTGCAGAACTTAACAGAGAATCACAACTAGTAACCTTTGTAAGAAACAGTTATTTTTCTGTTTCATTGACACTATACATTTTTCTTGTTTTCAGATGACTACAAATCACATGTAAAATTCCAGCATTCTGCTCATGCCATAATTTTTAGGTTATTTTTTATTTACTTGAGTATATGTTTACCATGACACCCAGGGTAGAGGTACAGTTAACGTATCGTCCCCATTTAAGCACAATATCAGAAACATGCCAGTATGTACCTGCCAAATATACAGTTATCTTTGTTTTAAAATTATGTGGGCGGGAGATATGGACAGCGTCAGCGTCAACTTGTTATTTTTATAATTTTTTTATGAAATTTTAAAATATTTATTTCAAGGCCATCTCAGTGGTGCACAAGGGGATGACATTATCATAATATCTCAACAAAGATGCATTGCAGCTTCATCAAATTTTTATCAGAGATGCACATTATAATGGACCTCGTTCCTATGGAAAACCATTTCCTCTTATTATGCTCCCCCCCCCCCCCCAAAGAAGGAGGAGGCAAATAGCAAATACTTTGTCTGTGCGTCTGTCAACTTTTTATTTCTTGCAGAAGTATTAAAATTTGGATTTTGAGTGGTTGAGCCTATACATATTGGAAACACTATAGTCTGTATTTAATGAAGAATATTTCAAAGGTGGAGAGCAACAGAGTTAAGTTGCAAGACCAACACTTGCAGAGGTGCAATCTCCAAACAGGATCGGAAAACGATGCAGGGGTCCACTTAAAAGTTACTGAGTGCCTGCGACTAATCTATAGGTGGCTTCTTTTGTTTCTTTAATTGAGATACGAGTTGTAGACTCAAATGGCTTGCTAATTGGGTACCATGGCAACCTCCCTTGGGTCGTACGGTTCTGGCCTGATGTTCTGCCCCAGTTGTTTGTTCTTGCAGTGCCTGTTGTCGAAGGCATTAACAGAGCTGAACTTTCTTTGGCCAAAAAACCTAGGCCAGCATTGAAATGTTCTAATTGTCCAATTCCAGTTCAGATGAAGAGACCCCAGCCATTAATAGCCTGCATCAGCCGACCTTCACCTCCGACTTCGCCTCTGACCTCATCAAGCCAGCTGACCTCTCTAGCGATGACTCAGATACAGATAATACAGTTTGCCTGGACGAATGGACCATACCAAAAGTGGATGACAGAATTTCCGAACTTTTGAAGGAAATCTCCCAGACCCTCCAAGGCATCTATAGTTACCAGTCACTCAAAAGTGACCTGCACCTGTCAGACACAGATTAACTTTATTAATACCTGGATTATTCAATTTACTACACAATGAACAGTGTATAACTTTATTATCCCACTCACACAACTTTATTATCTCAGTCACATACGTTTATCATCTCATTCACGCAATCTATAAGAGCAGTTTCTAATGATTGACTGTCACGCCCCCAAGTGACAACACGAGACACTACTGTATTTTAAACAATTTTATTATGACGTAACATCCAGTGCACCTCCCAAATTGATATTACCTGTAGCATAATGAAGTTTAACTTCGGAGCTTCCATCCCCTGAGGAAGACCCAAATCTTGAGGGTCGAAACGTCAGGGGAGGCTCCCCTCAATCTCTTTACAGTTGGTCTGCTTCTTTTCCTTTTTTCTCACTTTTCAGAAAGGTTGAGAGGACAGGTTTAAAATCACCACTTGCCTTTTGTGGGTGACTGCCTGTCTCAAGTCAGGAGTGAAATTTGTTTCTTCACATTGGTATTGGAAGATGAATGTTGATGCTTTGCTAACTCTGGAATCTGTTTGGTGTCATTGTTGGGTTTGATATTTATGAATATGGGTCATGTTTCTCAATATAAGTGTATCATACTAGAGACATCCATCCAGAATTAAATACCTGACAAAAGGACCTCTTCAAAAGTGGAGACAAATTAAACAAGTGCTGCAGGATTCTCATTCTCAATTACAAGACTTACATGACAAGCTTGTCATTACACCTGTTGACAAAGCTAGCAATAACATATTGCACTAACTTGTAAACCATACTACATTAATACAATACTGAGTGAATTAAATAATGAAAGTTATCAACAGGCAGGAACCTCTGATACTGTTATCAAGGACCTAGTGGATAAAAACAAGGAGTTGAAATGCATTGGCTCAAATGAGGACAAGGAATTACCAATCATATATGCAATTGTCAAAATGCATAAAAACCCTGTTAAATTCTGATTCATCATAGCAGCAAAGAAATGTGTTTCGAAACAAGTTGCCAAACAACTCACTAAATTCCTCAAACTTGTCAAAAATTCACATAGTAACTACTGCAAAAAAGTGAAAATGTACACAGGAGTGAATAGAATGTGGATTACAGATAGCACAAGTGATATTCTACTAGACATTGACAAAATCAACAATAAGAATGGTGCCATATCAATTCATACTTTTGATTTCTCAACATTGTATATAAACATTAACTTGACACACTTAAACAACGTGTTAATTTCAATGTTGGATAAAGCATCCAAAGGTGGCACATGTCAGTATATAAAAATATCTGGTGCTGAGGCTAAATTTGATAAAGTATACTTTACCCCGGGTACTTTCCTGTAAAACTTTACTTTAAAAAAAAAAAAAATTGATAAAGATAAGAACAAAGGAATATATTACGTGAAGCAAGAGTGTGCTCAAATGATAGAATACATTATCAATAATGCATACTTTTGCATTGGAACCAGAGTCTATCAACAAATAGTGGGCATACCAATGGGAACAGATCCAGCCCCATATATTGCCAACCTTTATTTACATTATCATGAATCAAAATGGATGGAGGAATTGGCAAAAAAAAACTTTACAGCTGCAAGAAGATCATATTCTCACACAAGAAGATTTATAGATAACCTGTGTGCTTTAAATAATGGAGATGAAATAAAGGGGAATTGGAAAAACATATATCCCAAAGAACTAATATTAAATCTGGAAAATGAAAGTGATACAAAAGCTACTTTCCTTGATCTGGAAATAGAAATAAAGAACAACCAGTATGTAACAAAACTATTTGACAAGAGAGACCAGTTCAAATTTGATATTATCTCCTACCCTGACCTGACAGGAAGCATTCCAGAGAAACAAGCATATGGAGTTTGTATCAGACAAGTCATACGTATTGCTAGAAACACCACACTTTTTAGCAGTTTTGCCAATAGGGTTAGAACCCTGTGTCAAAATCTACAACACAAAGGTTATAAAAAACAACAACTACACAAAACTCTGTTGAAATGTTTGCAGAGATATGACAAAATACCTAATAAATGCAACACTAACTCAAGAACATTAGTCAAATTGTGTGAAGATGGAGTTTGAAATGACAAAGTATAGTCCTCAAAGTGTTTAGAGTGGTAAGAGGGAAAGTACCTGGGGTAAAGTATATTTAACGCACCTAGAGAATTTTCTCTAGTCCGTCTTAAGTTGGAAAACCATGATCATACTCACTTTTTGCAGGATTTCTTTCTTTTTAATCTTCATCCAGTACAGTGGAAGAGGTGGCTTCCAGCTAATACCTTAATTAGTACACTTTACCTCATAACACCTTCAATCAACTTTATGGTGCTCAAAATTGTATTACTATTTACTGGTTTATACCAGTGTGGGTATGGTGGAATAGTGTATGAAGCTTTTAAGTTTCGAAGGAGATGCCCATCCGACAGTTTTCACACGATAGCTCAAAAAGTTTTTTTGACATAGGGCTTTCATATGGTATTGCTCTTGCACATTGTCCTGCACCAGCTCTCAACAAGTTCAAAGATGGGTGACCTCGACCCAATTCCTAAGGTCACAGAGCCATTTTAGTTAATTCGGTTTTCACACCATAACTCAAAAAGTTTTTGATATATAGCTTTTATGTGGTACTTGTTTATTCTTCTACATCAGATCTTGGACAAGCT
This sequence comes from Hermodice carunculata, assembly GCA_964020975.1. Taxonomy (NCBI): domain Eukaryota; kingdom Metazoa; phylum Annelida; class Polychaeta; order Eunicida; family Amphinomidae; genus Hermodice; species Hermodice carunculata. The sequence goes on along the minus strand of OZ026612.1, from coordinate 98,943,939 downwards.
GGAAGATGGGTGACCTTGATTCAATAGCCAAGGTCAGAGAGTCATTTTAGTTCATTTGGTTTTCACGCGATAACTTGAAAAGTTTTTGCAGGTTGGGCTTTCTTATGGGACATGTTTATTGTCCTGCATCAGGTCTGGGACAAGTTTGAAGATGAATAACCTTGACCTAATTCTCAAAGTCACAGAGGCTGTTTAGTGAGTTTGTTTTTCACTCAATAACTTGAAGAAAAGTTTTTCACTTATGGCTTTTCTATTGCACTTGAGTAGGCCTACAGTTCTGAATAAGGTCTTGGCTGAGTTCAAAGTAGGGTGACCTTGACCGAATTCTTAAGGTCAGAGAGCCATTTTAGTGAATTTGGTTTTCATGCAATAACTCAAAAAGTTTTGTGCTTAAGGCTTTCATACTGCACATGCTTGTAGTCCTCAATAAGGTCTTAGAAGAGTTCCAGGATGGGAGACCTTGACCCAATTCCCAAGGTCACAGAGCCTGTTTAGTGAATTGTTTTTGCACAATTACTCAAAAACTTTTTTGCTTAGGACTTTCATATTGCACATGCTTATAGTCCTGAATAAGGTCTCAAACGAGTTCAAAGATAGGTGACCTTGACCAAATTCCCAAGGTCACATAGCCATTTCAGTGAATTTGGTTTTCATAACGGAAAAAGTTTTTTGCTTGTGGCTTTCATATTGAAGATGCTTATAGTCCTGTATAAGGTCTCCAAGCAGTTTGAAGGTGGGGGAACATGACCCAAATTCTCAAGACCACAGTGCCACTCCACCATGTGTCCGTCCATCTGGACTGTTTTCTTATAAGACCTCAATAAGTTTTGTTTTAGGGCTTTCATAGTGCACAATTATATTGTCCTGACCCAGCTCTCAGGAAAAAAATTAAGATGGGTAACCTTGACCCAATTTCCAAGATCGCAGAGTCATTTTAGTTAATTTTGTTTTCACGCAATAACTGGAAAAGTTTTTGACATAGGGCTTTTATAAGGCGCATGTTCATTGTCCTGCATCAGGTCTCGGACAAGTTCAAAACTGGGTGATATTGACTGAATTCCCAAGGTCACAGAGCTTTTTTAATTGAATTTAGTTTTCACGCAGTAACTCAGGTTTTTTGCTGAGGGCTGTCACATTGCACATGCTTATAGACCTGAATAAGGGATCACACGAGTTTGTAGATGGGTGACCTTGACCCAATTCCCAAGGTCAGAGAGCCATTTTAGTGAAATTTTATTTTCACAAGATAACTTAAAATTTTATTTGCATAGGGCTATCTTATTGCACATGCTTATTTTCCAGCATAAGGTCTCCAAAAAGTTGAGAGATGGCTGAATTTGACCAAATTCTCAAGGTCACAGAGCCATTTTTGTTAATTTGGTGTTCACACCATAGCTTGAAAAGTTTTGTGCATAGGGTTTCATAGTGCTGCATCAGGTCTCAAAGGAGTTTGAAGTTGGGTGACCTTGACCCAATGCCCAAGGCCATACAGCCATTTTAGTGAATTTGGTTTTCACACAATAAGTTGAAAAGTTTTTAACATAGACCTTTCTTATTGCACATGGTTTTACTCCTACATAAGGTCTGAGACAAGTTTGAAGATGGATCACCCTGACCCAAATCCCAAGGTCACAGAGCTGGTGGGGATGGGGGGGGCATAGATCTAACAATCTCTGATTACATTTTTATTATTTTTAAACTTACAAAACTTTAGAAGTTTTTATTTGAAGGCCATCTGATTGGCACACAAATGGACAATCTTGTTACCATAATATCTAAAGAAGGATTCATCACATCTTCATCAAATTTTTGGTGCAGTAACATTGTATTATGGCACCTGCAAAGTCTAAAAAAAAATATGCAAAAATGAGGAAAAAAATTGTGGGTGCCGAGGGTAATCTATTCTCTGAATACTATTTTTTAGATTACAAGTAGAACTTTCAAATTGTGACATAATAGAGGAAACTCTATTACATGGCATAATTTCCCATTCTTGGTTATATATTATTCAAAACATACAGAATCTGAGAAAAGAAAAAGGTAGATGGAATTACTTTCCACGAGGAAAAAAAAGGTGATGAGAGCAGTTGTAAAAGGATCAGTCATAAAAGATATAAATCATCTAAACAGAATAATGTCTCCCCTTGCAACAGGGGGACATACTGTATTTGTGCCCCTTTTTTCCAGTTTTTGTTGTTCTTATTCTTATTTTTTTCAACAAATTGTTGCAAACATAATAACTGGAAGAAAGATTCGACTTTGGAAGTTGGAATTTTTTGTGAACATGTTCCTATATAAGACGTTGCTTGGGATTATAAATTGGTGACCGTAACCTATTTTCAAGGTCACGTGGGCATTTCATCTAAAATCAATGCGAACGCGATAACATTTGCAGGGATTTGACTTAGGAGGTTAAGATTTTGCATGATTATGTACCATAATACAAACTAGGAGGGGATTGTAGATGGGTGACCATGACTTATTTTCAAGGTCACATGACCACTGGTTAAAAATCATTACAGACATACTTGAGAATGATTTGACTGGGGGGGGGGGGAATTTTTGTGCAATTATGTTTCTTTGTAGGACTTTTACAAGATCTTGCTTGGTCTGTGACCTATTTTTCATGGTCATGTGGGCATTTCATCTAAAATCAATGCGAACTTGATAAAATTCGCAAGAATTTTACTTAGGAAGTTGAAATTTTGCATGATTATGTACCATAATACAAATTAGATTGGGATTGTAGATGGGGGACCTTGACCTATTGTAAAGCTCACAAGACCACTTGTTAAGAATCATTGCAGATGCTCTTGAGAAGGATTTGACTTAAGAGGTTGAAATCTTGTGCGATTATGTTTCAGTATAAGACATTTTTATAAGACCTTGCTTGTCATTGCAGGTGTGTTACCTTGACCTATTTTTTAAGATCACAAGCCCTTTCTTAGAGTTGCGAAAGCAATAAGGCAAGAAACACTTAAGGTAGCAGCTTCAAATTGTGTGATTATGTATTTGTGTAAGAGCTAGGTTGAGCTTGGATGTGAGATGACCTTGACCTGTTTTTAAGGTCACAGGGTTATTCCCTCGAAAGCAATTGCAGATGCAGCAACTCCAGAAGAATTTGACTTTAAGAGGTTAAAATTTTGTATGTTTATGCACTGATATAAGAACTAGGTTAAGGTAGATGAGTGACCTTGACCTATTTTTCAAGGTCACATGGCCATTTTTCTCCAAAATGATTGCAGATGTGGTAAGCCCAGTAGGATTTGACTTGAGAGGCTGAAATTTTGTGTCATTATGTACCAATATAAAAGCTAGGTTGGGATTGCAGATGGGTGACCATTGAGCCATTTTTCAATGTCACATGGGCATTTCTTTGATAAGGGCACAGGGGGAGACATTATATTTTCTGTTGGAAAATCAGACTGTTCTAGTTTTTTGTGTACTTTCAATATTAAGCTGATGGATTTTCCATTCATAAAGCCAAGAAAGTTCACATTTACATGCACATCAGCTGTTTTTGCATCTAGCGAGCCTCATGAAATGCAATTTTGAAAAGTTGCTTTAGGATTGGGAGAATCTAGATCTCTTTTTTGAGCAACAGTATTGTAGCAAAGTCACATGCTGCATGGATACACAGGACCATCTAACAAGAACATTACACTGGCGCATGAATCACAGTTATCTGCTTGATCTTCTGAGACCAATAAATCTGTGGAGCAATTTGTTACATATCATCTAGAACAGCAGTACAATGGTTCCATCTGCAAATCCAATAAAAGCAAAATCTGATGTCAGACAGTCTCAGTCATAAATAGGACAATATTTAATATGTGAGGCAGCCTGATTCTATTCATCGGCAATAAAACACAGCCAGACACTGGGCCAACTGACATAAGTGACTGTGGTAGAGCAAGAAAGTATTGCTGGCTTTGGGTTTAACACAATGAAATATTATGTGGGCTGAGTATAACATCAGGCTCTGACACAGGATTCTGAAATGGTTGTGAAAGCATAAATGCTAAACTTTACCAGCCACTTTGTCACAACAATGAGACAATTTAATTCCTTTGTAAGCTCTGAGGCCAATTGAGTAAGCTGTCATTAAAACAATGCTAACTCTTGGATCATATTACAGTTGTAAAGCTGAGCAGTAAGACAGTGCCATCTGTCACACAATTTGACAATTGTAAGGCTGAACAGTAAAATGGTGCTGTCCCGCAGGCCGTAGAGTATATGACAGTTGTAAGGCTGAGCAGTAAAATGGTGCTGTCCCGCAGTCCATAGAATATATGACTGTTCTAAGGCTGAGCAGTAAAATGGTGCCATCTTTTAGACCATATGACAGTTGTAAGGCTTGGAAGTCAAACAGTGCCATCTCTAAGGCCATGTGTGAGTTGTAAGGCTGAGAAGTCAAACAGTGCATCTCTTAGGCCATATGACAGTTGTAAGGCTGAAAAGTCAAACAGTGCCATATCTAAAGCCATGTGACTGTTCTAAGGCTGAGAAGTCAAACAGTGCTATAAATGAGGCCATATTACAGTTGTAAGACTGATAAGTAAAAGAATGCCAAATGTGGGGCCATATGACCATTAACTATGTACAGACCAGTTCAGTTTTAATATTACGGGCAGATGAACTTCTTGTTCTGCCTTGCTCCATTTTTTTTTTTTTTTTTTTTTTTTTGACTTTCAGATCCATCTCCTTACTAACACCACACACACTTACACTACTTAGAACTGTAAGTTAACAAGCTGTGGAAAAAATCCTTATTAACGTGGCCAGTTGTCACAAAAAAAACTGTTGCTAATAAATTACACTTTCAAAAAGTGCCCATACACTATAGGTCATCTTGGTACAAGGAGTGTCAGCAGTGGCATCAGTTTGTATCCATGGAACATGCTAACAGAGACTATACATCATGTGACCTTTACTGATGTCCTGTCACACTAAACATACAACTGAATATATGTTACACCATGCTAATGTAAGCAAGCATGGACAACTGTTAATTCAGCCTGTGATGAGATGTGCACAGTTGCATGGTGAAATTGGTCAAGCATCATTTTGTTTACTATCTGGAGGATTTACTGCTAGTTTTGAGTGGCCTAGCTTTCATGCTCAGTATACAGTTTAAACGTTCACCTTTCGGACATTTTAGGCTAGCTTGTTTTCTGTTAGGTAAACCCCCAGGGGCTACAGGTAGCAAGAAGCAGCCTACGACAGTTACAAGCTTGCCTAATTGTACTTGATATCTGGTTAATATTTTCATTGCATTCTTTTGACATAAATACAAAAGACTTCCATTCTTTTCTGACTTGCCCTATAATTCTACTGTTAACATCCAAAGATTATTAGAAAGTCTGGCTGCAATAATCTACAGTTTTTAGACTTGTCTGTTTTGCTACTTAACTTTATCTTTTGGCATCTTTCTGTTTTAATATTCACTATCAGACATTTTAGGCTTACATGTTTTCTGTTAGGTAAACCCCCAGGGGCTACAGGTAGCAAGAAGCGGCCTACGACAGTTGCATGTTTGCCTAATTGTACTTAAAATCCTGTTAAGAAAAATTGTTTTGATAGCATGTTTTTGGCATAAATAATAATGACTTCCATTCTTTTCTGACATGCCTAAATGCACATTTACTCACTATTAAAAAATTACTCAAAATTGACAGTATTTTTTCAAGTGTCACAAACCTGACACATTAAGTTGACACATTGACTCAGGGTTGGCAGTTAAATAGAGCTTAATTGTTTGAGGAGTAGGTGTCATCATGGAGTTTGTTTTACATCTCTGGTACAGGATGTACATTGTTGCAGTCCTTGTTAGGATTTTCCTTGGTTTGTACAGGTGGTCTAGCTGCAACTGTTTATTTTACAATCACTGGGACTGAATATAATGCCCCAGCTTGTTTCCACTTCAGTTAAACATTGGCGGATGGTTTAACTAGGAAAAGCTGTCCAGCTAGAAAGGGTACATTTTGGTTCAGGGGTAAGTCAAATTGTTCTTATCTGAACCTGTACTATGAAAATTTGGTAATTATGGTTTGTTTGACAGGTTTTCTTCTTTGATATGAAGCTCTGCATTTACAAGCAAAACTTCACATATTTAGCTAATTCATCAATTGCCACGTTCATACTTATTCATTATTATGTGGGTTGTCTTTGCTGAATATTTAGCTTAGGCAAGGAGCCGCTACTCAGAGAGACGTGTACGGGTAAAAGGCTCCGAAACATGTTGAGTAGTTACCCGCTGAAGACCCTTTAATTTATTTGGCCTGATACAGCCTATGTCAAAATTTTACAGAGGAACGTGTGCAATATGGACAATATAGAACTTCTATGTATATAAGTTAGACAGGGACAGGTTAGCTTATGGAGAGTAAAGAGTTCGAACTGCGGAATAGGATATTGACTACTAGGAAGTGGTTCTGGGCAAAAAGACACAAATACAAGTATTCAATGAGTAAATTTCCCCTGAATCCAGTGTGGCCAGAGAGTTTTAGCTGGATTCCAGGCTTCCTTGATGTACACACTGCCAGGTAACATGCAGCAGCATGACTTTAGAAATTGTATATATATATGTGAAAATGTTTGGCTGTATGCATGAGCAAGCAGCTGTGTTATGTGCAGTTTATGAGATCTGTCTTTTTAGCTTAGCTGACTTAGCAGTCAGTTGAGCTTACATGTATCTTTAAGTCCTTCTTCTGTTGTTGGAGTCCATCCATTGACAATTATGTTTTTGACTTCTTTGGAAAACCTGCTGGATTCACATGAAACTTGGTGGGGATATACCTTAGGTGGAGCTCTACCAGATATCTTGAAATGGTCAGTTCAGTGATTTGGGGCTTTTTGTATGATGTTTTTGGTTAATTTTTTTTTTTTTTTTTTTTTGCAACATCTTAAGAATCTTCTCCGAAACTGCCAAGCCAGTTGCCTTAGACTTGCATGGGACACCTCCAGGGACCCCTAGACCTTAATCTGCTCACCAGGTAGCACTGTGATTTTGATGCCCCTACCAGAGGGGGGAGCATATAGATTTGCCAATGTCCATCTGTTCGTTCATCCTTCCGACATTAAAATTTTCACATTTATGTCGCGCATATCTCCAAAAGCATTTGAGGTACAACCATGAAACTTAGTGGAAACATCTATCAATATATGAAAGTGTGTACCTGGGATTTTGTTTCTCCCTGGGAATAATTATCTTGTGTTAATCATTAATTATCTTGTGTCAATTAATTATCAATTAACTTAGGGAAAATGTTGATATGATGTTAGACTTGTCTCATTTGTTAGGTTCAACCATGAAACTTTGGGGAAACATCTATCAATATATGAAGGAATGCACCTGGGGTTTTGTTTGTCTCTTGGATTAATATACAGTTTTAATTAATCATTAATTAACTTAGGGAAAATGTTTATTTTATGTTTAATATGCTTCACAAGTGGGGGCATCCGTGTCCTTTGAACACTTTTCTAGTTTTCTTTTTTTTTTTTTTAAACTAAATTTTGTATGTTAAAGCTGTTTTTAATTTCTCCAAAACTGTCATTTAGAAATTCAGTGTAAGTGTAGCTTGTGGAAGGGTCAAACAAACATGTTCACTATGCAGTGATGTTCCACATTGCTGATGTTTAACAAATTGTTCAATTTGGGCACCCATTAGTTAACACATGCATTCCAATTAATTAAAGTCAGTGGGGATTGCAATGGTAATTCACATTTTTAATTTCTCAAATACCATCAATCTGATTCATTTCAAGTGTGGTGGGGATATAATTTGTGTGAGTTTCTACCAGTTTTGTTTAAATGGTCCTGCTCCAATGATTTTAGGAATTTTTATGATTTTTTGTTTTTGTATATATTTTGGCAAAATCTTAAAGCCTTCTTCTCTGAAACTGCTTGGCCAATTCCTTTGAATTTGCATAGAAACATTTCAGATGACTCCTAGACCTTAATATGTTCACCAAGTGGTGCTGATTTTTTTCTGTTTTCTATGAATTCTTGTGTGTTTTTGCCGTTTTCAACTTCTCCAAAATTGTCATTTAAATTCTTGTCGAAGGGTCAAACTAAAGTGTTCATTGGGTGATGGTTTTAAATGAATTTTTCAATTTGGGTACTTATCAGTTAATGCATACAATCCCATTGGGGATTGCAATGGTAAGTCACATTTTTGACTTCTCCAAAACTGTGAACCAGATTCACTTTCAACTTTGTTGGGATATACCTTGGTTGGGTCTTTACAAATAGTGTTCAAATGGTCACACTCCAATGATTTTTGGAATTTTTATGAATTTTGTTCATTTTCTTGGCAAAATCTTCTCTAAAACTGCCACACCGATTGCTTTGAAATTGAATGGGGCCACATCTGGGGACCTTTAGACCTCAATTTGCTCAACAGGTGGTACTGTGATTTTTTTTTTTTTTTTTTTTTTTTTGCTTTTAAAAGAATTTGTGTTTTAACATTTCTTGGCTTTTCTCCAAAATAGTTAGTTGGATACTCGTCAAACTTTTTGGAAATGTATGTGGACTTGATATCCATCAAAATTTGTCCACTGCATGGTGATGCTGTCATTTTCTGATTTTTAACAAATCACCAAAATTCAGAAAAATTGGTAAGGAAATATGTTCATATTGGCAACAGTGATGATGGTCTAAAGCAAAGGTGACCTTGATCTTTCTGAAGTTAACAGCACCACTTAAGTTTCTGCATGTAAGGTCAGCTGAGCACAGGAGTGTCACAATCCTCTTGTATGTTTCCCTCTTTGATTTGAAAATAATGCTTGGCATTCTGGGATATACCGGTATGTCTGTGAATTTACAAGCATTGGTCAATAAATCATTTCATGTGCAAATACATTGATATTAAATGCTATATCTGTTCAACAGTTCAGAATGCCTCAAAGTTAAAAGTCCCAGGTCTCTTTCAAATTGTCAATAAAAACTATGTTTTCAGAGGCCACATTCCCCAGACCACGCAATAGTTTGTTTTACCCAAAAACAAAATCCAATCCATTCATAAACAAATTAATTCTGCTTGGTAATGAGTTATCTATGAATTGTATTTGTGTGTAACTGTTCATGAATGATTGACACTCTCGATCATGGAATCTCGAGCTGAGACTCTCAGTGATTTGTAGTGAACGATCTTGCCTGGGGATCAGACTGACAGAGCATCACTTGATTTCTGTGTCATGACAAAGCAAATGAATGTCTTTTTCTTTTCGTACAGGAAAAAAAAATCAGTGAAGGGACTGCAGACACTAAATTATGTATGTAGGATACAGAACAATTGCTGTCCCCTATAAAGTAAAAGTACATGCAGGAATACAGAAATCTGCTTTTTTCTGAGAATCTGGCTTGAAGCATTTCCTGAGAATCAAATGACATATATGTAGGCTTTGAACCTTGTGTCACTTGAGGTGTGTTTATCTGGTGTTGGCTGCCGTGGGTGATGTGTTGTGGAACACTGGTCAATAGTGCATTGTCAACCTGTGTTTGTAGAGTAATCAACTGATTCAGCAGTTAGAGGATATCATCTTTTCTCAGAAAGATTGATTTGATATTTATATCTTCTGTCTCTTCAGGGAAATGTAGATTGGAGACACTGGACCAAGGAAAGGATTGTCATTGTAGCCTCAACCCACTGGAACTCGATCAAGTTTTGTGGCAGATGGAGTTTAAAACAAGCAAATACTTGCACCATATGTACATATACTGTATTTGGACCAGTTAAAGAGGTAAGGATAAGTTTGTCACACATACACCAGGGTTTGTGTAAAGATTCTGCTGAACTTTAAAACATGGATCCTTCATTACTTAGTGATCTATATATGCATGCATGTAGTATGTTTGGTTAGGAATAAGGGTGAGACAACAAATTTCCTCTGTGCAGGTTGAACACTTACTAAAGCCAAGGAGAGTGAAGGCCAGGCACTTATTCCATCCTTAATCAGTCCATCTACAATTAGTACTCAGAGTGTTTTTATTCTTCGTTAGATGTGCCTACTTCTGGGTATATGTCTAGACCTTAATTCATTTTACAGGCAGTGCTGGAACTTTTGAAGATTTTTTTACATATTTTGTGTTTTCACCATTTTTACTCAATATAAAACCGTCTCTCGGATTGTGCTGAAACTCAGTGTAAATTAATGTAAGTTGTGGGAGGGTCAAATAAAGTTGCTCACTAGGTGGGGATGCTCTGGATCCCTAATGTTTAACAGATTTTTCAATTCCGGTACTTCTGGGTAAGTGCATACATTTCCATTAATTACAATACAAGTCAATGGGGATTGCAATGGTCATTCATATGCTTGACTTCCCCTGGATTTCCAATTGAACTTTTAAAATGGTCACTTACCAGTGATTTTTTTTGGCAAAACCTGTGCAAAATCTTCCTCTCCAAAGCAGCCCAACCGGCCCAGTACCTATGGAGGAGGTTAATTTTGACCTTGAGTGACCTTGAAGGGTAAAACTGACATATAGGCCTTTATCTTAGTAATGATGGATTCTATGCCCATGGTTACTAGCTATTGAACATTAATAGGAAAGTACCTATGATTTGAAGTTGCAAATTATTTTGAATAGCAACACTTGGACGAAGTTTCCTCTGTGTTTTTTTTACTGCATTCACTTAAACTTGGTAACTAGGCTTTTGTCAACGGCTGATATGTTACCTGTGTCTACATGGTGCAAACAGAAATAAACTTATTGTGTTTGCTATGAAGCAAAAACAATAACCATGCAGAAACACCTTGCATTTATTATACCCTGCCCACAGAGTGGGGCGGGGGTACAATGTATATGGTAACGGGCACTGTCCGTGTGTCCTTCTGTCCATCTGTTCGTCTGTTCATCTGGAACAAATTTTGCCCGTGCCATACCTTCTAAATAATGTGTTTTTATGCTAGCCCTTTGAAATGTATGGAGTTGGTAGATCATAGGTAGTAGATGTGCATAGGCACTGTTTTGTATGCCAAATTGCTTACATTAATTAATTAAATAATTAATTGACCAAAGTTCAGTAGGCAACCTCCAGATCAAAAACTGATTTTGTGTGGGCCATATCTAAGGAACTATAAATGCCAGCCCTTTGAAATTATCAGGGTTGGTAGATCTTAGGTATACAAGTGTGCATATATGTAGGACTAAATTTATTTGGCTGATTACTTTCTTTTACTAATTAATTAATTAACAAAGATTATTAAGCACCTCAAACAAATTTTGTCGGGGACCATATCTTCTAAAGTATAAATGCTAGCCCTTTAAAATTTATAAAGTTGGTAGATATAGGTAGTAGGTATGCATGGGCATTGTTTTGAGTGCCTTATTGCTTACATTACAGTGCAAACTCGTTATAATGACACCATCTGGTCCCTTAAAAATGTGTCCGATAATTGAATGTGTCAGATAAATGAGTCAAACAGCAAAGCAAATGAACTTTTGCCATTCAAAACTTTTTTCATTATAATGAAAATGTCAGATATATGAGTGTCGTTATAATGAGGTTTCACTGTAATTATTTAATTAACAAAATTTCATTGGGCAACCTCCGGATCAGAAATGATTTTGTCCATGCTAGCCCTTTCAAATTTTCAGGGTTGGCAGATCTTAGGTAGGATGTGTGCGTAGGATTAATTTAGTTGGCTAGTTACTTTCTTTTATTACTTAATTAATTAACAAATATTAGTATGTATTGTTTTCTTTTTATCCCTGCCTTTATGGACAGGGTTGTATCAGTACATTATCTTCCACATGAAGACATCGAATATAAACAGCTTTGGGCAAAATGGATGCCAGAGGTGAAGACAGCTTTCCTTATTGCAGAAACTTTGAGAATGAGGAGTTAAAAAAAGCTCTTAGACTGATCATTGTGTGACGGATATGGGCTTCAATAACAGTTTTATGTCTCAGATATCATTTATTTGTGAATTTGTTTGCTGTTCCCACAATATTAATGAGATTTTGTGTGGACTGAGTGTGTGTAGACACCTGACCTGATTTCTGTACATGGACCAAGTGTGCTACAACTTGTCATGTTCGTGGATATTTTGAATGATCGCCAGGCATCTTTATAATATGCGCTGTTAAAATATTAGTAAGATGAATCAAATGCATGCATTTATATTTGCTGGTGGTGTATTTTGTCGAACTTATAAAGAGAAAGTTGGGAAAATCTGTTTCATGCAGTCACAATTGTGGGCGATAAATGAAACTTAAACGGACGAAGTGACCATGGCTGCCGGTTGAGTAACCACTAACTTTGACCTTTTTTTCACAAATAACTGTTACAATACACCAACACTGGAATGCAGACAGTGAGTCACAATATTATTTTTGCAAACTAGTTTAAAAATGCTTGACCCAGATCGAAACCGAAACTTGAAAGGTACCGCAGATTTGTTGACATTGCGTTGACTTATATCTGATGGGACTTGTAAAAGGTAGTTTTGCAGGTAGGATTTCTCGATCACCTCATTTGCACATAATAAGTGTGGTTGACTGTAAATGTATTTGCATGTGGTTAGCCATTGAATATACCTGTCACAACCAAAAGTGTTGCCAGGTAGTGGCAAAATGAATCATGAGGATAAGAGAGGCCACCCCCCTTATAAGGCCACTTTTTGGCTGCATTTGGGGTGGCCTTATAAGAGGGGGACCACTGTACATCATGTGTATTTACTGCCATGATTATTATGGGCAGGATATATGGCTAGCGCCAGCAGCTATACTTGGGTGTGTTGAATCTCACATAGTCACAGAAATACAGTAAGCTTATAAGACACAGCTAGTATCCCATTATTAATGTAGTACATGGGTAACCAGGACCAGTAACTCGTATTGATTGAATGATTTCACCCGGGTCTTCAGCTTGCCTTGTAGGACATGCAATAGTTGTCAAAAATGATGTTGATTGCAAGACGCCAGTGGAATGTTAGAGTTTTTGTCATCAAGTTTTTGTTTCCATGGCAGCAATAATTGTAACTTGTAGTTAGAAACAGGCCAGCTACAGTTTCTCTACTTTCAATGCATGTATATTGATACTGTAAGCTTTGAGGTCTCCACTGCAGAAAATTTGTGTGCCTTGATCATGAGTAATATACAGTGGTCCCCCTCTTATAAGGCCACACCAAATGCAGCCAGACAGTGGTCTTATAAGAGGGTGACCTCTCTTGAGGGGGAGAATACAATAGAAATACCATACTTTCTGCACAAGGATGCTGGCTTTTCAAGAGGGGTGGCTTCTGGTGAGAGGTGCCTTCCCCTCCCCCCCCCCCCCCCCCCCCCCGGGGACCACTGTACTGGAATTTAATCTGCAAGTTGGTTTTTCCAATTTAACTATTGAATGATCAGACTACTTGTAGATAAATGCTGCAAAGTAAATACATGTCACTTCCAGGCTATCAATTGAAAAGATGGATTCATACCTCAGATTTCTGCCTTAATTTCAAGAAGGAAGTTAAGAGTGACAATGTCCACTTTCAGGAGGTTTTTGTAGCCTATAGTCTTCTAGCTCCTTGAGTATAGACAGTGTTATGTACCAAAATGGAGTTTATTCACTTGTTATTCCAACCACATTGTTCTCTTCCCATGTTTTTGCCCCCACCACCGAAGGTGGCATAGGGGACATAGAATTAGTAGGGATAGGGGCTGGTTCTGTCCATCCCTGACAAACTAGTCAGAAGAAACAAAATAGTGATAGGCCTACCAATTCTCTTTTTATTTTTTGCAGAAGTAATAAAATTTGGATTTTGAGTGGTTCGGCCTGTACATATTTGAAATACTATAGTCTGTATTTAATGAAGAATATTTCAAAGGTTGAGAGGACCGGTTAAAACCACCAGTAGCTTTTTGTGGGTGACTGCCTGTCTCAAGTCAGGAGTGAAATTTGTTTCTTCACATTGGTATTGGAAGATGAATGTTGATGCTTTGGTAACTCTGGAATCTGTTTGGTGTCATTGTTGGGTTTGATATATATGAATATGGGTCATGTGTTTCTAAATAAGTGTATCATATTAGAGACGTCCGTCTGTAGAACTTCAATTGTGTAGTGAGGGACTTGTAGAAGTCTGTTCCTTGCATTTGATACTCTATAACAGTGATTCAATCACTTAACTTATTAATTACATAAGGTTCCAGATTCATAGATATCACAAAAACAATATAGGCCTACTTTCTACTTTTGCTATAAACTCAACTGACGAACTAGTCAGAAGAAACAAAATGGTGATAGACTTACCCATTCTCTTTTTATTTTTTGCCAAAGTAATAAAATTTGGATTTTGAGTGGTTGGGCCTATACATATTGCAAATACTGTAGTCTGTATTTAATGAAAAATATTTCCAAGGTTGAGAGGAGGGGTTTAAAACCACTAGTTGCCTTTTGTGGGTGACTGCCTGTCTCAAGTCAGGAGTGAAATATGTTTCTTCACATTGGTATTGGAAGATGAATGTTGATGTTTTGGTAACTCTGGAATCTGTTTGGAGCCATTGTTGGGTTTGATATTTATGAATATGGGTCCTGTTTTTCTACATAAGTGTATCATACCAGAAATGTCTGCCGGCCGGCTGGCCGGCAGCATATCTTTAGAACCTTAACAGATAGAATAATGAAATTTATACCAGAGATCCGTCATACCACGGGCATGTGCGCTGTGTAGTGTTTTTTGCCCAAGAGCATATCCATTTCCGTGTGTCTGGCAGCATATCTCTAGAACCCTTACAGCATCCAGACATGCTGTATACATTGTATAGCTTTCTTCTGTATATTGTGGCGGGAGACATAGATCCTTTGGATCACTGTGCACTTGTTGCATAATTGAATTGATGCTGTGCCCCTATAGCAGTTGTAAAGCAATGGAGGTAGCTGCTGTATAGCTGCTATATTGCAGCTTGCCTCATTTCCATGTAATTTTTAACCTCAGCACATAAAGTGCCTGAGGGTATTGGCGTCCCCTTCGTCATCCATCTGTCTGTCTGTTCGTCCGGACCTCCCCCCCCCAGTTGCCTTTCATGGGTGACTACCTGTCTTAAGTCAGGAGTGAAATTTGTTTCTTCACATTGGTATTGGAAGATGAATAGTGATGCTTTGGTACATGTAGCTCTGGAATCTTCTTGCTGTCATTGTTGGGTTTGATATTTGTGAATATGGGTCATATTTTCCTACACAAGTGTAACACACCAGAGACGTCCATCTTTTTGATATTACCATGATATCTCAAAAAATAGTCACCATAGCTGTACCAAATTTTTGTCACAGAAGGACTTTAAGATAGACCAGGTTCGTATCGAAAATCAGCTTCCTCTTAGGATTTTTAAACTTTTTATGAAACTTTTAATGTATAGGGTAAACCCTGAGGAAGTTCCCGCAATATCTCATGAAATATTGACCACAACTTTACTTAATTTTTGTCTGAGATGTATCTTATTATGGACGAGAACCCTATTCAGCTCCTTCTGATTATTTTAAAACTTTTTATGAAACTTCTAATGTAATTATTTGAAGAACGTCTGAGTATAATCACCAACCCTGACGACGTTACAGTGATATCTAAAAAAATACTGACCACAGCTTTACCAAATTTTTGTCAAAGATACATCTTATGATGGACCAGAACCCTATTTAAAACCAGCGTTCTCTTTGTATTTATAAACGTTTTTTGAAACTTTAAAATATTTCTTTGGAGGCCGTCTGAGTGGTGCGCAAGGGAACAACATTTACCTTAATATCTCAAAAGCGATCCAATGCAGCTTCACCAATTTTTTTTTTTTTTTTCAGAGATGCACATTATAGTGGACCACATTTCTATGAAAAACCAGCTTCCTCTCATTATTTTTAAACTTGTTATGAAAATTTTGAAGTATGTATTTGATGGATGTATCAGTGACACACAGTAGAGTGGTCTCTGTCACCAGGACCTGCCCCAAGAACACATCCAAAAGTGCTCTTTCATTTCATAGACAACAATGTGGAAATTGAATGTAAAGTATTCTACTGCGAAGTCTCACCAAAAATATAAAAAAAAATGCAGAATTGAGAAAAAAAAAAATTTTGGATCGCCGAGGGTAATCCATTCTCTGAACGCTATTTTTGTTTTATATATACCTGTATAATGGCTATAAAGCTGCTACATGTAGCAGCCCAAGTATGTAATTATTTATTGTTTATTTATTTGTTTACTTTTTTATTTACTTATTTATTTTGTTACTGGGCATGTAGTGGGCAAACCAGCAGTATAACTAATTGTGCTGCAAATCTCATGGTGGGTGCTGTGTGTAGTATCATGTATATTTACACGTGGGTTCTGCTAGCAATTGAGTTCAAATCATGCGTGTATGTACACATCAACAGTGCGTCAATCAGCATCCATTATTCATCAGGTGATATATAAGTCACTATAGTCTGCTTTGTGCATCAGGCAGTGGGTGCATACAAGTTGCCGGGCAGCTGCAGGTCTTGCCCAACAGAGCTCCTCTATATAGTCAGAAAAACATGCAGCAGTAGACCAGAAAAAAAAAAGGGAAAAGAAATTAAGGTATTAACCCTTCCCCCTTGAATTAAGACTGAGTCAGCAGCTTTCCCTGGCATGGGTTGGATCCTTGGTACCCAACTCATGCCAGGAAACCTGTTGACCTGGAACATGTTATCTTGATGGATTTCATCTACATTTCTCACTCAAATTGTTTATCATTACTGTTGAAGTTAATCGTGAAGATACTGACACAGCCCATAAGGAAAAGAAAGCTTGCAACAGTACAGCTGGTACATATGTATAGCAGCTATATATAGGCACTTAATTGTGGCAATCTATTTTGTATACACACAGTTTGTCAGATGTTGCTGCAAGGTAGCCACTCTACCTCAAGACTGCCCACATGCTGTAGCTAGGTTGTGGCTCAGGGGTTACCACTCCCAGAGACAGCAGTTATGCAGCCACTCGGGGCTTGTTTTATATGTTACTACATGTATATGCCAGGTTGATGTATTCCCAAACTGTGGAGTCACTACATAGCCACCACACAGGTGCCAAAGGAGATGACAAATATCGCATGACAAATTCAATTCAAACTCTGGCCAGTAACAGTTTGCCTCCAGTTTGAAAGGCATAAACTGAACAGCCACACAGAGAATAATATTGACTAGTTTGCTGGTCACAAATTGTTCAAAGTTCCATGAACTGTCAAAATCGATGCATGAAGTCCCTTGCAACAGGTAAGTCAAGAATGTATGACTGCACTTGATGATACATATACTTAAATAGACTTTTTGCAATGTAATGAAAGGGGATTGAGTTTAGCAGCCAGTAACCACTAACTGGTGTAATGGAATAAGTCTACAAATGCACATGTACGTGTAGGTATGCACAGTCAACTATATGACAAGAAAGGTGATATGACAAAGGTCCCATGAATATCATCATATAACCAATCAGATGTCCCTATTTATACCACATGCCTGCCCTGTAAAACTTCATATTGGACAGTTGAAATCATAATATTGGACTGCACATGCATGTCACACAGTGAAGCACTATGCATAAGTATAAAAACGTGACGCTACAGCATGCATCCCCCATGATGTTAGGGGGCAGTCATTATTTACCAAGGGGGAGGGGGCCTTAGGATATTGGGATAGGGTATCATCATAGTTGACAAGAATTTGCACCCCCCCCCCACACACACACAAGTCTGCAGAATTTTGTGACCCCCATTGAGGCCCCCCCCCCCCCCAGTCTTATACTGGTAATTATGTCTCCCCATGCAACGGGGGGACATGTTGTTTTTGCGTCCGTTTCTTCTTCTTCTTCTTCTTCTTCTTCTTCTTCTTCTTCTTCTTCTTCAACACATTGTTGCATGCGTTGAGGATGCGATAACTCAAGAAAGATTTGATTTGGGAAGTGTAAATTTTTTGTGAAGATGTTCCTATCTATTATCTTGCTTGGGATTGCAGATGGGTGACCTTGACATATTTTTCAAGGTCACATGGGCATGTCATCTAAAATTGACGTGGACGCAATAACTCTGCAAGGATTTGACTTAAGAGGTTGAAATTTTGCATGATTATGTACCATAATATGAACTAGGTTGAGATTGTAGATAGGAGACCTTGACCTATTTTCAAGGTCACATGACCACTTTTTAAAAATCATTGTGGATGCACTCGAGAAAGATTTGACTTAAAAAGGTTGACATTTTGCGTGATTATGTTTCTATGTAAGACTTTTTTAAGACCTTGCTTGTGACTGCAGATGTATGACCTTGACCTATTTTTCAAGGTCACATGGGTATTTTGTGTAAAATAAATGTGGACGTATTAACTCAAGTAAATTTGACTGGGGAAGTTGAAATTTTTTGTGAAGATGTTCCTATATATGATCTTGCTTGGATTTGACTTGGGAAATCGAAATTTATATAAGATCTTGCTTGGGATTGCAGATGGGTGACCTTGACATATTTTTCAAGGTCACATGGGCATGTCATGTAAAATCGATAAGTCAAGAAAGATTTGACTTGGGAAGTTGAAATTTTATGTGAAGATGTTCCTATATAAGACTTTGCTTGGGATTGTAGATGGGTGACCTTGACCGTTTTCAAAGTATGCCTATTTATAAAAATAAGGGTGACTATAGGAAGGGCGCACATTGAGACATTTGATTTTCTGTCAGAATATCAGCCTGTTCTAGTTGTTGGACGACATTGTTATAAACTGATTCACAATTTAATGACACCCCTATGTCAGTCATTCTGTAACCCCCCCCCCCCAATATCCTGAGGCCCTCCCCCCCCCCCCCCGCGTAAATAATGACCACTCCTTATGATGTGCACCATTTGGATGATCGACCGTCACACTACGCATTTCAGATCCATGTTGGATGGTAGATCCTGCAATATGAAATTTTACGGCCTCCAAAAAGTAATATTGGGCTCGGCTTTTGCCTCGCCCAATATTACATTTTGTCGTCCTGCAAAACTTCATATTGGACTTCCTGCCATCCAATATTTGTATAATATTTACCATATTATGTAGTATATACTATGTATTTACACCAAAAACATATTGTTTGTACCCAGAAAGCTGGTCTGAATAAGGTCAGCTGCAGGCTTATGCTGTTGTACACGCTGGGGTATTCTTCCTTGGATTGGCTGTACAGCGGCTATATACTGGCTATACAGCAGCTCCATAGAAGTCTCAACCTGTAACATACAAGGACAATGCTGACAGTGGCTGTATAGTGACTGTATCTGCTATACAGAGGTTCCAAACTGACTTTTCAGAAGATTTACAGAATTGTTCACGTTTAGAAGTTGTAAAATATTAGAGGCTACCAAATTTTTGATGCTGTTCCCCATCATAAGTAAATGGAACTTTTAAAATGAACCAAAATTGGAATATTTTCCTTGATTTTTATGCAGATTTTGGTAGAGAGCCACTTGGAAGCCTTAGGCTATATAGCTGCTATACAGCAGCTTCATTATTTGTAAATATGGTGTATCACCACTATGTGGCTTCATATGGAGTGGCTACCCAGCAGCCGCCATGTGGCTGTATAGCTACCCTATCACTTGCATGTAAAATTGGTAGATAGTGGCTAGATAGCCACTATATAGCCTCTATGTACATGATGCAGCAGCCGCATGGCCGCTCCCCACTGCAGCTCCCTGTTTTGTTTTGTTTTTTCTTATAGAAGACGATGTTTGACTGCAAGCCATGCAGTACATGTACTGTCCGTGGAAAAGCAGTAATAGTGTATGTATGACTATTTTTGTTTGCCATACAACATGCATATAGCACAAGCTTGACAGCTGCATCTGGATGGTGAAAGACATCGACTGCAGAGTTTGTAACCTAATTAACTCAATTGAACCTTTCAGTCAAAGTATGAGGATATGAGCTCACTTGCTCAGTCTCAGGTTTGATCCATGCTAAATTAGTTTTGTCAGGGCCCATTCTCCAATGATAATGTACATGGTCTTGTTGCAACATTTGTGGGTAACATTTCAAGATATGTCAGGCTTTATCAGGGCATCTGTGTGACAGAGGTCACACTGACCTAGGATTCAGCACTAGCTGACTTGAACAATCACCTAACCAGGTCTTTGTACACCAGTGGGATTTTAAAGTGTTGGAATCAATTTTTAGATGTAGCATGGTAACAGCTGGTTATCATGCTACATTTAGCATGTAGTTACTGATGTTACCAAATTTTTGCCCCTCCACCCCCAAACAGAAGGGCTCCAGTGCCCAAATGTACACCAAACAGGTGAGCCCCTAGCCCAGGTGATGAAATATTCTGACCATCGAGGCCGAAGCATTCTGGAATATATGCACCCCTTCTGACCATTTGTCATATTTGAGTTTTATGGAATTTTATGAAATTTAAAAGTCAAATGATAAAGCCCCCCCCCCCCCCCCCCCCCCCAGGAGGGGGCATATAGCAAATACTTTGTGTGTGTGTGCGTGCGCCCATCTGGACAGTTTTCATGTGATAACTCAAAAAGTTTTTGACTTAGGGCTTTCATTTTTAAGATCTTAAACAAGGTCGAAGATGGGTGACCTTGACCCAATTCCCAAGGTCACAGAGCCATTTTAGTGAATTTGGTTTTCACATGATAACTTGAAATGTTTTTTACTTAGGACTTTCATATTGATTGCAGTCCTACATGGGGTCTTGGACCAGTTTGAAGATGGGTGACCTTGACCCAATTCCCAATGTCACATAGCTCTTATTAGTGAATTTGGTTTTCACATGATAACTTGAAAAGTTTTTTGCATATGGCTATTTTAATGCCCAGCATAAGGTCTGGAACAAGTTTGAAAATGGGTGGCCTTGACTAAGTTCCCAAGGCACAGAGCCATTTTGTGAATTTGGTGTTCACACCATAACTTGAAAAGTTTTGTGCATGGGGGTTTCATATTGCACATGCTTATAGTACTGCATAAGGTCTCAAAGGAGTTGTGTGACCTTGACCCAATTGCCAAGGCCACAGAGCCATTTTAGTGAATTTTGGTTTTCACACAATAAGTTGAAAAGTTTTTAACATAGAGCTTTCTTATTGCACATGGTCTTAATCCTTAAGGTCTGACACAAGTTCGAAGATGGATCACCTCTTGTAATCATGGGGGGGGGGGGGGGGGGGCTGTTGGTTTTAAAATATTGGGCATCTGTACGGCAAGCCTTTTAACATTTAATGTGAATTTAAGATATGTAAAATTTGAATTATGATTATGTAAAAATCCATTTTAGATGTCTTTAAGGATGGCCAAATTCTGATCAAAAATAGAATGTCTAGCTGTGTTATTTACTGATTGTTTAAGTTGTCTGATGCTGCGAAACAGTTTGGAATCCATAATTTAGTGCCACGATGTAAACGTTTGTGTGTGCCAGCGTTCAATTGTTGAGGTTTACACACATCCCCGTGGTTGACAGTAATCTGGATGCCAGTAATCTGGTATTACAACTATGGATGTTGGAGATAGGTGTAGGGGTATGACCAGGGTTGTTGATGTAAACTGAACATTTTTTCAAGTAACTGCCTGGACAACAAGATAGCATATTTTATGTATGTATAATGATATCATACACATATAACTTATTGGTTGTTTTCAGTGATTGCCCTTTGTTTATGGACTTTCTTTTCTGACATTCTGTGTGTATACTCAAGGCTCATACATGTTAATGACTGATTTGTTTTGCGTAAATTCTTTGCTTGCAATGTTCAAACCATCTTTGATGTCCTTTATTACGTGGACGCCATTGAGTTAACACATATTATTGTCACTGGTTTCAAAATTACTGGAATTTCTAAATTTTGTAATTTTCAAGCCTTTATGTTATACAGTTTCTGATCTGTGTCATTTACATAAGGTTTGCATGTTGTGATTAATACTTTGCAAATTTTACAATTTTCTCAGACACTATTACATGTACATGATCATAGGTCCATGCATGTGTTGGTAAGGTTTTTTTGTTGTTTTTTTCTTTCTCCCTCCTCAGGGAGCTGTCGGCAGTCCACAGATTTATAGCACTTGCTGCAGTTTTGTCAAGCCTGGATCAGCTTATTTACAATATACATGTATGAGCAAGAGATATGTCGATAGTGAGCAGTATTAAATAATTAATCATTTCTTAACTGTGCCCATGTTTCTTGTCTGGCTGTTGAACATATTTATGCTTGTCCTTCCACTGATTAAATTAAGCATTCTTTGCTGATATGAGTGGTTGTAAAAAGTGCATGGAATGCTGCCTGAAACGACATTGAAATTGTGTCTTGAATGGAATGAATACAGAATTAATCTCTGCTTAAAAAAAGTGTTTCCTCCTGGGGAACAAATATGTGAATTGACAGCACTGCAGGCTTGTTTGCTCCTCCTGTTTCCCTGAGGGTCAGTTGTGCACAATCTGTGTGTTACTGCTGTGTATTATCAAATAAGTTTTGTACCTTAACAAGAGTAAAAAACAGTTTGCTTCAGTTTTTCAAAAAAGGATAACGTTAAAATGATTAATAAATATGAAATAGCTAAAATAGCTTAACATTTTAATAATTTCTTCACAAATATAAGATTGACGATGGCCAGAAATATAGATTTATCAAACATACCTAATTTAATAATTATCTTAAATCATGCCTGCAACATATAATTTTTTTTGAACCAGTATCCACAAATGATATATTAGAAATAATAATTTAAAGTCAAAAACGAGCATTGGGCATGGTCAGATTTCCACGAAACTTCTTAAATATATCAAGTATGCGATAGCGGAACCTCTAGCCCATATTATAAACTGGTCACTTTATACCACAATTTTCCCTGATAATTTCAAAATTGCAAAGGTGCTACAAATATACATATATGTAAAATATAATACATTA
This sequence comes from Hermodice carunculata, assembly GCA_964020975.1. Classification (NCBI taxonomy): domain Eukaryota; kingdom Metazoa; phylum Annelida; class Polychaeta; order Eunicida; family Amphinomidae; genus Hermodice; species Hermodice carunculata. Next base: position 98,921,063 of record OZ026612.1, on the reverse strand, counting down.
TCAATTGATGACAAACTGTCGTGTCTTTACTGCCTGCTATTTCGAAACTTTGCAAAAAAGTTAATGTGTCTGCAACTTTACTCTTATTTTCATTTCAATATTTTTTTTATAAAAGTCAACACGGCATCAAAAAGCTTCATTCAACTGAGACAGTTGCTTTAGAGTTTATGGATAGAATTATGCAGATTATGGACTGAGGGGAAATACCTGTAGCTATGTATCTGGATTTATCGAAAGCTTGCAACACTGTGGATCACAGTATTCTCCTCCATAAATCACGTCATTAAGGAGTACATCGCACTCTACTGAAATGGTTTGAAAGCTATCTCACTGACAGGTACCAATATGTTCAATTTGTTGATACCTGCTCAAATTATGTACGTAAGGTACCTCCAAGGTACTCTGGTATTATAGTTAAATAATTTGAGGACCCTGGGGCCCATTTTTACCCCTCAACCTTCTTAAGGCCAAAGAGGTATTGTTGTCATCTACGTGTCCGTACAAAGAAAAGGATAAAAGAAAGTGTTACACCAAAGAATGTTCTGATTTGATAAAGTATATTATCAACAATGCATACTTCAGCTTTGGTAAGTATTTCGACAAATAGTCGGAATACCCATGGGAACTGATCCAGCTCCTTATATTGACAATTTATATCTACATTACTTTGAATCCAAATGGATGGAAGAATTGGCAAAAAGAAACTGCAGCGCTGCAAGAAGATTCTATTCACATACCAGAAGATTCATCGATGATCTATGTACTCTTAACAACAAGGATGAAATCAAGAAACATTGGAAGGAAATTTACCCCAAAGAACTCATTTTGAATAAAGAAAATGAGAGTGACAATAAAGGAACTTTCCTTTATCTTGAAATAGGGATTGACAACAAACAATAGGTACAAAGATTTTTAACAAACAAGAACAATTCAAATTTGACATAGTTTCATATCCTGATATCTCTGGAAACATTCCAGAGAACCTAGCCTATGGTGTGGGCATTGGACAGGTTTTATGCATTAACAGAAACACATCACAAATAAGTGAATTTGTAAGGAGAATAAGAAAATTGATGAAAAAACTATGCCACAAAACCTACATGTACATGTAAGAAGTTGCATGCTAGTAAGATCCATACAAGTTCAAGTTCTTTATTTAACCAGTTCTGCCCACTGGGGGCTAATAGTTACAAAAGATTAGCTCAAGTATTCCATTGTTCATGGGTGGACCTTTAGCTGTGTTTTTCTTTAAAATGCAACTGACTTTCACAGTGTCCTGTTAAATCTTGTTAGTAACAGATTTGCCATTTCTTATAACAGGTTTATTTTTGACCAGATTCTTTACACTTTTTATTCATTAATTTGACATATCATGAAAAAAATTGCATTTCAAAAAGATTCCTACATTGTATGTTTTCATACAAGAATCTTCCCAGAAAAAATATTACGAACTAGTAGCTGTGCTTGATGCAAGCAAGTTGTTATTTTGCCCTGCACTGGCCAAGTTTTTTTTTTTAATCATTATCAGTTTACATTTTTGAATTGATCACCTTATTTTTTGTCATATCTGAAATTAAATTGGGATGTTACCATGTAACAAAATTTCAAAGCATCTGTATTCAGGGCCAAAAACCAATTAGACTACTGGTGCAAGATCAATTCTGAGAAACCACATGCCTTTAAGACAGCTTTTCATGGACTAATGCTATCTTTCCTGCTATTTGACTCCACTGAGAGATCATCTGCTTTATGTAACCACTTTTGAATCTGTTTCAGTGGTTGTTTTTCAAAGAAATCACTGCATTTCGATAGAAAAAAGGAGATGCAATACATAATGATAAAACATTTTAGTGAACATTGTAATTTTTACTCCAGTTAATGTGTCAGTCAGCTGAGCTTATAGGATAGTCAGTTGTCATGCAGTCATCCATCCCTCTGTCTGTCCCTCCATTTCTGTCATCATCTACATTCTGGACTCTTCCAAAACTGCTATGAGGATTCTCTTCAAACTTGGTGGGTATCTACCTTGGGTGGACCTCTGCTAACTTCATTACCCTTCGGCCTCATGAGGCCGATGGGTATTGTCGTACCCTGCGCCGTCCGTCCGTCCCATGGTTTTACCACCATAACTTCAGAAATTTTTGACACAGGACTTTCAAATTAAAATGATATTACACTCCTGTATGGCCTACTTTGTGTGCAAGCATAGTTGACCTTGACATAGTTCTCAAGGTCACACAATGGTCACATGTGCTGAGCAATGTTACCACTCTAACTAGTGAAAGCCTGCATCTAGCAATGTAAATCTTACACACAAGAAGCTTCATAGAGTGATCTAGAAGCCCATTGAAAATCAAGGTCATAGCTCTGTATTTGACGTACTTTTTGAGGTCAAATTTCAAGTGAATAATGGTGGTATTGGTATAAGTAAGGAAGTATTTAAGTCAGTTACATGAAATTTTATACACACATGTATCATTACCAAAGAATGTGTTATGAACCAAAAGTAGGTCACTAGGTCAAGTATCTGGGTCACTGACCTATTCATTGAAATTGTGTTTACCACTATAATGTCAGAAGTTTTGAGACAGGACTTTCAAATTGCATATGATAGTACACCACTATAAGGCTTGCTTTGTGTGCAAGCATAATTGACCTTGACCTAATTTTCAAGGTCACACATGTGTCACAAGTTTGCTGAGTGACATTGTGCATCTAGAAATGTAAATCTTAAAACAAAAGAAGCAACATAGGGTGATCTAGAAGGCTATTAAAAGTCAAGGTTATACCTCTATATTTGACCTAATGTTTTCAAGGTCAAAGGTCAAGTGTACAATAGTAGTATTTGTGTAGGTAAGAAAGTTTCAAAGTCAGTTTTATGAAACATCACACACATGTATCACAAGCACCGCATGCTTATACACCTCTTTAAGGCCTGCACGTAGTTCAAACACAGTTTTCCAGGTCACAGGGTTTTTCTTACATAATGCTTGCATGTTTCTAGAATGGCACCAAACCAAAATTGAGGCTACATGGAATCCAACTTTTGAGTTTTGCTGCAATTACCTGAATGAAGACAATATGCCACAGTTTAATATTCCTAAACTGGGTCTACTCAGGAAAATTTGTGAATACTTATCCCTCATGAAAATTTATGATCATACACTATACCTGATACTATGGGACACTATTCCTATTCATTTACAGCGAAAGCGATTGAAGGCGGCTGAAGGGTACTGCGTTCTTTGAACGGTACTTTTCAAATAGTTGTGCTCCAGTGACTTTTGGATTTTTGATGGATTTGTTCATTTTTTTGCAAAATCTTGAAAAGAGTCGCCACAATTGCTTAGCCAATTGCTTCAAATTGCATGGGAACACTTCTGAGGACCCTTAGACCTGATTGCAATTTTTCTGTTTCTTTGGAAATTTTGTGTATTCAAGGTAGTTTTGACTGCTTCTTCGTAACCATTCAGATTGTGCTGAAACTTGTGGAAACGTCCAGTATGGAAAGTCCAAATAAAAACATTTGGAACTAAGTAGTAATACTAAAAAATCCAGATTTTTAAAAACTTTGCAGTTTGGGTACTTATTGGCTGATGCATACATTCCTGTTGATTGCAACACAAGTCAATTGGGATTGCTATGGTAATTCACATTTTTGATTTCTTCTCCAGAACCATCTATCAGATTCACTTCAAACTTGTAGACGTGCTTTACATGGATCTCTCAGAAGTTTGTTTAAATGGTCATGCTCCAGTGATTTTTCAATATTTAGCTCAGCTGACTTGTCAGTAAGCAGAGCTTATACATGTAGGATGGCCCATCGTCCGTTCGTCTGTTACCATCTTGCCCGTTGCTAGGCGGGATCCATGTGAATGTCTCAAGTTTTGGTCTTGCAAGTGCCACAGTACAGGATGGTGTTTGCAAATTGTGTAACAATAACTAATCAAATCAAGGAAGAAAATGCATACGGAAGTCATCCCTCCGTAATTCACATTTTCGACTTCTCAAAAACCGTCAGCCAGATTCACCAGTTCACTTCAAACTTGGTGGGGATGTACTTTGGGTGGGGCTCTACCAATTTAAATCAAATGGTCGTGATCCAGTGATTGTTGCACTTTCTATGAATTTTTTTTTTCGGGGGGGGGTTCATTTTTTGGCAAAATCTTAAAATCTTCTTGTCTGAAACCACATGGCCAATTGCTTTGAAATTGCATAAGGACAGCTGCTAATGTATTTGAAGAAAGGAATACTGACACCTCACCTCAAAATGGAATCTTTTATGGGACCTGGGTATTGATTTATTCAGGCATGTTCCAGAAAGCTTAACCCTTTCCCCCCTTAAACTGGCCAAAACTGGCTGGTGGTCAAATTTTGTCTGCTTCAGTGTTTTCAACTAATGTCATCTGTAATGAAAAATAATTGTAGATGAGACCTATCAAGATCACATGCCCCAGGTCAACAGCTTTCCTTGGCATCGGTTGACCACTTAGTGCCCAACCCATGCCAAGGAGCTGTTGGCTCAGTCTTAATTCAAGGGGGAAAGGGTTAAGTAAAATTTGCACTCAACAATGCATAGAGATACATATAGATTGACACAATTTCTAATTCTAATAATTTGACACACCACACTTAAGTAGGGAGGGACCGATTAAAGAAACAAATTTAAAGGGAAGGAAGGAAGGAAGGAAGACAGGAAGGAAGGACGGAAGACCTGGTATATGTGCATTTAATGCTTGTACTTTCTAAGTGCTGGCCAATGGAATTGGAATGATGTTTTCTTAATCGATCCTAAGCCCAGATGATCCCCTCTTGGTCTCATTGCTAAAGCCTAACATTCTCCAAGTATTACACACTTAAAAGCATTGTCATGTTTTGGTTGTCATAGTATCTGGTAGTATGTCTTGTGGTGCCTTGAGGTATGTCTTGTGGTGCCTTGAGGTATGTCTTGTGGCATCATTTGCTGTTATGTGGTTTGTGCTGCTTTCTCTAATGGCATTTGATGGTAATCAGACATACTAACTGCATTTAGGGATTTTTCCCCATTGCTGAGGAGTTTGTGTTAGTACCAAACAAAACCTCATGAGTTTTTTATTTTTTTATTTTTGTAGATTCACATAAACTTATTGATGGCTGGTAGCTCTGACATTCTAGTTAAAATACCATTTTAAATGTGGAGTGGCTATTTTTATTTTGGCCTGACCTGACCTAAGGTAAATTATATAAATCAGGTCTATCATCACCGCAAGGCATCAACAGGTTGTCTCTAAGGACAGTGCCAGTGTGACAGTCACATGTATAACTGTGTCAAATGACTGTTTTTGCTTACAAAGGAGTTAGTGTCAGGACCGAGATGACATACATGTACATGTAAGATAGGGTGAGAAAATTCCTCTGTCCCATTGTCTGGGACAAGTGAAGCCTTTGTAAGAGCAGGTAAGTTTCAAACTTTACTTGTCCTCTAGACATTTATTTGCATCTTCATACTGTAAACATGGCTGGGCCAGAATTTCGGCGAGAATCCAAGAATCCATTCTCATAAAGATTCTCCTAAACATGTCTTTCTTTAAAAAGAAAACTAATTGACAAAAATCCAAATAGATTCCGCAAAATTTTGGGAAATTCTGGCCCTGCATGGTACAGATTACAAGAATCTGAACCTAATGCAAAATGTTTGCAATGACTACCAGCATACATGAATTTTTTAATGCAACTTTAGTTCATTGATGTTAGTTTTGTTTCATTTGTTACTGAATTGTCCAATTTAATGTCTATCAACTTCAGTGGCCTGAGAGCAAGTGATGCTGCAAGAGGGACAAATGGAAATTCAAAATTACTTGTCCCATGGACTATTGGATCTGTGAAAAATTTTCTTGCCCTGTCAGAGTTGCAGAATACAAGACCAAGTCATATTTTGCAATGACCTAACGTTACATATTTGGACACAATAAATCTGTTTTGAGTGAGAATGCACTCTGCACCTTGCAATGATATAGACAGGTGACATAGTGCTGTATGTTTACTCCAGAGTACTACATGTATCCATAGTTTCACTGTTATATTATATTATAAGGCTCAGTTAATTGGGTGAGGTTCTCAGGGAAAGGAATACCAAATTTACAGCCAAATCATTACTTGACATTTATGTTCATAATGAATTTAATATGGACTTGTAAGGGGGAAAGTGTCCCTGAGCTTGAAGATTATGAACATACTCATGTACTTATGTGAAAATGTTGATAAAAATGGCTGACCCCTAAAAAATAGACCCACGTTTTCACATCAAAATAACTTGAGAGGCCGTAATCGGACTTGGCATAAATATTAATTGGTTTTCTGTGGAAAAGCTGGCTTCAATACTATATTTACGGCCAGTAGCAGCTGAAGAGACATTTAACCTTAACCCTTTTCCCTTTGATATAGTCTGAGTCGATGGCTCTCCTTGGCATGGCTTAGCCACTACATGTTATTAAAGAATGCTGTTGACTTGTGTCATGTTCGGGGTCATCCACAATTCTCAAATCAAACTGTTTTTCTGAATTTTACTGTTGAAATTACATGCATCTGGAAACACTGAAAGGAGACATTTGAGCAGCAGCTGCCTTTGACCGGTTTAACCCTTTCCCCTTGAATTGACACTGAGTCAACAACATTTCTTGGCATGAGTTTGGCTTTAAGTGGCCAACTCATGCCAAGGAAAGTTGTTGACCTGAGGCATATGATCTTAATAGGGCTCATCTACAATTCTGAGTGAAAATTGTTTTTCATTACTGTGGAAAAGGTTTAATTGAATAATTCTTTGCAGACCTCTTCAAAAATTGCTCAAATTTTGAATGAATTATATCTTTGCAATAGTTGTATCTGAAAATTATGTATGTAGGCCCTCTTCTTGCTATTCAAATTCTGAAACTGTATGCTGTGCATCCAAACCTTGGTTCTAATCATATGTGGCCGTGTTCACAAAGAATTTCATCTGATCCTAAATTGAATCCCCAAAATAAATCAATGTGGTTTGCACCCTTAACTACTTACTCCTTGAAAGAGGTGGGGGGAGGGGGGGGGAATAGAAGCCATAGTCAAAAGTGCTGGGCCAACCTATCCTGGTTGAACATCAAAATTGTGGATCTCTCGGAAGATCATACATATCTAGCAATCTTATAAATAATGTGGAGATTCTGTGTGTTATCTCCTACTTAATCATATATATGGAGAGAGACCTGGTTTGATTTTAAATGATCTGGAGATCCCAACTGAGTGCTGGGATCATAGCGGGCACACCGCTGGCGTGTATTTGCCCCTAGTGCTCTGATTTTCATCATTCCACAAAACATGAGTTCTGGTTGTAAAGATCTGTGGCATATGCCATCAAGGAACATATACCTGCACTTGCTGGTTGGTCTGGCCCACTTGTCAGGAGGCTAGCCCTAAGTCAGTATCAGTTTCAGACTCCACCTGGGTCAACCACAAGGACCCCATTATATCACAATAAACACACCTAGCCATTGTGATATAATAATATGTCCTAAAATTGATTGTCTCATTTATTGTCTTTATCTGTCCTTTTAACCACCCGCAACAGTGACACCAAAGAGGCTCATGGAACCATGACAACCAGCCATTGGTTACCACAAAGGGCTGCAAAGTACTCAATGACCCTTACATTGTCATGTCACATGACTTTAACAATTAAAGTAAATCCACCAATGGGAAATCTTGTATGCAACCATGGCAACCAGCCCTTGCAGGTCCTCATGTGCATACATGTTCTCATGTACTTTACAACCTTCTCATTGTAACATGACCTTAACAGTTTATACAAACCCACCAATGGGAAGTTTTGTGACTAGATCACACCTTGGATGACCTATCAGATAAAGGAAACTGTCACAAATAAACCAATCACAGAACAGCCCCCTCCTCACAGGGGCATACAAGACCACACCAGTCATTAGTCTATAGATCACTCTCTCTCCAACCTCTGCAGAAGAAACAGTTTCGAAAGTGCTCAGGTTAGTAATGGGCAGACACAGACTTAGCTGTAACACAAGGTACTTCTGTTTTTACTTTACTTATTCCTTGGCTCAATATTTGATCAAACTTCAAGGATTAGTCAGTATATGCTCTTGGCTACAATATGAAATTAAGGATTTACAGGCTCATTCTATTAAATCATTCTTTTTTTTATATCCAGTATTGAAATTAAGGATTTACAGGCTCATTCTATTAAATCATTCTTTTTTTTATATCCAGTATTTAATCATTTAATCCAAAACTTTAAAAAAAGGATTAAATCAAGATTGGTTTAATAAAATGGAAACTTTAATTCCAAAATTCACATTACAGTGGAGAACATAGATGTATTAGTCCTGCAAGTTTAGATCAAACACTAGGCCAACCATTCAATAGTACAAGGCCCAGAGGCACATAGATTAAGCTCTTTGTGAATCCGTCCCCAGATGCAGTGGTACATTAAATATCATACACAGCATAACCATTATAATAACCAAACTTGGAGTTTATATTGGCCAAGGGGTAGGCACCTGTGTCTGTGCCATTGGAAGGCTTTCTTGTTCATAGTTTGTTTTTAAACAAACTGATTAAAGGATATTAATTTGTAGCTGAAATGACCAACAAAAATTTACACACACCCTTTTACAATAACATCCTCCTGACATATGCTTTGGCAAAAACATCCTCCTCACACGCGCTTTGACAAGAACATCCTCCTCACATGTGCTTTAACAATAACATTGTCCTGCATATAAACGCTGACACAACAGCTCCTCTCAAGTGACATGATGGGGTGGGTGGGTGTTTCATAGAAAATAAAGTCAATCTGCAAATGACCAATGTAACAAGTACATGACCAATGTTACAAGTACATTCTGCTGATTCAATCTCAATGTGAATACCTTTTCCTCAAAGCACTTTTCTTGCTGATTCTTAATCACAATGATACATTGGGCTGACATTGCAGAAAGATGTTTTCCTTGTAACTTGTCAGAAAATCCTGTTTTAAATAATGAAATGTTGCCTTATCAAAACATCAGTTTGGTTCTTTCAATTTCAAGCAAGAAAGCAAACCAAAATTGATTTATAACCAGGGCAGTAACATTTTCATTTTGTGTGCATTGCAAACTAGAACAGGACAATTTACTTTTACAATGATGTGCATGATTTCATATCAACCTGGCATGCAACAGAAACACAGAACCACCAAATTAATTTCATGTGTAACTTGCATCCACAAAGATCTTTGCTCACAGAGGTGCAGACTTCTTTCCGGCAGACGCCTTGTAATAACTAAGCTTGTTGGAACACCACAGCAACTGAACACGTGTAGCTGGATTAAGCTAGGTATTGTGTTTTATGTTTCTTTGTAGTTGGTCATTTCATATGAGCAAAAGGTTCACTGCTGCTAGCCTTAGCCTGTTCAATGTCCATCTCTTTACACATCCCTAATGGAAAGAGTGTTAACTCATTCCACCCTGATAGAAGACTGAGTCAACAGCTTTCCTTGGCGTGCTCTGGGCGCATTGCGCCCAGAGCGCGCCAAGGAAAGCTGTTGACCATGGGCATATAATTTGGAATGATCTTCCATGCAAGTTTCATCCAAAATATTGAAAAATAATCCCTAAATTAGTAAAATACAATTAGCAGACGACATTTAGATATTAGCGGGAAAAAGCGTCATCAGGGTGGAATGAGTTAAAGATACATGTACTCAGTAAATCACCTTCACAACAAGGTATTATTGATATATAGTTCAGTTAGCACAATTGTAGTTTGTAGGTAACAAATACTCTATTTTGAAAGTCAAAAGTTCATGTAGAAAATGCCACGCAGGCTAATTTATATCAACTTGCTGGATAGTGCCTGTTCCATCAGCTCCATTAATGAGCAGGGTTCACCTACCTTGAGTTCAAGCTAGGTCACATTGCCCATGGCTATAAGGTCCTATAACTTCGAATAACTGACAGCCTGGTACATTGAGGAACCCCACAAACAACAGAAACCAATGGTTTGTCATGTACAAAGCTGATCTCAGGAAAACCAATCCAATCAAGTGTAATGCAATAAAGATTTGAGTTGAGTTTGGATGCAGCAAACATACTCAAACATTTGCCTGACTGTGGGCAATTCTAACAAGCCTTTCAGAAACCAAACGCCTTTGAAGCTGAATCTGTAAAACTTGTTGCTGGTAGGTACAATTGCCAGCATTATAGTAAAAAACCCTTGATGTGTCCTCCATTGCGTTCCCAAGAAGAAGGGGGGGGGGGGGGGGTTCAGACAGGTAATTGCCAATAGCTGAATCACTTTTATCATCCACCCACCTTTCATTATGAAGGTACGTAACGGCTTTCAAAGTCAGTGCATGCAGTTTAAGGACAAACTGTTCACAGGAGCTCTCAAAATGGCTTTCTGCCTAGCAGCTAAATATTGAAACAGTGGCTAGAAAATAACTTCAAAGGAAGTTTGTACATATGAAAGTCTCATCCATTTGGCTTGAATTGAAGCTCTTTGATGTTAAAGTGTTAACTCCTGTGATTAACTGCCTACAAAACAACATCCCATATGTGTTATTTTTAGACAGTAGTTCAAGTGAGGAAATGACCCCATTGATGACCATGAGGACCTGTCATTATGGACGCTCAGACAGAGTGAATGGTTTAACAACTTGCGAAAAAGTCTCCTTTCACTTCACATGAGAAGAATTTCATTGGTTTAAAAATTCCAAACACAGGTGGCTATCCCTGCTTCTGGCTAAAATATCCAGGTGGGTGAATCATTTAGTTGAGACACAATATCAGACGAGCTCCTGGGCATGAAAGACCTGACTCCCAGCAGGAGTCTTGAGGCACAGGTTACAGTTAAGGTGTGTTCCTGGTTCAATGACATACAAATTTGCCTGCCAAACGATTATTACATAATGCTTACAGACAGCAGAAAACTGGAATTTTTCTATCATTTTGATATTGATGCTAGAAAGGATCGATGCAGTGTGGTGGCTTAATGCCAAGATGGTGTTGGAGAGGTAATTAAAACAATGAAATTGCAACAAATTGATGAACAGTTGATTGAGATACATTATGTACAGGATGAGGTGTCATATACAAATGTCACGGTGCATATATAGGCAATTAGAATCTTGATCAGAATGTCAGAGGAGTCATTGAACATACATGAAGCAAGGGACGTGTTACTGAATGCTTTAATAACTATGAAAACAATTATTTGGATCAGATTCTTACTACATGTATATTGCAACTGCACCTCATGTACATATAAATCCCTAATAAACATCACTAGAATTGATACACATGCAAAAGCAACAAGGTTGGAAGTAACAAGAAGGGAGGAGGTCCCGTGAGCTCAGCTACATGTAAGTGTAGCAGGGTAATCTCTATTATTTCTGAGTACTTTCTGTATGTGTCAGCCTTCGTCAGATCAGATTCAGAGAGAATGATTGATCTGGTGGATGCTGCTCCTTTTACACCCTGGGTGGGGTGGTGGTCTCCTGTGATTGGTGTTTAAACTACTGTATCTAATTGGTAAAGCTAGATCACATGTGTGTGTGGTTTATTAAAAAGTGAAATTGCCTTTGGGAGGCCTATAATGGTGATTAGTTGGTTGGTGTTCAATTGTAAGGTGACTTCAAGGAAAAGGGAGGGGGGGCAGAGGAAAAAAAGGGGTTGGGAGGCCTTTTAGTGGACCGCTAGGGTCTGTAAGTGAGTATACCAGGAGTGGTCTAATGTAAAAGGGCTACATGGGGGCGTAATGGGGATGGCTATATGGTAACATGGCAGGGACCGCTGGTGGGCATGTCAGGAACTGCTGAGAAGAATGAAAGGAGTCAAAATAAAGAATAATGATGATAAAAATGATGGGAATAAAGACAAAATAAGATAGAAATGATAATGATAAGGGCATAGCAAATATTAATAGTAATTATAAATAATAAATAAATGAAAAATATGAAATATAAAATAATGGTAAAAAGCTGTGAGCCAATGGATGTTTGGGCTGTAGGTTGGAAGTGTTTTCCAACAGTTAATACATGCATATCTAGTAGCATGTTTCCCTCATAGCTGGCTCCTTGAATTTACAGGCTGACTGACTTTGTTGACTATAGACTATACGGGAGTGGCCACTGAATGAGGTAATTCTCAGAGAAATGGGTCCACACTTAATGCATTTTTTTGCCAGTATTTTAACTCATTCCATACTATGGTCACAGGCCTTGGTCAGTGGTTCTGGCACTGCCTGGCAAGTCATGCTGCAGCTGCCCTTGCGGGAGCTGCAGCATGACTTGCCAGGCAGTGCTAGAACCACTGACTTAAGACGATAGGCATGTTGGTAATTGAACGAAAGCTCTTTTCATGAAGAATTTAAATATGCAATTGTCGCCTTAAATCTTGGTAAATATACGTTAATATGAGGGACTGGTATGGAATGAGTTAAACAAAGATGTACAAGTACATTGTATGTGGCACTGCACAACAGCAGGAAGGTTAAGGGATCCCCAGTAATCGGGCATTGCATGAGGCTAACAGACTGGCAGCTTCACTGTACAACTATGTGCAATGCCCTACCAGCAACACACACACATTTTGCCTGATTCTAGATATATTGAGGGTAAATACAGGATCAAAGAGAATATTGTGGCTGTAATTATGTACAGCCTGTGTGGCCTAGTCAACTACATAGTACCACTAACTGTTTACTGTCAGCAGACAAGCCTTGTCAAACCATGAACCTCAGTTACCAGTGCAGTGGCTGAACTCCAGCAGACCAGCACTGCACAGAAACTAACAGTGGAAACTATTCAGCTGGCAAGTTGAGACAACAAAAATTATCAAAGAGGACTGGCAAGCCCAAGCATGTCAATAAATAGGGTATAATATTCCTTGGTGAAATCAACCAGCTTTGTTCCAATTCATAAAACAGCAAGGTCATAATAAGTGTTAACGTGTCGTCAAAAATGGCTAGATTAGTCCCCTGCCAGTGTTCAACCAGACTCTCTATGAAAATCCATTATGGCTGCAGTATCTTGTGTTGCATTGCTTTTGGCTGCCAGAATGTACAAATCACTATGGTATCAAGTACCTGGTAACAGTTTTATCAAGGCATGATGCTAAACTGCAATAATATCAGTCAAATATTCTTCCCAGTGAAAATTTCCGCAATCTATTTTTGGCATGGTGTGACAATAGTAGTATTCTGAATTGCCAATAAAACAATTGTGCATGGAATCCATCACATATTACTGGCTCTGACCTTTACGCTGAGACTATCAGATATACAGGTATTGCCAAGGGACATTATCTTCCGTGCAGTCATCTTCAGAGATCTTCAGAGTCTCTACCCAAGCAGCTTACCACATGGTATTTCACACATGCTGGTGATATCCCTTAAAAACTTGCAACAAGAACTGTGATAATTAATTCCCTGAAGGAACATCATATCAGTAAAAGACAGATGAAATAATGAAGCATGTAATGACCAGCATCTGACTAAACACTGCATTTTAAGTGTGCATCAAGTGTCATGATGTGTACACCTCAGCCACCAAGAAAATATTTTTTTTACCCCAATCTCTTTTTTTCCCTACTCAAGTCCAACACTCTTTGAAGCCAGGTGCTGATCACTGCACACAGACTCTTAGCCAGTGTGTTTGTCACTTTCTTCTTGGTATCTTAATTGCTAGAACAGCTGCTGCTAGTCCAGTTTCCTTTGCTTCATAGATGTACAAGTTCACTTTCTGTCAGCCAATTTTTATGACCAATGTGTCAATTCAGTATAGCATTTTCTGAAAATTAACATGATTACCACATTTTTGTTTAAATTTGAAAGGAAAAGTTGCTGGACAAAGCTAAGTAGAGCCCCTAGTTTATTGACTAAGGTGTTATCTCATTGATTACATAATAGCAATTATGTTGGGTTACTAGGTGTTGTTTGAAGTCCAGGTCAAGTCTGACCCCTGCAGCCAAGGCTTGTAAGGAGAAATGGGGGTGAAAACCATGCTATGAAATAGCTTTTAGTCGGGTATCTTTAGCTGAGGTGTACACAGCATTTGTTACAGCAACCAGAAGGCCCCCAACTGGGAAAATGACTCTGCATTCAGCATTAAATACAAGGGAATACAGAGCAAAGATGTTATCTACACCCTGGTTGGCCTTTGAATACTTGCCATGAGATAAGACTTACAATCTTTAAGCATCATGAAACCATCATGCAATAGTGGTGAGATAGGATACTCCCTATACCGAGGGTAATGGGGATGTGCTGCTCTGAATGGTGCCTTTTCGCCGGTACTTTCCCTAACAAAGGTATCAATTTTCCCAAGATTTCCCTAACGAAGGTCCATAAATTTTTCTGAGACCCACTAACCAAGGTCACTGATAAAATCAAAGGGCCCTAATCAAGACCAGACGATTTGCGCTCCAGCCCCGTGAACAGGGCGCATGCCGTGAAAGTGATTGTCGCGCTGTTTATTCTCCTATGTCCCTTGGCCACCTGGTGTGCATATCGAGAGGTGGCGGTGTTGGCAGCCCTAATGAAGATCCATTATTTGGTAGGATGGGAGCCCTAATGAAGGGTCATTCTGAAAAACTTGAGCTGCACACCCCCACCTAAAAAAGTAGGGAGTGCCCCCCCGGGGTTCTGTCTCCTTTATATTGTACAGTGCAGAATGACTTGTGCGTGCAAGCTGCATGCAGCATACAGTGGTACATGCATGCAGGGCAGTTTGTAACACCTTTCCTTGGAAACCCCAAACAAGGGTATTGTTTTACCATTGTACTGTGCAGACGACCACAGGACTTGGAATAGTACAGACGTGTTTTCCTGGAACCACCAAGTTGTCTGCCCTAGCACTGTGGTTTTATATGTAAGCAGCAGCAAGACTGCTTATTTACAACATTGGTGTCAGATGCAGAGACGAATCCATGCCAAGATGAATTTGGAGCTTGGACCATGCTGACCAGACTGACCATTGTGCAGGCCATACCAGACAGTTAGGTTTGAACCTGCAGAGTGATACATGCTACAACTTTACAAGTTGAAGGTTGGGGGTTTGATTTGAGGCCTGAGGCATTCTTTGGGTCATATTTCTGATAAAATTAGATTGTGATTATAATGTTTTGTGTGGTTTCAGAACTAAATGTAAATAGAAAGTTATGTTGGAATCTACATAGCTTTACATGATTCATTTGATTCACACAACGAAAACACACCACACACAAAAGAAGAAAACATGGAAAAGGAGGGTGGAATTATGAACCATCTTTGTGAGTGTTTTCAGAGACTTGTGTAATTGTGTGTATTCAGGACGGCTTTCTGACCTGTGCACTCAAATTTACATATAGCCTACTTGTTCATCATTAGATTCTGGTCAACTAATCACATGAATACTGTATATAGGAAAACATGGGTTTGCAGTGATTTACCTGTCTTTATAAGGCCTACATTTTCATTTGATGGAAGGGAGGAGAATATCATCTCATGGATTGGCTGCAGAATTTTACAGTGAATTTGTGTGTGTTTGAAGGTGTACTGCAATTCAGCGCGGAGTTTCTGTACTGATAGTACATCATCAATTTAGTACTTTCACACAAAGATCATCTTTTCCCGTCATAGCATACATAAACTACGTATAATACCATGGAGTACACACTTTATATTAACTATGCCAGCAGAGATGAAATTTGGTCTATCATTCCTTTTCTATCTTACTCTGAAGCTGAAATGCTCATCCGAAAAAGGGATCAGCAAGGAATGTTGACATGGGAGAGTCTTTTGGATTTTGAGAAAGAAATAGAAGAAGCTCTGTCCATGAAATTTGAAAAGGGATGGATTTGTCAGAAAGAAAAAAGTTGGAATATCGTAAAAAGTTTTGAATATTACAAAGAAAAAGGCTTGATTTCATTTGACCAGCCCACAGGAGACCAGAACCTTCCACTTGGAGCCCTGAAGTGCCTGTTGTCACATCATGAAAACAAGCTGGTACCAGTGATGCAAGAATACTGGTATGATATCACCGACAGTCCATTACATCTCTTGTGGAACACTGACTTGGATGCTTTATTACAACAGTGCAAAGATCAATTACATGACTGTGTAATGGAAAAGTATAATGAGGAGAAGGGTCTTACTATGAAGATGATTACAGATATTGTATACAGGTGCTTACTTGACATTAATCAGTTTCTTTGGATTGTCTTGCGAAAAATGTTTGAACATGGGGGCATGTCATATTTCGAGGCTGTAGAAGACATCTTGCAAGAAAGAACGCTCCTAGTTCGATATGGACTTATGCTTGGAGCACATTCTGCGGAATGTCTGCGGAAAATGTGTATGCAAGCAAGGTCGAAGGTTCTTCATGAGAGAAAACTGATAACCAGTGAAACACAGACAGCCAAAGTTATATGCTCATCATTTAGCACACAAACTGAGGTTGAGCTACACAATAGTGATACATCTGTACAGTCCATGACAACCATCTCTGCACAGGAAATACAGTGTGTGGAGGAAAATTCTACACAAACAATGATGGACCAAGGAGAAGGTTTTGCAAGTAGATCAAAACATTATACAACACCAGTGCACCAGGATTTTAAAGCAATTTGTAACACCATAGACAGAGTTGCACCTGGTATGATTTACAACAGTAGTCTGAGTTTCCAAGCAGCAAGACAGCCTAATCATGGAGAAGTCTGCAAGAAGAGAAAGAGGAAGGGGAAGAGCAGAAAACAAGTGGTGTCAAGAACAAAGGAAAATACATGGTCAACAGCAGAACTGTCTCCTCTTGTTGAATCTTCTGTAAACATGGATTATTTCCCCTCAACAAAAGGATCTACAGAAAAACAACAAAAAGATGTCATGGAATATTATGCGCACAGTCTCGTTCAGGATCCAAATGCAACTGAAACAGAATCTGGGTTTGTTACAATTCAAGATAGTCCCCGATCATCTCTGCAAACAGAAAGTTTGTTTGATCAATCATGTTTTGGTGAATCTTCAGGTTCTGTAATGGGTGACAGCCCACGTGATAATGTCTGGTGCAATGAAGCAAACACAGCATCTGTAGAATTGAACCTGAATTCAAATAATGTAAATGCATATACAGATGTAACATCACAACTTCTGTCACAAGGATCCCCAGTATGTTCTGATCCATCTGAAATATGGTCAGTGATCACAGCTTTATTCAGGTATGTGGATCAAATTGTACAGGCATTGGTTATTCATAGTAACTCCGGGCTTTGTCAACCTGGTGCTCCATACAACAGATACTATAGTTTATTCTAAGCCGAATACGACTGAATTATCAAATGTTTGAGGACACTTTTTTTGCCAACCGGTAAGGATGATCAGTCGTCCTTTTAAATTTATAGTATACAGAACCTAGGAAGGAGATATTGAACCAGCCGCATACCATACAAGTTTTCTCTCATTGCGGAATTCCTGCAACTAGGAGTCAAAATTTGTATTAGTTGTATATTGAATATTGGTTTAAACAGATTGCGGAATCTCTGCGATCAATTGTGAGAACCAGCATCATTTATACTCAAGATCTAGAGTATTTCCATGCAGAATGTGGTACAGTTTCCAGGATTCACAGTGTCACAGTGACTTTCTATTGAAATGGAAAATGTATTAGTTCCTGCAAGTGGAACTGCTGTACTACTGGAAGGAAAAAAAAAGGAATTGGAAGTTTTACCATCATTGGTAACAAACTCTTATAGATGGTGACATCGTTTCTCACCAGTCTCCATCATCACCGTTTGAGGAACGTTCATTTACAAAGAACTTTTGATATTTCCTGCTGGATTATCAACTGGAAATTACCTGCATCTTAGTTAGATTTTTATCAACAACGGCATCAAGGACAGTTGACTTAATTTTGAATGGATCCATATCAATTTAGAAAAGTTATTACAGTTAACTGACACAGCTTCATGACAGAATCTTTTATGATGGGGAAGAGTATTGTACAGTGCAGAATGACTTGTGCGTGCAAGCTGCATGCAGCATACAGTGGTACATGCATGCAGGGCAGTTTGTAACACCTTTCCTTGGAAACCCCAAACAAGGGTATTGTTTTACCATTGTACTGTGCAGACGACCACAGGACTTGGAATAGTACAGACGTGTTTTCCTGGAACCACCAAGTTGTCTGCCCTAGCACTGTGGTTTTATATGTAAGCAGCAGCAAGACTGCTTATTTACAACATTTAGTCCATAAAAATATGTTGTCGATTCAGTGTATGTAGAACAATGTGAATTGGAATTGAACAGACGCTGCCAAAGGGGTGTGACAGTGACTCATACCATTTACATGTATATCGATATGGCTGGTGTCATATGGTGAGCCATGACCAGCATTGTTTTTGTTTAATGCAGCCAATTCTGATATTTTGGGCTCTTTTGTCTCCTTTAATTATAGCTGGCTGTCGTGATGAAGTTTGAGGGCAACTTGTTCAGTCTCATGTGACCAGGTGTCTCAGGTTGTGTTTTATTTTCTGTATTTTGACCACTACTCACCAATGTCCCAATGTGCTACAGAAACGAAACTTGTAGAAGAAGGGAAGTTGCATGCTAGAAGTTGCTACCGAAGTAATATTGGAAATCTATCCCCCCAAAAATAGAAATTGTTAAATTTAGATGCCCAAGTAAAATGTTTGGATGAAACTGAGCTTGTGTTTGAGTCAAGGAGTGTGATTGCAATGTTTCATCCTATAAAATGACAGGGTCAAGTCAGCTTGTATTTCACACATATATTTCATCTTTATGTTTCACATAAAAACATTTTAAAGGGGAACAGCAGTGAAAGTTTTTACTTTTTTTAGTCATTAATGGTCATTTTAGGTGTTCATGTGACAAATTTTCAACATTTTTTCTCAAACAGGTATTTAGTTAGAGCTATTTTATATTTCCAGTAGGTGTTCTGATGTGTGATGTCACTTGGGCTACCCTCCATATATAATACACAAACTTTGAGTGGGCACTAAGCTGAGATACACAACATTAGCAGGCATATCATAATGACTTGTGTACTGTGTTAATCACCCCCTTTGATCTTATCAGTGTGGTATATTAGTTGACACCTGCTTCAGCAGTTGATTACACAACCTCAGGAGCTTTTAGCTTGTGTATATTGATTTCTGCATTTTTCTTTCCTTATTAATCCTCATTAAATGAGTAAATATCTCAGTGTAGTAAATTTGATTATATCTATACACACTGCTTCATCCATAGTAAAAGTTGAATATGTGTACTTGGTCAGGTTTCCATGTTTTTGTCAAAGTTTTACTCGGCTGTCATTGCATTAGCTGTAGCAGTTAGGCCAGATGACATCACAACCCCTCATTTACATATCTAAGAAAACTTGATATCTGCTTATCCAGTTGGGAATAAAGTTTGCATTTTCTGATATTGGTTCACATTTATTGTATGAAACAACTCAAAAATTGCAAATTATCACCGCAGTACCCCTTTAAGTCAAATTCCTTATTCATATGAAATCAGGCTTCTGATCAACACATCACAAACAAAGCATATGCCAAAGTAAGCATTATGGTGCCTCAACAGTTACCTCAACTCTGACCCCTTTGTAAGCATCCACATGTACATGTATCTTGAAAGACTGAATACATGTACCAGTCAAATATACATAAACATTTTTAATCTTTTATGGTGCACCTGAGTTGCTGCCCATTGTATCAGTCTATTTTTGCCATACGTACTCTCCCCGTGGACCTTTAGACACAATCAACAGATTTCCGTGATAGGGGTTTACCACCAATCGCTGATGTATGCCTTTGAAGGCATTTGATCCAAGTCTGATGGATCTCGCTTTTAATTATTGTTCGAAATGCATTATGTTAATGGCAGAATTAAGCAAAAGAATATAGAAAGAGCTAAGCCCCATTAACTATCAGGTTTGTTTAATTAAAGCTGGAAAGGGTTAAAAAACATGTTTGTGTTGCAGCCACATGTAGATCGTAGCAGCGAAAGAATATAGAAAGAGCTAAGCCACATTAACTATCACGTTTGTTTAATTAAAGCTGGAAAGGGTTAAAAAACATGTTTGTGTTGCAGCTACATGTATGTAGATTGTGGCAGCGAAGGAACCTGTATATATATAGCTGTTGTCTGAAGTGCATAATGGACCATATATCATATAGGAAAGACAACTGAATCATTGTGTATACAATCAGATCACAGCTTGTCAAACATCTAATCAGCCTGATGCTAATTGTAATCTATCCTAATTTGTTGTAAAATGTGATATTGAAATGAATATGCTGGCAGCAGTTAATTCTTTGTTGAAGATGTCAAGGAAGCAAATTAATTAACATTTTTGTCTGCAATATATACATGCAGACAAGCTTTTCTGGCATGCAGTATTGGAATTGAGCATAAAATCTGAATTAGATAAAATGGTTGGTTTAAGATAATTGTACAAACAGGAGCAACAGTGCCACATCTGTGTAGTTCTGAACAAAGCAAAGGAAACAAACAAACCAAAAAAAAAAACAAACAAACAAACAAACAAACATAGCCAATCCAGTCACTGCCTTTTTCTATAAAGCTATACCTGATACTATTGCATTCAGTTTAATTTTTTTGAAAATTCAAGGCTTCAATAGTCATATGAATTCATAAACGGGTCGTCAGCAGGTTGCCAGCGATCATATTGGGCAGCACTATATATATGAGAAAGCTCAGCTTATACAAAGCTCCTACCCTGTACATATGAGTAAGCTCAGCTTATACAAGGCTCCTACGCTGTACATGTGAGTAAGCTCAGCTTATACAAGGCTCCTACCCTGTACATGTGAGTAAGCTCAGCTTATACAAGGCTCCTACCCTGTACATGTGAGTAAGCTCAGCTTATACAAGGCTCCTACCCTGTACATATGAGTAAGCTCAGCTTATACAAGGCTCCTACGCTGTACATGTGAGTAAGCTCAGCTTATACAAGGCTCCTACCCTGTACATATGAG
Organism: Hermodice carunculata; assembly: GCA_964020975.1. Classification (NCBI taxonomy): domain Eukaryota; kingdom Metazoa; phylum Annelida; class Polychaeta; order Eunicida; family Amphinomidae; genus Hermodice; species Hermodice carunculata. The sequence continues at coordinate 98,900,052 of OZ026612.1, read as the reverse complement.
TAAGCTCAGCTTATACAAGGCTCCTACCCTGTACATGTGAGTAAGCTCAGCTTATACAAGGCTCCTACCCTGTACATGTGAGTAAGCTCAGCTTATACAAGGCTCCTACCCTGTACATATGAGTAAGCTCAGCTTATACAAGGCTCCTACCCTGTACATATGAGTAAGCTCAGCTTATACAAGGCTCCTACCCTGTACATGTGAGTAAGCTCAGCTTATACAAGGCTCCTACCCTGTACATATGAGTAAGCTCAGCTTATACAAGGCTCCTACCCTGTACATGTGAGTAAGCTCAGCTTATACAAGGCTCCTACCCTGTACATGTTAGTAAGCTCAGCTTATACAAGGCTCCTACCCTGTACATATGAGTAAGCTCAGCTTATACAAGGCTCCTACCCTGTACATATGAGTAAGCTCAGCTTATACAAGGCTCCTACCCTGTACATGTGAGTAAGCTCAGCTTATACAAGGCTCCTACCCTGTACATGTGAGAAAGCTCAGCTTATACAAGGCTCCTACCCTGTACATATGAGTAAGCTCAGCTTATACAAGGCTCCTACCCTGTACATATGAGTAAGCTCAGCTTATACAAGGCTCCTACCCTGTACATGTGAGTAAGCTCAGCTTATACAAGGCTCCTACCCTGTACATGTGAGTAAGCTCAGCTTATACAAGGCTCCTACCCTGTACATATGAGTAAGCTCAGCTTATACAAGGCTCCTACCCTGTACATATGAGTAAGCTCAGCTTATACAAGGCTCCTACCCTGTACATGTGAGTATAAGCTCAGCTTATACAAGGCTCCTACCCTGTACATATGAGTAAGCTCAGCTTATACAAGGCTCCTACCCTGTACATCTGTGAGCCTTGCATAAGCCAGCACAATAGACCTGTTCATACTGAGTTGTACCAAACTTTTCCAGACCATAATTAATTATGCATTCCATTGTTGGCCTGATTGTCCAATCAGCAAGTAGCCTAGTCACGTCCACGCTGCCATATGTTTACAATGGATGACACGGCTAATGCTAGTGATTACAGCATGGATTGTGCTGAACAGTGCAAATGTTTACCCAAAACGTCATATCAGTGGTGAAACGTGCATTTATAGTTTTTTGACAGTTTGATTTTTCATTAAATCCGAGCACATCCTGTGTTTTACTTTCTTATCCTTCCACGTGTAATCCGGCCAGCATGGCCAAGCACAAAATGATGAAGTGAACCTACTCTTTGATTTGATCCTGTAGTGATCCTTAAGCTGTATAATTTTGGAAGAGTGATCTGGCAATTGAACAGGAAGTTAAATTATGAATTTTGGGGGAAGCAGCCACAATGGCCATTCGAAATTTGGTAAGGTGGTTCTCCAACTCTTTACAGTTTGGTGAGTCCGCCAATGTTAAGCCAAGAAAACTGGTAGAGTATTGCACAAAGAACAACCGAATATTGCAAACCAAAGGATCCTTGTGGGCTCTAGATGAAATTTCACATGAAGTAGTAAGTATATTTTGTTTCAACTTTCTAATATGAAAATATATATATGCATTAGACCTAGACCTAAAATAAAGTTTCTCATGTATATATATGGTACACAAGGGGGCCCAATGAAAAACTTCAGTACAATTAATATAAATATTCCAGGCAAGTCTGTGAATATGTATATGCAACACTGGTATGTCACACACACACACACACACACACACACACACACACACACACACACACACACACACACACACACACACACACACACACACACACACACACACATATATATATATTTATTTATTTATATACAAACAAACACACACACATGTGTGTGTGTGCCATAAAGAAGAAGTGATCCAGGATCATCCTCAAGAAGTATAAATCATTCAGAAGCTGTTGTTGAGGAATATGATCTGCAAGTGATCCAGAGGTGATCCATAAGCAATACTTTAAAAGCTACTATTAGCACTCCTAGGGCCTTTAATGACAGCTAGTTTTCTCATATGACTGCACATTTACATGATGGCTTCTCTTGCGGATTAGCACAAAGTAATTTTTCATAATTTTTTTCGGATTTTTTTTTTATGGTGAGAGGGAACAAATACAAGTAAAGCTCCTTTAAATGATGGCATTTTGACCAGATGTAGGTATGCACACGGGTGCAGTGGCCCAACAAGTTTCCCAATGTCAGCCCCTTAATTGCCATCAACATTGAGAACAAGCATGACCGACTGCAGGTGAAGCCATTATGAAGGCCATGCACACCTACAAGTGTGGTTGAACGGAATGGAAGGAGACCCAAACATTGCTGATTAACAAACCTGCCAAATTAACCCACACCATCTGAACAGCCCAATCAATGATCACCAGATCAGCTTTACAAAGTGGACAAAAGAGTGCATCAATTTGTGACACAAAAGTGTGTGCTGCAATTACAAAGTTGTAAAAGACAAGCAATGCACTCATTATAAGTTGTAAAAGACAAGCAGTGCACTCATTATAAGTTGTAAAAGACAAGCAATGCACTCATTATAAGTGTGTCAGTTGCCATTCCAAAAGACCAAAATGAAATGTGACTGATATATGTTAATGACGGGAGAAAAAAACGTGTGTGCCATTTCAGTGCTAGCCTTTCCAGGGAGTAGGTATGCTCCTATCATGCACTGGATCTTGCCCAATTGAATTTGACAGGAGGTGTAGGTGTTGGTGCAGCTTGAGTGCCAGTTGAGTGCAAAGTAGCTAGGTGCTTCCACAACTGTTCATTTGGAAAGACAGCACAGTTCTGGTGCAAACTCTGTGCAAGTCCGGTACATAGTGTACTTACATTTTAAACACACAATGTCCTCTTTTCTGTTCTTCTCGGGAGTTTTAAGATCTTTTAGAACATGTAACTCCCTCCTTTCTATTGTGCTCGGGAGTTTTGAAATGTTTAAATATTAGAGGTGCAGCCTGTTATAACTGCATGCCCATTGGCTGGAGCCCACCTCAGCCTGAAATCTGACGGAGGTCACCACATGGAGACGCAGCAATTCAGGTTATGGCTGTAAAAAAGAAGGATGCACATGGTAATTGTATGGGCCAAAAGAACCGAAGATATGAGCATTTAAGTACTAAAATGAATAGACAGTATTCAGTCATGACAGTATAAACTGACTGCTTTCAACCTGATTAATGAATTGGCCACCTTATAATATAGCATTGACAGATTCTGAAATTGTTTGCAGGTAATCACACCTGTATCAGAAAAATGTTCCCAATACATGTAATCACATTTTCTGGAACTGACAGTAATTGTATTTATACTTTATGTACATAATTATTTATTAATTTTAATTTTTTGTGGTTCAAAGATTGTAGAAAAATTGTGGATTTTATTTTATTTTCCCGAATTGTGTTGTTTGGAATCTTTTGAATGTTTTTCACTTGCAAACTGTGACAAATGATAAATATGCCAAGATTAACAAGTTGAAAAATACAAACCTGTGATGATTTTCCAAGCTGCACATCCTCCTCGTCCTTTCACCTCAACTTGTGTTGATTGGGCCAGACATCAACAGTGTTGCCAACCTGCGAAACTTAAAATCCGGGAGATAAAAAGTAAAATTAAGGGAGATTGATAAATTAATATGAAATATAGAAAGAAAATATTGATGAATTTCCGGGAGGTGACTCAAAATTGTCAAAAATCCGCACCCTTTTCAAGAAATTTAAGCATAAAATTCCGGGAAAGGAAAGAAAAGGTTTCATGAAATGCTCACAAGATAGTTAGAAATGATCTGCTGAACACAATAACGATTACATGGCTTTGATAGTTTTCATTTCCTGTTGTGAAAAGATAAGGTTCTAGGCTTTCACATTTGTTCAAAGGTTACGCAGCACATGCTTGTGTAGTTCAATTATTCATTGTCAACATTTGTTGTGTTTTGGGGGCTGGGCAAAGTTGTCAATACCTGACTTGGCCAGTCAGGGTTGTGTTATACATGTAAGTCGGTCAATAGGCAAGATGGGACATTAAACATTTTAAGAGACAGCTACAGGCTCCACTGCATGCTGTCTCTTAAAGTGTTGTGTTGTACGTCCCATCTTCCCTTTTAACCTACACAAACAGTGCATACATATGGTGCATATTTTGGTGCTAGATTAGGTGCACCTTTGTTGCACATTCAATGCCAGTTGGGCACAATGATGGTGCATATATATCCAGTGTCCATTAGGTGTAAGTCCAAATATTATTGTACAATATTCATGAATTTTTGATCCTCTTCACACTTATTACAGAGAAGATTTTTTAAGATTTTGCCAAAAGTGAGCAAAAATTCATTAAAAAATCTAAAAAATCACTGGACCATGACCCCTTGAACAAGCTTGGTAGAGACCCACCCAAGGTACATCCCTACCAGGTTTGAAGGGAATCTGGGTGACAGTTTTGCAGAAGTTGATAATGTGAATTGTGGACGATGGACAGATCTATGACAGATGAATAACTACCCCTTGTGCTCGGCTGACTGACAAGTGGGCTGAGCAAACAATCTCTAAAATGGAATGGTCAATGCCTTTGAAATTGCGTAGGGACACTTTACATACCCCTGGACCTTAATTTGTTCAACAGATGGTGTTGTAATGTGTTTTCTTTTTTTCCAAGAAGTTTTATGTGTTTTTGCTTGACTTCTTCCCAAACTGTAAGCTGGGTCCTTATCAAACTTTTTGAAAATGTACCTGGACTTGATCTCCACCAGCTGTTCACTAATTGGTGGTGCTTTCATTTGGTTCTTTTAAACACAGTATCAAAATTCAGAAAAATCTTTACAGGATATAGCATACATGTTAGCAACAGTGATGATGATCTTAAACAGCAAACAAAGGTGACCTTGACATATCATTCAGAAGTTCACATGACTACTTCAGTTTGTGTGTGAATGTAAGGACTGCTGAGCACAGGACTATCACAGTCATCTTGTTATAATACTGTAAATTGCTGTAATTTTGCTTATTTTTATTCTTGCTTATTTCACTCATGGCACAAAATCATAAAAATAAAAACACAGTGAAAGAGTATTTTAACATTGTTTGAATAGATTTCATGTCCAAAATAGTGATATTAAAACCGCAGTGAAATGTCAAAAAGACAAAACAACCATGAAAATCTAAATGTGAAAATAAAGCAATTTGCAGAATGTTATGCACTCTGCTTGTCCTGTGCAAGACTTATCAAAATATGAACCATGTCTGCCATGGCCATCCCCAAAACAAAGATTTACCACAAACATTGTTTCTGCTTGCCATGGAAACTGCTACTGATATCTTGGAATTTTATGACTGTCTTTACTTATGTAGATGGCATGATATTGATGCATTGCAAAGGCTTCCCGACCCATTCAAAACAAAAAACAAAGAAACACTCCTCCCACTCATCAAAGGAAAAAAAAAAGAAGAAGCTCTGCCACAATACAGTGTATTTATACTGCGGCATTGAATTGCAGTACAAATGAGTTTTGCCTTGATGATTGCAGCTAGTTGCAAATTATTACAGTAGCATTGTGGCAAAACTAAAACAAGCATATACTGCAGTGTTGCTGCAATGCCTGGCTGGTGACAACATTGCTGCATATACTTCAAAACTGCACTTTCCATTTCCTTACAAATAGCTCTTGAACAGTTCCAAACTTAGATGAGTTACTCACCCATTGCAAGTTATGTCTCCTGGTGGAACTGGGCAGCCCTGTTGGTTTAGTGCCCATTTCTTCTGCTTCTTTTGTTTGTCATATCGTTTAACATGTTTGGTTTCCATGCAATAACTCTTGAAGAAGTCAGCAAAACGTCATGAAACTTGGTAGGATTATTGCATGTAGGTAAGACCTACCTTTGGAGTGCTTCTAGGTGACCTTGAGATAATTCTCTAGGTCATCTATGTGACATAAGTTTTGGTGTGAGAAGTTGTGTAGAACTCAACAGAATTTCGTGAAACTTGGTTGAAATTGGCATCTAGGTGAGACCTAGGTTGGGGTTTTATGTGGGTGACCGTGATCTAATTCTTAAGGTCACAGAGTCACTTATGTGAAATTGGTTTCCATGAAATATATCTTGAAGAACTCAACAAAACATCATGAAACATGGTAGGAATATGCATCTAGGTGAGACCTACTTTAGGACGGTATCTGAATCACATTGACCCTTTTCTCACAGTCACAGGGTTACTTATGTGAAATTGGTTTTCATGGGCAAACTACTCAAAAACTTACCAAAAGTTGGTGAAACTTGGTCAGATTTTGCAAGACCTAGGTTAGAATAATTGTAGCTGGGTCACCTTGACCTAATTCTCCAGGTCACAGGGACACTTATGTGGGTTTATCTTTACCTAATTCTTATAGATCCGAGGATCACTTGCTTTACAAATTAATTTTCCATATGATGATTCCTGTCTGATTTAATGAAACTTTGTAAAAACTTAGTTGGCCTATGTATGTATATATGACCATGGTATTGATTGTATTTAGGTAACCTTGACACATTTATCAAGGTCATGGGAGTCTCAAGGTCACAGGGTCACTTATGCAATTTTTTTCCATGTGATACATGTAATTCCTGAAACACTTAACAAAACTTGATCAAACTTGGTAGAGTTATGCTTGCTTAGACCTTTAAACTGCCTCCTGTTGAATACTGTTGCCAGATTAGTGGGACGATACTAAAGTGGGCCACAACAGAATTAATACAGCCCCGCTGTCAGATTAGTTGGTAAATGACAGGGGGTATGAGTTTGGTCCAGGTAAGCTGACATAAACTGTCCTGATAAATCTTGATCAGCTGAATTCAAGTGATGATTGTTTTCAACCATATCAGTCTTCCTCCTGCTGTCCACTCATGGTTTTCATTGCATAAGTCTTAAGTTGTCCCATCAAAAGATATTTGATTTTGTGTTGCAAAATCAGTAACTTCTTGTTTATGTTGTCCTACAATTGATTCGAATGTGAGTTACCCAGCTAATCTCTCTCTCTCTCTCTCTCTCTCTCTCTCTCTCTCTCTCTCTCTCTCTCTCTCTCTCTCTCTCTCTCTCTCTCTCTCTCTCTCTCTCTCTCTCTCTCTCTCTCTCTCTCTCTCTCTCTCTCTCTCTCTCTCTCTCTCTCTCTCTCTCTCTCTCTCTCTCTCTCTCTCTCTCTTTTTTCCTTCAAAAATTCTGACCAGCATATTAGCTCTACTATATACATGTACATGTACAGACCTAACACACAATCATAGATAAATATATGTACTCATGTCATCATTGTAAAACTCAGAAAAATTTTAAGAAGCAAATTTAACTGCATGCATATATGACTATATATTTTTTGTATGATATTTAATTTCCTATAGGACTTTAAAATAACTGATGAACAATAAAGCTAATGAGGCACATAGCTAGTGACTAGAAGCTGACTGAATAATGTATTTTAATTGTTCACCAGATGTGCTGCAGTAACATGTGGTCGTCAACTGGGAAAGTACTATCCTTATCAAATGAATTTGCATAAGTAAACACAAGTCCATAGAACAAGGATGTCATTGATATCTTAGTTGGTTTTTAAAGTACTTGGGATAAGACCTCTACAATCTTGAACCCTTTCCCCCTTAAACCGGCTGGTGGTCAAATGTCGTCTGCTTCAGTGTTTTCAGCTAATTTCAACAGTAATGAAAAACAATTTTGACTGATAATTGTAGATGAACCCTATCAAGATCACATGGCCCAGGTCAACAACTTTCCTTGGCATGAGTTGGGCACTTAGTGCCCAACTCATGTCAAGGAAAGTTGTTGACTCAAGTGTCAATTCAAGGGGGAAAGGATTAATCATGCCGTGATCATCATGCAGTTACTAGCACGTTTATAGTTATAATTCAGCCGTAAATTGCCTTCTACTCCACTGGCTTTGCCACATTTTAAATTCTTTCCAGCCATTACAACCTCAGGGCTTTTTTTCATAAAGTAGTATCACAGCATGCATTTTGAAGAGTTGAGTGCTTCTCATTCACAGGCCTCGTTTAACCCTTTCCCCCTTGAATTAAGAATGAGTCCAAAGCTTTCCTTGGCATGGGTTGGGCACTTAGTGCCCAACCCATGCCAAGGAAAGCTGTTGTCCTGGGGCATGTGATCTTGATAAGTCTCGTGTATATTTCTCAGTCAAATTGTTTTTCATAACTGTTGAAATTAGTTGAAAACACTGAAGCAGACGACATTTGACCACCAGCCGGTTTTGGCCGGTTTAAGGGGGAAAGGGCCAACAACTTACTGCAGTGTTGTTGTCATGAATGTCATCATATTTAATTATTATTCATGTGGTTAATATTTTTTGCTTATCTTCTAAAATTTCATTTAACCCTCTCCCACTCTAGTCACCCAAAAGTACCCAGATGTAAATTGTCACCTGCCTTAACGTTCTTCTGATACTTAATTATTGGAAAACATTTTTCCTGAGACTTGTCTGCAAGGCCATTCATGATGCTGTGCCCAGGTCAATAGTTTTTGTTTTCTTCAAGGAAAGATGTTGACTCTGTCATACAGGAATGGGTTAATAAGCTTGTGTGCCATTATATCTGTTCTATATTGATTTTTCTTGCTGTAACGTGCTGTTAGTGTGTGCTAAGACATCGTTCTAGTTTTACTCATGTGTGCAAATGGCCATCCACCTCCAGGTTTACCATTGTTAAACAACATACATGTAACTGCATCATGAGATACACTGTGATAATCTACTTCTTAATGCCATCCAGGTATAACTAAAACCATGACACTCTTCTCACCTGCAAGAGATTTACCAGCCTGCTTGCTTATGGTGAACTTTATCTTCACAATTGACATCACTAATATGTAGTACTTCATTTGGTATATCAAAAGTATTTAATGCTTTTCAATAAACATGATGAAATTCTACATGTATCTTCTAGCTGATTTAACCTTCTACAACATTTTTCCAATCAATACCTGTATGTGTTGTCAGTTTAGTGTTACATTTGCCACATATTGCACATCAACATGACAAATAACAGTGAGAGAAAGATGATATATGATAATACAACACTAAAATTAACTTTCGTATTTTGTAGCAAGCTTATATATTTGCTTTGTATGCACACACACACACACACACACACACACACACACACACACACACGCACACGCGCACACACTCACACACACACACACATGGTATTACCATACACTAGTGCATGTGGAGTGAGATGTTAATGTGAACAGACTGGTATGTCCTGTTCTGTCCACCCAGAATATTAATGTTTGCCCTTCTATACAAACCTGTATATGAGTTCTCCACCAAACAGGGATTTAACATCTGCATTAAAATCTCTATATTAAGTGTATCTGCATGCATCCAGGAGCACTTCCCTAAATATGCCTTAAATACATCCAACTTTTTTTGCAGAAGCATGGTAAATAAATACATGTATTTAACAAAGTTTTTATCTCCAATTGAACTTTGGCATCCACCCAAGTCCAAGTCAGCTTTTATCATCATCAAACTTTACAGTTTTCCAATATTGTGATTGTTAAGATCCTTACCACATAAAGTGTTAAAATGCCATACAGCCTTCCAATAATTAAACTTTTACTGTAATCCATGGATGAGGTATTGAGCCGTCCTCCCCCTCTTCCCCCCGCCCACACACATACTCTGCATATGGATATTGACTGACATGAATTCATTAATATGGGGTTACAGTGGTCCCCCTCTTGTAAGACCCCAATTGCAATCAAAAAGTGGCCTTATAAGAGGGGTAGCCTCTCTTGGGGGGGGGATATAATGGAAATACCATACTTTCTGCACAAGAAGGCTGGTCTTTTAAGAGGGCTGGCCTGTGGTGAGAGGGGCCTTACAAGAGGGGGACTGCTGTACATGTAAATGTCCAGTTGGGGGTCAGGGGGGTCTGGAAATCAAAGGGGTGATTGGCAGGGACATGTGACCCAGGGGAGATTGGGTGATTTGCCAGCTTGACCGGGGTCACAGGACCAAGCCAAGCATCCTAAAGTTTGACAACAAATACCTGCTGTTTTCCCATTGGTAGTATTGCTGTGAGACTTGTTGAGTGAGACTTGGTCTTCTCCTGATGATATTAAGCTCCCCTGTTCGCTTTCGTGCATGGGTCAATGTTGAGTCCTTCTACCATGGACATATATTTATGTTAAGGATATAAAAATTTTGTACAATATTGCACATTACAGTAGTCCCCCTCTTATAAGGCCCCTCTCACCAGAGGCCACCCTTCTTGAAAGGCCAGCATTCTTGTGCAGAAAGCATGGTATTTTCATTATATTCTCCCCCTGAAGAGAGGCCACCCCTCTTTTAAGGCCACTTTTTGGCTGCATTTGGGGTGGCCTTATAAGAGGGGGACCACTGTATGTACAGTAGTAACTGCTGTATTGGAACCCTTCCTAGAGCTAAGAGTGGTCACATACAGCAGGTTGTCTTTCACTGCAGGTAAATTTACAAAGAATATAGACTTCTGTGTCACACAAAATGTGGTCACAATATGCCAGGTGGTCTCTCATGGCAGTGGTCACATACGGCAGGTACTACTGTATATCTTTTTTTGCCTCACGCATATTTCACTTCAGTATATTATGTAGTATGTGGCTCTGTTATGGTTCCCTTTACTCTGCTTTTACACTATACATATGGAGCATCACAGTTTGTGACAAACCATGTAACTCTCCAGACTTTTGGATAGTACATGTATGTATAAGTGAGCTTCCCAGAGAACAGTCTGGGGTAGCTAGTGTGCACACTGAATACAACCTTTTATTGATGGTTACACTTGCTCTTATAGTCACTGTGGCAGTTATTTTTCTTTTGTGTTTCAGTGAGCCTTCCGAAGCTGGGTATAGGTTAATGACCATGGAATGCGTCATTTGTAGGAAAATAATGATGCTGAGGCCATTAGGCCGTGGCTGGTTATTTTCTATAGAATGACACTGTTCCAAGGTGATTAACTGACTTAAATCCACTGTTTACATTCACAGTATATGGCAATGGCAATTGATTCAAAGTTTATTGATGAAAATGTGGTACGCTCAATGCAGCTCTTCATTGATGGAAAGTAATGAGGAGCTATATGTACAAGTATACAGTGAGGTCACCAATAGTTATGGATTTTAGTGTAAGGTAGTGTGTACACTGTATCATCACAGTGATATAAGTTAATGATAAGTACATGCCAGTGGATATGAGGCACCCCAGCCTTGTAATCCCAGAGACATCAGGGAACCATGTCTACAAAACAATTCCCACCTGAACAGATACATCAAACCCCTCATTGAATGGTGGGAGGTCTTAAGTAGAGTAATGTTAACACCACTGTTTTTTCAGTAGGCATGCAAAACCACCTTGCGATCGGATTCTGGAATACCCACAGAGTCAGAAATAAGCTTGAAACTGATCTTGTTTTGAAATGGGTGCTTAATCGGGATATTATGGTCCTTACTGAAACTCAAACTAGCATTCCTTTCTCAGTTCCAAGATACCATGTAATGCATTCAAATAAATGCAATCAAAAGTCAAACTGTGGTGGCATCACAATACCGGTAGAGTCAAGCTATGTGCACAGATATGAGTTGTGATCATAATACTGGTAGAGTCAATTAAGGTATGTGCACAGATACGAGTTGTGATGATCAAATAATATGGATCAAACTTTCTTGCTTATACCCAAAGTGATATTCTGTGGATTTTATGTACACCTAGCAGACACGATATAGGATTCTGATATGAGGTTTGTGTGTACAGTGGTACCTGCTCTAAAGACCACCTCCAATTTAAGACCGCATGTCTTTTTAAGACCACTCTCTCAAGACCCTCTGTTGTATTTACATGTTAAATATACCTTCAATTTAAGACCACCTGCAGTATGAGACCACATTTTGTTGGCTGTAGGGGTGGTCTTAAATAGCAGGTACCACTGTATTCAGGAAAAATGCCTGGATGATTCTGATCATATGGTAATTGCTGGCAATTTGAACTCCATATGCGGAACCACTGTCAATAAATTAGTTGAAAATGACTGTGCATATAAGTGTGCTGACATACAAGACCAGATTATCAGAGCCAACACTTCTGGCGATAAGTTGTCACAGCTATGTCCAGACAGTTCTTTACTTGTGGTGAAGAATCTAAAAACAGGATCAGAGGGGTTAATATAGGGCCTGGCCCTTCTCCCCAATTGTATTCTTTTTGAGTAAAATATGTTTAAACCAAACAGGATCAGCACACTGGAACGGTTATATTCTTTAACCTTTCATAAAAATGAGAACTGTATTTCCGAATTAGATACTTAAATTGTATCATTTCAAAAGATATTGTGGGTTCAGTGTGTGAATTCAGCATAGATCAGAGATTGACCTTTCCCTCAGATCTTGCTCCACTAACTGTGTGTTTCAATTTGAATAAAATTAGAAAACCGTACTTAGAGTCCCTGTGTCAGTATGCTGATATGCTTTGTGGTCATACCGTACTGTATTCCAAAAAATGTTAACATTGACCGTGATACTTTTATACAAGCACTAAATACTTTTGAGGTATCCGACTGATTGTGCCTTGAAAATTGTGATATGATCACTAAGCAAAAATCAGATATTCAGTATGATTGTGCTGATTGTGCAAATATTAAAAACAACTTTCATATGATGTCACCAAAGACAGGTGGCAATGAAAAGATTCTGGACATGAGATAGTAAAGTGTTGTGGAAGGCGATTAACTGGAAAGGAGAGTATCATGGTGACACGAGTGATACGCCCTCCGACACTGAGTTTAAGAACGATTTAAAGGAATCCTGACCACCCAAGAGGCAGCAGGGGGCCTGCTGATTCCGACTGTACGTCTCATGCTACCAGTATGCCATTGTTTGATAACCTCATTGAGCCATCAGAGGTTGAGGAGGTGATCAAAAAGTAATTGAAGTAGATCAAAGGATGTGAGCCTGATGGTGTTAGCCGTGGAGTTTTCAAACTCCTCCCTGCTAACCGGGTTTTACAGCTAACTACCCTGTTCAACATTGTTTTTATTTCGCATTACCCTGTAGCTTGGTCCTATGTGTGGCTCAGAATACTCTTTTAAAATGTCGACAAGCAATGCTGGGACAATTAGAGATGTACCAGTATCATTTAAAGTATTTCAAATATATATGATTTTGTGCTATGTAATCAGCTGTCAAAATGGTTTATCCCAGACCGAGAACCGTCTGGTCCCCTTTCTGGGAGAGGGTGTGTTGAACATATAGTTTCCTTAAGACTTATCTTTGATTATTGTTTCGGGAAAAGGATTCAACTCTATATGTTGTTTTTGTGGAATTCTCAAAAGCCTACCATTGTGCGCCAGGGCGGCATTGATGAGAACCCTTCTACCACTATCAATAGGGTAGCGAGGGCAAGGGTAATGAGGGAGGGGGGCATCTATGTTTTACAAACATATCTTGTTATTTCAAAGAAACATGGTTTAGGAAACAAGCTGTAAAGCTTTTATAAATCCTCCATAACTACACAGCGTCACTTGATGAAACCAAAACATAATTAAGCAGGAAGTACAAATGTAAAAAAAAAAAAAATAATAATAAATACGTAACTCGGTAACATCTTTACTGCAGATGGCAGCACTGCTTCTGCTCTGCGACATCATGCTAATGTTGTGAAAAAACAAACAATTAAACTTGTTTAATTTTTTTTTCAAAAGAATAAAGATATGCAGTTCATGGTGAAGAAAAAAAAAAGTGATGGATACTATGTTCATAGCAGCCATCCTTGACTGTTGCAACAGCTGGATAATACCAACATAATGTGTGTTCAGACATTGCACCATTCAGCTATCAAAGTGCCACTGGGTATTAGGGTACCTACACCAGGGACTTTGTGAGCTGAAAAGCAAAATCAATGAGTGAGAAAAGTCGAGATACATGGCTTATAAAGAGTTAAACCCTGATCTGTCTGTCCAGTGTGTGTACACAAAAGGCTTGTAACATTTGTACCAGAAACTGTGATGATATCTGTCGCCCACTTTCGTCTTTCCTCACATAAATTAAAGATAGATCATATAAGACAGGGAAATCAACTTGCACCCCTGAGATCAAAGACTGTGCCACTGTGTAATGGCTAGTGTATGGGATGAATCCCATGTGATTCACTTTTGTCCTCTTGTGCATGATACAGATCAGAGGAAAGTAAGGCAAGGAACTTATATTCCCTGATTGCATAATTAAGGCAACAGATATATCTGACTTTATAATGTCCCTCATGAAATACTTTCGTATTTTTTTAGAAATGACAAATATTATATGTATTATGACAATGACTTTTTCATATCTTATGGTGTTAATATATACATTTTAACTGTGATCTTGTGATATTTTTACCACTTTTGTAATATGTTGGACAAATGATATCAATAAACTACTACTACTAGTGTTGGTTGTCTGTGACAGGTGCATGTGTATATACTGCCTGTGCAGAGAAGTCAGTCTCGTGGTACCATCTAGGGTCCTAGCAACCAGCTTCACTGCCAGGGACCTTGAAAGGTGCAGCTGGGATGACCCTCACATCTCAGGCAGCCAGAACGCTCCCCTTAGGTCTAACTGAATAAATAGTTTCTGTGCAAAATAACTTGAGTCTTATACTGATCTGTGTGTAACAGTTCAATGCAGTATTGTGGAGGAGACGTTCAAACATGCAATTTTTAAAACCAGCTTTCTTGCAGTGCAAGTGCACTAGCGTCTTATGTAATATAAAGTGACAGTATGTGACTAACTGAGCTTTTCAAAGATTGATAATTTAAAGTAGGTATTTTAGCCATATTAATATGGTATAGTTATATCAGGAAATGTAGTGACTCAGACTCATTTAATATTGAAACAGTAGGTAAGCAAAAAGAAAAAGTTAAAGAACAAATGATATAAAATGTCCCTATCTGGACAATATTTCAAAATAAGCTTTTATCACAGGGCCTTATGGCCATAAACTAGTAGCCAACAGCTTGTCATCTGAATGGCTGTCACTTCTCAGTAGGAACGATTTATATTTATTGATCCATTATTGTGTCGGTTACGGTCTCATTTAAACCAGCTGTTACTTGCTTAACATAATTGCACAATTGGAAAGTTGTATCTGCATGCTGTCAGTGGTTGCTGCATGAAGCTGAGACACAAATATGTCTATAAATCCAGCACCTCCATATATATGTCTGTGATCTTGACCGCAAACATGCCCAATGGTCATTAGGTGCATATCTCTGCTTGCTGTTCTGATACATGTACTAATAAAACATTGGTCTCTTAATTCCTGTCCTCTCAGCACTCATACCAGGCAAGTCTATTCTTCATTTCTTGTAACAGTAGATCAAATCTGATTAAAGAAAAAAAATCAGGCATTGTAAGATTCATACATAGGTCAAAATGCTGAGAATAAGAGTTACATTTGAGGCGTATCATGAAACCCCAAAACATATGGAGCTGTGAGAGGGGAGGAGGATGAAGAGAGGCAGTTGCATATCAAAAAAATGTGCATTTCAGGGGACTTCTAATAGTTCCAATCGAATCCACTGATGTAAAATCTATTTCTGCAAAATTGCTTATTTTCAAGTGTACATTTTTGGGTCGGCATAGATGCTGGTCTTGGGGAAGGCATATTTGCATGGAGGTTTTGCAAATTTAGTTTGCACAGCGTCATCTTTTAACTTTGGCAGCCAGTGTTTTAAAATCTTGTTTTGCCATCATGACATAGGATAGATCGTACATTTCTTTCACAGAATGTGCCAAGCAGAGCATCCTGTTTTCTGTCACATTGAAGTTTACCATACTAGCTACTGCCATGTAGCCTCCATTTTGTATCCGTTGGGAAGTGGAAAAGACTGGATCCTTTGTTGTGGGTATTGGCACAACCATAGGCAACACACCTTTTCACCATGGTGTATAGTTGTGGGCAGACTGCCCCCCCCCCCAAAAAAAAAAGTCCCCAAAATGCTGCCATCCCTGATCTGCTCATTATGTTGATCGACAAGCATTTATATAAAGTCATGTGCAGGCGACCTCAGCTGGGTTCTCCAGATGATGTAATAGAAAGGGATTGCGAAAAATAACGACCACTTGTGAATAGGAGGATGGCAAACTGTACCAAAACTCGGATGCAAAATGGCTGATAAATTATTTTTCTGATGGTTCAATTTTTTTTCTGCCAATTGATAAAGAATGGTTCATAAATATGCTTTAGAGGCATTTTAAATGATTCATCACACAGGTCCTTTAGTGCTTAAATTTATTCCAACCAGATCGCCTTATAGTACATCAAGATGTCATTAACCGGGGGGGTTCTGAAGAAGCTTATTTTATCTCATTATTTATATAAAAGGGCACGTAATGAAGGAACAGTGACCTTGAGCTACATGCATGTATGTAGGTCAAGGTCAGTATGGGTCAGCATCACAGCAGCCATCTTGACAAAGGTGTATCGTAAAGCAACAGTTTCAACTGCTCAAGGCAAATGTGTATGAGGGAGGTATGTACATTTATACTTCTTTGTGTAATATCTTATTTCTGCAAAGTTTGATCATTTGGTCAGGTATATATATATATATATATATATATATATATATATATATATATATATACATATACATACATACATACATACATACATATATATATACATACATACATACATACACACACATATATATATATACATGTACATGTATGTACATAATACATACATGTGGACATATATGTATATATATATACAATGGTCCCTAAAGGCAACTCCAATGAGAAGCCATCTGTCTTGAGAGACCACTTTTGCGCCTGCCCTTTGGGTGGCCGCTCAAGACAGGGATCACTACATACATACATACATACATACATACATACATACATACATACATACATGTTAGCTGAGGACAGACTGTTCACACAACCCTTTTGAACTACATGTATATACATGTACGTATTAAAAGGGTATAGGGGACTATTGAGGCACAGTATAGTCAGATATTGCAAGGGGTATCCAGCCTGTTTGTGACAAATGCTTCATATAGTTATGCATCCCCTGTAACAGGCTGATGTATACAGCGTGTAGTAGATTGATGAGATCTGCCACCATCTTATTTTATTTTTGCATTACATATTGGCCTTCTTCTTTGATTTTTGGTACACAAAATCTTCAGGTCTGGGAAATTCTTCTCATTTAAATATCATCATGCTCGATTAAATTTTAGGTTTTTCATGATTTTAAAATATTGTTTCTTTTTCTTTTTCTTTCTGGTTTTTTTTTTTGCTGGCTTGGCAAATTTTAGGTGTTTACTTATATCTGTTTAGTGGTGGACGCTACATGTAGGTCCATGGTTACTGTTTAACATGAATGAAAAAGTACCTGCGGGGTTTCATTTGGCATAGTTAAGTGGGTTACTATGTCAAGTATCTAGGTCGCAGTGATGTATTCTTTTTAAGTAGCGTCTGCACTGTAATTCCTTTAGTATTTAACTTGGTTTTATGATGCTTAACACACACACATAACTTGACCAAAAGGTCTGTTGTGTAGCAAAAGTAGATCACCAGGTCAAGTATCTCGGTCATGCTGATACAGTTATGTAAAACTTCGGACACATTCATGCCCAGGCTAGTGTGTTAAAGCTTGATTGTCCATTGACTTGCATGTTTAATCATGAAACGTGATACACGTGTAACCGGTCACTGGTACATGCATCTGACATGCACAAAAAATAGGGCACAACATCAAGTATCTGGGTTACAGTGGTATATTCTTCTACAATAGTGTTTGGGTTATAATGCTTTTAAGCTTAAAGTTACTTGTAAGAAATTTTATGTCTACTGCGGAGACTCAAAAAAAAATGCATAATTGAGGAAAAAAAGATTCTGGGCATGGAGGGTAATCCGTTCTCTGAATGCTATTTTTAGTACATTGATGTATGTTTTGTGACCACAGAAAATGGGAAACGCACATACCAACTGTACCAGTTTAATCCCCATTCTGAAAAAGAATGGTTGAATGGAGGCCGGTATGTGTGAATGCCATAATCGACATGTCCCAGTTCATTGTATTTAACCCAGTACAGGTACTGTATTCAAAGATGACTCTGATCGGGGACTGTTCATATGTAAGTCCACCAGCATCAAAGGAGCACCGAAAATATATGTTTTGTGACCACTGAATGGGCGGGTCTTGAACCAGCAATCTTCAGCACCAATCACAACATAAGCCCAAAATATGCCAAAAAGCTCATGTTATTTCCCCACATGCACACCTAGCTTCACACTCATGGCTATCATCTGATCGTATATGCTGGCAGTTACCACATTGTGCATAAAAAAAATCAATGGAGCACAGGACTGTCACAGTCCTCTTGTATTTTTTGGAGATAAAATGAATTGCCAGCATTTATTTTTTTATTACCTCCTGTAGCTGGAATTTCCATCTCTGGTTTTTCAAGTCCCAGATAAGCCATGATTGTGTAGAGCATAATTAAGGCAGTAGTCTCCTTGCATTGATCTTTTTGGGCATGTTTGTGTTTCTGACATCTTGAACAGAGTGTGGATCTTGGATCGAGTTGGTCCTTGATTTGAGGATTATAAGTACACAGTCATAAAGTATATGCTTGATCTAAGCAATGAGGTCCTGGCTCCTTGCTCAGCTTAGCTGGGTTGCAATGCATGTGGGCTGCAGTTAAGAAATTCTAGCTAAGGGAACAGCTAAATATAGGAAATAAATTGAGCACAAGCATATGGTTCCAATTGGAATGCCCAGATATGGTGCTATTAGCTTCCTGTCATTTACAGTATACTGACCCTTTCCTGCTCAAATCACCAAACATGCCATGATTTAAAAAATATGTCTGTGTCATACTTTAACTTACATCAGTTCCTTTTCAAATTGAAATTTGTTCGTAACATATGATTCCCGAGAAATAAATGCAAAATAACCCCCCCCCCCATTCTTATGCCCCTACGGGGGGGGGGGGGGGGAGGGGGGGAGGAAGAGGCATACAGATTTGCCCTTGTCTGTCCGACCTTAAAACTGTCACATTTGTGTTGTGCATATCTCCAAAAGGATTTGAGATACAACCATGAAACTTTTTGGAAACATCTATCAATATATGAAGACATGCACCTGGCATTTTGTTTGTCTCATGGGGTAATTATACAGTCTTAATTAATCATTAATTAACTTAGGAAAAATGTTGATTTGACATTAGACTTGTCACATTTGTGTCGCATGCATCTCAAAAAGTATTTGAGCGTCAACCATGAAACTTTGTGGAAACATCTATCAATATGTGAACATGTGCAGCTGGGGTTTTGTTTCTCTCTTGGATTAATTATCTTGTGTTAATTAATCATTAATTAACTTTGGGAAAATGTTGATTAAATGTTCGACTTACTAGATTTGTGTTGCATGTATCTGAAAAAGTATTTGAGGTTCAACCATGAAACTTGGTGGAATCATCTATCAATATATGAAGGTGTGCACCTGGGGTTTTGTTTGTCTCTTGGATTAATTATTCTCCATTAATTAATCATTAATTAGTGAAAGTGTTGATTTGACGTTGGAATCGTCAGACTGTTTTGCACATATCTCAAGAAGTTTTTTACCTTCGGCACATAAAGTGCCAGAGGGTATCGTTGTCCCCTTTGTGCGTCCATCTATAGGTGATGAATTGTTTTGTAGGGTCTTTAACTAGACTACTCCTTGCAGTTGATCTACTATAACAGTGATTTATTCACTTTGCTAATCTTATAGCCAATGATGGTACAGACAAGAAGCCAACAAACTACAGAAGCATCCTCTGAGCAGCCCTCTAGGTATGTAGACTCCCCTGGGGTTAGACAAGCTGACCCTAAGAGACTTCATGTGCCTCACCAAGGTAACGGCGAAGTAGAGGGAACAAGTAAGGATTTAGGAGATAATCTGGGACCTTCTGCTGGGGACCATGGGTTGAAATGCTTTAAGTTTGCCGGAAACCTAACTGTAAGCTTTGCCAAGAATTCACGGAAATTAATAAGTTTACAAGTACTGTTACACATAGAACTTACAGAACTAAAAATTACAACAAGAATAAACTTATGTGCAATACAGATAACTTGGTTTATCTGATTACCTGTGATAATTGCTCTAGTCAGTATGTCAGTGAAACCAACCAAAAATTGAACAAAAAGTTCAATGATCATAGGAATAGAGTAAGACACTCTAACAAAGGGTCCAATTCTACGATTCTGGTGGATCACCAGATGTAGTGGACTTTTCAAGAACAAAACATTAAAAGTCCAAATTATTGAAACTATAAAAAAAAAACATGAAAATACTCAAATGGAAAGATGAATAAGGAAACAGCAGGATTGCGAAGGAACAGAGAAACATTTTGGATTAAAGAACTCCGAACAGTATATCAAATGGGTTAAATAATCAATGTGATAAGAACATAGATCAAAGAACAAAGAATGATAATGTATATGACATACTCAACAAAAGAAGGAAAAAGAAGAACAAACATAAGAGTAAACACAGAACACATAAAGAATCTCTTACAGCTCAATATGTATTCAATGTACTCCAAGAAACTGCAATCAAAGAAACTACATACTACATCAATAAAACTTTACCACAACTGAAGAAAAAAGATCTCAAGGAATTGGAAAAGTAAGAAGGAAAAGAAACACATGAATACTGTGATAACACACTATGAAAATCCAGCTATTGAGTACATAAATCTACAAAGTATTCTAAGACTTCAGGAAGTTAAAAATTCAGTCAGCAACTTTATTGAGGAGGATGTCACAGTTGCTTATAAATACACTTCCAGTATTCGTAATAAGGTCTTCAACTATAATCGAATAATAAAACTTTACCACAACTGAAGAAAAAAGATCTCAAGGAATTGGAAAAGTAAGAAGGAAAAGAAACACATGAATACTGTGATAACACACTATGAAAATCTAGCTGTTGAGTACATAAATCTACAAAGTATTCTAAGACTTCAGGAAGTTGAAAATTCAGTCAGCAACTTTATTGAGGAGGATGTCACAGTTGCTTATAAATACACTTCCAGTATTCGTAATAAGGTCTTCAACTATAATCGAATAATGGATGAAGTGGACTTAGACAGCTGGGTTGTGGATAATCAAACTTGTGAATGTGACACTATTATCAAGAAGTATATATGGATAAAGACCACAAACATGTAATCACGAGTGATTAAGTATATTTCAAAACAAAAGATTGAGACATTTGTTTCAAAGAGGACCAAACTATAGATAAAGGCATAACATCAACTTCCCAAAGGCAAGAAAGGAGATTAAAAGAGGACTCAACAGTTTTATTCAGAAACATAGTAATCAGAAAGGAATCTGTAACAAGGCATTTGATGAATGGAAAGTTAAAATAATGGAAAAAGTGGATGAAAGAATTAAATAGTTGAGAAGAGGACCTCTTCAAAAGTGGAGACAAATTAAACAAGTGCTGCAGGATTCACATTGTAGTCAGGAATTGCAAGACTTGCATGACAAGTTGGTCATCACACCTGTTGACAAAACTAGTAATAACATAGCACTAACTTGCAAACCATACTACATCAATACAATACTGAGTGAATTAAATAATGAAAGTTATCAACAGGCAGGAACCTCTGATACTGTTATCAAGGACCAAGTGGATAAAAACAAGGAGTTGAAATGCATTGTCTCAAATGAGGACAAGAAATTACCAATCATTATATGCAATTGTCAAAATGCATAAAAACCCTGTTAAATTCAGGTTCATCATTCCAGCAAAGAAATGTGTTTTGGAACAAGTTACCAATTGACCCACTTAAGTTTCCAAACTTGTCAAAATTCACATACTAGCTACTGCAAAAAAGTGAAAATGTACACGAGAGTGAATAGAATGTGGATTACAGATAGCACAAGTGATATTCTACAAGACATTGAAAAAAATCAACAATACGAATGGTGCCAAATCAGTTCATACCTTTGATTTCTCAACATTGTATACAAAGATTAACTTGACAGACCTAAACAACGTGTTAATTTCAATGTTGGATAAAGCGTTCAAAGGTGGCACATGTCAGTATATTAAGATATCTGGTGCTGAGGATAAATCTGATAAAAGTAAGAGCAAAGGAATATCTTACACAAAGCAAGAGTGTGCTCAAGTGATAGAATACATTATCAACAATGCATACTTTTGCTTTGGAACCAGAGTCTGTCAACAAATAGTAGGCATACCAATGGGAACAGATCCAGCCCCATATATTGCCAACCTTCATTTACATTATCATGAGTCAAAATGGATGGAGGAATTGGCAAAAACAAACTTTCCAGCTGCAAGAAGATCATATTCTCATACAAGAAGATTTATAGATGACCCATGTGCTTTAAACAATGGAGATGAAATAAAGGGAAATTGGAAAAACATATATCCCAAAGAACTAATATTAAATCTGGAAAATGAAAGTGATACAAAAGCTACTTTCCTGGATCTGGATATAGAAATAAAGAACAACCAGTATGTAACAAAAATATTTGACAAAAGAGACCAGTTCAGATTTGATATTATCTCTACTACCCTGATCTGACAGGAAAAATTCCAGAGAAACATGCGTATGGAGTTTCTATGGGACAAGTGATGCGTATTGCTAGAAACACCACACTTTTGGGCGATTTTGTCAACAGAATCAGAATTTTGTTGCAAAAACTACATCGCAAAGGTTATAAAAAACAACAACTACACAAAACTCTGTCGAAATGTTTCCAGAGATATGACCAAATACCTAAAAAAATGCAACACTAACTCAAGAACATAAATCAAACAATGTCAAGATGGAGCTTGAAATGACAAAGTGTAGTCCTCAAAGTGTTTAGAGTAGTGAGAGGTAACGTACCTGGGGTAAAGTAAACTTAACCCACCTAGAGAATTTTCTCTAGTCTGTCTTAAGTTGGAAAACCATGATCATACTCACTTTTTGCAGGATTTCTTTCATTTCAACCTTAATTCATCCAGTATAGTGGAAGAGGTGACTTCCAGCTAATACCTTAATTAGTACACTTTACCTCATAACACCTCTAGTCAATTTTATGGTGCTAAAAATTGTATTACTATTTACCTGTTTATACCAGTGTCTGTATGGTTGAATAGTGTATGAAGCTTTGAAGTTTCAAAGGAGATGTCCATCTGTCATCTGTCCATTGTCTGTCCACAATTCACATTTTTTGCTTCTTCTCCAAAACCGTGGGTCTGATTCACTTTGAACTTGGAGGGGATGTGCCTTAAATAGGTCTCTACAAAGTTTGTACAAATGGTCACACTCCATTGATTTTTGCATTTTTATGATTTTTTTGTTCTTATTTGGGCAAATCTTAAAAAAATCTTCTCCGAAACCACTCACCCAATTGCTTTGATATCGCACAGGGACACCTCTGGGGAGTCCTAGTTCTGAATTTGTTCAATAGGTGGCCCTGTGATTTTTTTCTAATTTTTTATGATTTTTTGGTGTGTTTTTGCTATTTTCGACTTTTTCTCCAAAACCATCACTCAGATTAAGCTAAAACTTAGTGGACATGTTCCTTGTAGAAGGGGCAAACAAGTTGTTTACAAAGTGGTACTGCTGTGAATTCCTGATTTTCAACAATTTTTTTTTTCAATTCGGGTACTTATCCGTCAATGCAGTTTTCCTATTGATTACTGTATAAGTCAATGGGCTTTCAAATACTGATTCACATTTTCAACTTTTTCTCCAAAATAGTCATCCAGATTGACTTCAACCTTGGTGGCAATGTACCTTGGGTGCGTTTCTATCAGGTTTGTTCAAATGGTCACACTCCATTGATTTTTGAATTTTTTATTTTTTTTTTTTTTTATTTTTTTTTGGACAAATCTTAAGAAAAATATTCTACTCCACAACCACCCACCCCATTGCTTTGATATCACATAAGAAAACTCCTAGTTCTTAATTTGTTCACCAGGTGGTGCTGCAATTTTTTTTCAAATTTTTTATTAATTTTTTGTATGTTTTCGTTACTTGTTACTTTTTCTCCAGAACCATTGCTCAGATTAAGTTGAAACGTCATGGATATGTTCCCTGTGAAAGGGTCAAACAAAGATGTTCACTAGGTAGCACTGCTATGAATTCCTGATTTTTAACGTTTTGTTTTTTGTTTTGTTTTTTCAATTGGGCACTTGTCGGTAAATGCACCTTTTCTTTTGCTTACTATGGAAGTCAATGGGCATTCTAATGCATTCTAATGGTAATTCACATTTTGGACTTCTCTGAAGAAACTGTCATTCAGATTCACTTCAAACTTGGCGGCAATGTACCTTGGGTGGGTCTCTACCAAGTTGTTCAAATGCATGATCACACGTACTCCAGTGATTTTTGGATTTTTTATGATTTTTTTTAAAAAATATCTTTTAAAAAGTTTTAATAAGAAAATTAAAATGAGAATTTCTTGTAATAGTTATAACTTAAATAATTTTGGCCAGGTTTGTGCCAAACTTGGTAGGGATGTACCTTTTATTAGTGTCTACCTATTTGGTGCAAATGGTCATGCTCCAGTGATGTTTGGACTTTAACCTCATTTCCAAGGACAACTGACACTAAATATACTGTTCACTTGATAATCTGATATCTGTTTGAGTTAGGACCTTAATGTTGCACATGTTAATGTTTCTCTATGAAGGTCATGCTTAGACAGTACATGAGTGACCTTAACCTCATTTGTGGGGTCACAGTGCAATATACATGAATTTTACTCTTTTCTATCATTTTAGAACTACAGTGAAACCTGTTTTGAGAGACCACTGTAATGAAAGACCAACTGCCTTTTAAGACCATATTTCCAAAGTTACCTTTACTATCTTTCCCATGTTATTGCACCTCCAGTAAGAGACCACCTGCCTCATGTGACCACTTTTCAGTCTGTCCTAGGGGTGGTCTCTTGAAACAGGTTTCACTGTACTTGAACTGGGATCTTGATGCTGGACATGTTAGAGTTCTTCTAGAAATGTCAGAGTTACTCATAACATGGGTGACCTTGATCCTATCCCAAGTTCAGGATAAGATCAAAGTGTGATCAATGTCTAGGCCAGCTGAGCATGGGTTGTTCACACAGCCCTCTTGTTTACTTGTTCAAGTTTGGACTTCAGGAGGGGGGGGGGTTGCTGGGTTTGTGTGGTCTCTGTCTTTATTTCCATATTACCACCAATAGAAACTTTTCACACTTTACTTACTATGATATACAAATGTACATTATATTTACCACCATGATTATTGTGGGTGGGTGATATGGCTAGTGTCAGCAACTGCTTGTTATTTTTATAAATATGCAGCCATACAGAAATATACTGACATTCTGGTTTAGTCCTTAATTTCTATTACAAGAACAGAACAGCAGTTCAAGTTCAAAGACTGATGGTTAAAGTCATTCACATGTGCTTCATGTGTAGTGCTATGGTATGCCCATAATCCTTGTGACCTCAACCACTGAATTGTTACTTGACACAACAGCCAAAGGGCTTTCATTTCTATTGTACATACTCCCACTTACTACAGAACATTTACTTGTTAAACAAATGAAACAAAAGCTTCTGCTAAATCATACTTCATGAGTTTTTTTGTTTGAAAAATGGACAATTGCTTTAAAATGAATTTGCATACAGCTGTATATATATGTGTATATATATATATATACATGTATATATATATATATATATATACATATGTATATATATATGTATGTATATATATATGTATATATATATATATATATATATATATATATATATATATATATATATGTATATATATAAGTGAATTCCTTTCATTCTAATCAATGGCATTTAAAGTACATTGATTATAACTTGGTGATAAGAATTTTTCCCATGAGGTCCCTAATGCAACTTCATCAAAGTACCTGCCAACTAGTTGTAATTACCGACAAATGGTATAAAAGATATTTAAGTTTCATTTTCCAAAACTGAAGGTAAATCTCAATTTATTGGCATAGGCACAGCATATGTGGTGTCTCCTTCTGTGTTTCCAGATCATTACGTGTGTCTTGGTGTAGGGATTTGGAATTGCCAGATCTGGAACTCTTGCGGTCCGTGATTAGGTCGAATAACCATAAATTTTTACTTGGCGTTGTCTATCTAAGCCACCTAACTGTCCAGTTTCCATCATTAAATTTCAGGACAGTTTCAACTTGGCGAAAAGCTTAGGTATTCAAAATATTATTTTGACAGGAGATCCAATTTCCCATTTCAATACTCAATCTGGCAGTTTGCATGTTCCAATTTTTTAACCTTACATGTAAATGAATTTACCTACACGCATAACTGAACATTCAGCTACTTGCCTAGACCAAATACTGTCAAATATACCCAACTGTCTTTGTGAAATCTGTGTGCTTCTGCTGATTTCTAACTGTGATCATTGTGTTGTGGGTGCCAACTTGTTCTTTTGGCGAATGAAAGACCCAGTTTTTAAAAGACGTATACGGGACTACAGCAAAGCTGAGTTTGATATGTTTAGAGGATTTCTTAATGATGTGCACTAGATCTCATGTTTTGATTGGGAGGATGTTGATATGTGTTGTAACAGCACCACAGTGTGTACCTGAAAAAGAAATCAAAGTCAGACCATCAGACTTGCCCTGGTATAATTCTCAACTTCGTTGTCTCAAGGGTACTGTTAAGAGGAAATACAAAAGGGCCAAAAATCTTGGCTTTGAAACTAAGGCGTGGCCATCCTTGTGCCAAGTCCGTAATCAATATCAACAAGAACTAAAACAAGGCGAGGAGGAGTATAATAAAAAGTTGGGAGCTGACTTGAACAACCTGAACCGGAAAAGTAAAAGTTGGTGGGGTACTGTAAAATACTTTTTAAATTGGAATCAATCCACATCTATGCCCTCCCTCCTACATGATGATAAACATAATGTAAAACCTGGCAAGTCCAGTGACGGGGAACCAAAACTAGGAGAGAAAGCCAGACCAGTTTCATATCGAGTGATACTCATCAGTGGCAGTTAGGATCACCATGTCCTGCTGCTTTTATAGGTAGGGGTAATGTTGCTAGTTGACCTTAGGTCAACGTCATGGTGGTTGTACATCACGACACAGACTGAGACTACCAGTCAACTGTTGGATTTAACGAGTTGGGGTGATGTCTCGGAAAACGAGGACATCACGAGAGTAAGAACTGAATGGTGGTTGCATGCACAGAGTAAGCTCTGTGTACAAGGCCTGTTTTTCAGCCTTAAAAGGAAATGGCTTTCCATATTTAGTGGGAATAAAGGACGTATCAGACTGATTGCGATCAGAGCTTTACAGTGTTCCTAAGGTCAACTTTGAGGAAAGGTTGACACGGAAGTTATGTGGGAGTAGATAGACTCAGAACTGAAAATTTAGCATGATAAATTCAAGTAAGTCGATCACCCATAACATTGACGCCTAACGGTTCTGTAGTGTTTAACTGGTGTATCCAATGTTGTTCTCTCGAGTCTGAGAGACAGTGTACGTGACATCTCAGGGGGGATGCGGATATGTTCCAGGATCTGGATAACTAATGATGATAAACATGTTTCTGACATCTTGTCACAAGCTGAATTTTTTAACTCCTTCCTGTAACAGCATACTGTTGATACCACATCAGCTTCTCTACCCACAAATATAGATCCCCCTGACTTCTATTATTGATCGTCTAATTGTAACAGAAACTGAAGTCCTTGAAACATTATTGAGTCTGGACGTAACTAAGGTGTTTGGTCCAGAGGGTGTAAGTGTCATGCTTCTGAAAGAAGCAGGGCCTACCATTTTTTCTTCACTTACTAGATTATTTAAACCCTTGCTGGGCAATAGGAAATTTCCTTCAGCCTGGAAAAGGGCTAACATTACACCACTGCTTAAAAAAGGTCCCGATGAATCATGCAATAATTAAAGACCTGTATCATTACTTAGCTGTATTGGTAAGGTCTTCGATAGAATAGTATTTAAACATGTTTTCAACTTTTTTCAGGACAATACTGTTATTTCTGTTCACCAATCCAGTTTATACCAGGCGATTCAACTACAAATTAATTACTTCTTTTCTACCACGAACTATGTCTGGCTGTCGATCAGCAAAAGGAGGTTCATGTTATTTTTCATGATATTAGTAACGGGTTTGATAAAGTTTGGCACTCTGATCAATTATTTAAACAAAGGAAGGCTGGTATTGCAGGGAATTTCCATGACTTGTATTATGATTATCTCAACTTGTTGTGGTCCAAGGTCAAACCTCTAGCTGGGGGGAAATAAATGCTGGCCTTCCGCAATGTTCTGTGCTTGGACCTCTTCTGTTTTTAATCTATATAAATGATCTAGTTGACTTCGTCAGATCGAATATAAAGCTGTTTGTGGATGACACTTCTCAGTACCTGAAGATTGATAATGCAGCAACTGCAGCTGAGGATATCAATTCGGATCTCTCTAATATTGATCAATGGTCTAGTGACTAGCTGATAACATTTAATGCTTTGAAAACTGATTCAATGCTCATTTCTTAAAAATCTAATCCAAATGATCACACACACACACACACACACACACACACACACACACACAGAGTCTTCCAGGGTCACGTGTTGCAAAACGTTAACCATCACAAGCACCTTGGACTAATATGATTGGTTCAGATTTAAAATGGTCCGATCATATATCCCACATTTACGACAAATCAAGCAAACTGATCCACATAATGAAGAATTTGAAATTCAGTCTGGATAGAAGAGCTTTGGAAACTATTCATATCTCTTTTCTATGCCCAATTTTGGAATATGGTAGTCCAGTTTGGAGTGGCTGTACAGCATATGATAATGAAAAACTAGAAAGTATTCAATTAGATGCTGCTTGCATTGTTACAGGCACAATGTATGGAACCAGCAATGCTAAGTTATATGAGGAAACCGGATGGTTGACTCTGGCTTAACGTAGGGAAATATAAAAATTGACTTTAATGTACAAACTTGTAAACAATCTCACTCCCGATTCAGTATGCTCCATCGTTTATAGTGGGTCTATTCCAGGTACTCAAACCCATGATACCTGTCAGAGGTTTGATTTTCCTCATTTTCGTGCTCAAACTGACCTTTTTGATACATCAATTTTTTCCCTCTACAGCCAGGCTCTGGAATCAACTTCTCCTCGAGACTCGGAATTCTCCTTCATTACAGATATTTAAATCCATAATAATCCAAAAATCCCTCGTCCAATAACATTCCGGGAACTTTATAACATTGGCGATAGATTCCTTTCAATTCAACATACACGTCTCCATCTAGATGCAAGCCAATTCAATTCGCATTTATTTAAAATTGGTGTAAAGGATTCTGATAAATGTTCTCGCGACTCACCCAGGGAAGATGCATGGCATTATTTCTTTGTCTGTCCCTCAAATGCTGCCCCACTATCATCTTTGTATGACTAGATTTTTTGTTTGCACCATTTACCTTACAAACAGTATTATATGGCTCTCATGAAGTTTCACTTGAGCAAAATGTCGAAATTTTTCTAGCAGTGCAAGAATATATTTTCAGGATGGATTCTTTTAACACTATAAGCATTGGCTGATTTTGCAAATTCTATTAGCATTTTTATTTTATGTACTTATATTTTGAATCTATGGTCAGTCTAATTTATCACTTTGGTGATAAACATCTTGCCCCTCTGTCTGTCTCGTCTGGGTGTCAGTCGTCTTTTGCATGTATTTGTGTGTCTGGTATTGTCCTGTTCATTTGTCCTTCCCAAGAGGGATTTACATAGGACTTTGTCCTCTTTCCCAATTGTTTTGAATTAATAATGCTTTGATATGTACTGTAATGTCCAATAAAATATGTTTAAACCAAGTTTCATTTTTCAGTGACAGCTGATACAATACGAGTTCTAATGGGTAACTTTAGTGCACCTGTTGGAAATTAAGGATTCTTGTGTTTGGTATTTAATCTGCTCAAGACTCACAAGAAAACATGAAGTACATTTGCATATGAACTGGAGGGGGTTTTTTTTCAACCTGAGGCTACAGTTGTGCAACATTTATGTGGTGGTACTGGTACAAGAGGAGTTTGCATGAGGTTGGCTTCTCAAGCACAGCTGTATTATTATTATTTATTGATTAATATTAAGACCTCCACTTGGGAGAAATATGTACATAACACAAAAGATGAAACTGTCACTCGAGTTAAATAAATCAAAAGGCCCTAGTCAGTAGGCCAGTAAGGATGTGTTCTGCCGACCATGGTTTAAAAACCGAGTCTGAGTGTATCAAAATGTTGCGAGAATCAACATGACCATCAGTCCCAGGCAAGTAAACGTTTTAAGCCGGGGAAGGGGGGGGGGATACACAATTTACTGGGGAATGACCAGGCTCAATTACACCTGACATAAGTGCTCCAGGGTAGACGGTGCCCATACATATATAGTCTGACAGAAAGCTTAGGCAATTTTACAGAGAGGAGATTGAACTTGAAACAGTCTGTAATATAGAGAGAGAGTTTGTTGTTCGAGACCTTGTCAAAGTTTTCAGTCACAATACTTCTCACAAGTTCTCTGTCACAATACTTCTTACAAGTTCTCCAAGTAATATATTTCAGTCACAATACTTTTTACAAGTCCTTTATGTAATACGTTTCCTTTTATCTGTGTGTCATGCATCTTATAATGCTGAAATTCTCAGTCCTCTAGGAACCCCTCAAAGTTCTCTGTCTCACTTTCACTGTCCCCAAAAATTGTATTAAAAGTCCCTTTGTGACCAAGTCTCGGCCTGGACCTCACTGTTCTCATCAAAATCACTCTCATCTAAGGTTATTTCATTTGCTACTTCACTTTGTAAAAGTAATTTCCAAGCCTTCTCTACAAATTTGTATGTTTTGGTTTTGTACCTATTTTACCCAGATGTCTCTCAGGATGGTTACTTATTTGCTTCATGCTTCGTGGGGTATATGATCTCTCCACAGTTTCGTTCCATTCAAGTGCACCAAGATTGCTTCTAAGTTCATACATAGTATCGCCATAATGGACACGTTTATCCAAGTATATAAGTGTTGCATTATTGTAACTTTCTATGAAGTAAGTGTCCCTGGCATGACAGTAATCACTGGGATTCTTGTAAACAGTTGTTTTCTGTATAAAGTCTGTCAACAGTTTCACTGCAACAGGGTCTGTCAATTTGTATGTGTCTGGTACATAACCAGGTTCCTTACATGCAGAGCTTGGGTGACAGGAGGTATTAATATTCTGGTTGTGCAATGGTATAGTATTCAGGTACTGCACTAACTTTGCTGGGGACCCCTTCACAGTGATCCATGGCCCAGTATATATGCTTTCTTACTCCACTAATTTTGTCTGACAACTGAGGATGCCACTTTTTGTTTTTTATACATTGTGGTCCGCTGGTAATTTTTTTCATGCCTTTTACTGCTGAACGTGCCACATGCCACCAGTCATTGGAGTTGTGCACATTGGACTTCTCACGCACACTCTTGTTTACACTGCTGTTCCTATCATGAACATGCTCCTCGATAGTTACTTTGGCCTCTTGAAAGTCAGAATACATTCACTCCACTCCCAGTTTTTCATGCTTCTGTGATGATTTTTCATCTTCCTTTGTAATGTGCTGTTTATTTACAACCTTGTGGGTAATGCATCCTAGAGCCACCATGTCAGTGTGATAAGAGTTTTTGCGGCACTGGTGCCTGGCATCAGCCACTGTCGCAATCCCACTCATACCTGCAGCCTTGCTTTTACTCTGCTCTTCTCTTGTAGCATCCATAGTGCTCTCGTGATACAAAAGATGCACAATTGCAGACACTGCCACAATAAGTTACTGGTAGAGCCTCTTTGGTATGATGCCAATATCAGCAAATTGGCAGAAACGTTCATATTGACTTGTTAGCATCCCACTGCATATGAATGCAAGAAACATTCTGTAATTGATGAAGTAGTGTTTCTGGATAGTACCAAATGATGCCCATTTGTACTCCTGTCCATTACCACATATAACAGTCGAGTCATATACATGTCCCACCATATGTTGTGCTGGTCCAAACTTGAGAGGTGCTGTAAAATGTTTTGCATGCTCTGTTGTAATATCAAGCAAAGCCTGCAAACATTCAGTGCTACCTACAAACTGGCTGGGCATATCTGAACAATCAGCTGGAATTCTAAATTCTTCTGCATGTTCTGGCGAGGCATCTTGCATGTGTCCTTGTGGTGGTTCACAAGAGTCTTCATTTGCTGCGATAAAATCACTCAGGATTTTCTGTAGTGTTTCAGAAATGCTGGTGCTTTGTGTTGCTCTCTTACCTTTTTCCAGTTTGCTTTCAAAGAGTTGCCTCTGTGTGTCATCACTGAAACGAAACTCAACTGCTTTTCTGCTATCTCCTTTGAACTCATAAGTCTTCTCTGTACCATCACGCAGCCTTTTTGTTAGCTTGCGTTTGTTGGGAGGCATTTTTCTGGAATCATATGTTCTCTCTTCTTTCTATGCTGACACTCTGAACCATATGTTAAAACTGGCAAGCATACAGAGGTCCACAGGTATGATTTAACATTGGTATTCAACCCAGGAAAAAACACATGCCGGCATAATTATAACTGTAGCAAACACGTCTACAATTCTGGATCCTTTCACGTTCGTCTACAACTCTGGATCCTTTTATCAACGTGATCTCAGCTTGTGCCAGAGCTATTAAAAACAGTACCAAGTACTTTCATTGTAGACTCATTGTCCAGGGTACGGTCATTTAATTTCCAAGATGGAGTATCCTGAAATACTTGACCTCCGACTACCATGCATTTAGATTGGGCAAAACGGAACGTAAATCTCAATTTCTTGGCGTAGGCACAGCATATGTTTATGAGAGCTTGTAGATCCGGCACTTTGGCACTTAGAAAAGTTATATAGTCGGCATATGCGAAAGAGTTGGTACCTGTCAGCCGACGTATAAACCACACTATGATGCGCTAATTAAGTTGTCTTAATAGATCATCCACAAATATATTAAAGAACAGGGCAGAGAGACAGCTTCCCTGGTGCATCCCCTGGGTAATAATATATGGCTTACTGTACTCATTATTCCATTGGACCATGCCACGTAAAGACTTGTACGAGCAATATACAAATCTCCAGTGCTGATTTGGTAGGATATCATGAAGTTAATACAATAGAGCATCATGCCAAACAGGAGTCAAAGCAGCATTCTGAGTTGAGGGAACACACATACACAGGTGATCCATTTGCATTGAAATATCACGTTATGTTATTGAGTAGGCACAGCCGAATGTTGTACTTTGCTTTTCTCGAAACCAAACGGAGTCTCTGAGACATCTGTGTCTGGGACCATGTCTTCTCAAGTATTTTTTTATTTTTTTTTCACATGTGCAGAGCTAACATTAATGGGTCGGTAACTGTTTGCATTGTTAGGATATAGGGCTGGCTTTTTCAGTATGGGGATTATGACACCAATGGTAAATATAGCAGGGACAATATTATGCCTGATTACAATGTAGAATGACGCCAGGTGCTGAAACAGTATGTCCGATTTGCCAAATTTCAGATGTTCAGCTATAACACTGTCAGGCGATGATTTTTTGCTATTGTGGCCACTTGAATATCAGGAACAGCTTGTAGATTATCAGCGTCATTGTGTTCTTCATAAAACTGTCTGACAGCGGCCTTTATTTCCTCCTGCTCTGCGGTGATCCAGGTCATTGTCGTGGCGCATTAAGGTCTTGTAATGGTGTGCAAAGGCATCTGGTTTTAGGTGCAAGTCAACTTCTT
Source organism: Hermodice carunculata (assembly GCA_964020975.1). Lineage (NCBI taxonomy): Eukaryota > Metazoa > Annelida > Polychaeta > Eunicida > Amphinomidae > Hermodice > Hermodice carunculata. The sequence continues at coordinate 98,866,230 of OZ026612.1, read as the reverse complement.
TACGTTTTTTACACCGTAAAGCATTCCAGAAAGAAGAGGCTTCCCATTTCTGCATAATATGTTGAGATCGTACATTTTCACAATTGGAAATACGGTCAATTGAATACCTGCAGGTTTTTCTGGTCAAGTTTTTCACACCCTGTAGCAATTATAGATTATGTGGTGTACTGGTTTTCCATTTGCAACCCACAGATGCCACCAGAAGCATTTTTTATTGCATAATTGTGAAAGTTCTGGAGACCAATATGATTTTGGCCTAAAAAGTTTCCTGGGTATACATCCTCCCTCCTTTGCCGACTCGTGAATGCAGTCATTTAGAACTATTGTATAAGAATCAACTGCATCCTGGACATTATTTGGTGAGTGGTTTTGGAGAGGTTCATCCAGCAGGCAAATATTTTCAAGTTTTCTATCCAGAATTGTATTGTATGCCTCATTTTAGTGTGCATTGTCCCACTTTGCATGACAGTGTAAAGGAAATTTCGTAGATTGACATTTAGTATCGCTGGCATCGTGAGCTGACACAGGAAATTTAATATCAGTTCTGCCTGGTAGATGGTCACTCATATTCCCTGCATCAAGGGAGATATTTTGCATGATTTTATTCAAGCAGCATCATACTCTGGGACAAAAACATGGTCAATCCAGGTCAATTTACCAGGCGTATGGCAGAAGTGTGTGTGCTCTATAGATTTTCGTGACATAAAGTAAGCAGTAATGTAGCCATTTGTATGCAAGAGATAAATATAAAATGTTACTGTGGGCATAAAACCCTCTTTGTTTGTACCAATTCTGGCTGAGTGTCCCATTCTGGGCAGCTAAACAATTAAATCACCATCAAATGTACAGGAGCATTCATGGTGTAATTACCTTAAATAGACTGCATGGCATCCATAGCTTGAATAAAAAGTTTAGTTTGTGCTTCGTTTCCACTTTGATAAAAAGGGAGACACACGCATACAATAACTTTCATTGTCTTCCCTGTCTCATCATCATCTATATATACATGTACTCTGGGACAAAAACATGGTCAATCTTACTAATATATATATATATATGTATTAGTAAGTATTCATAAAGTTGCACAGAGATACTAATATACAGAAATTAGATGTACTTGGAACATCATTAACCTATAACATCAATAGATTAAAGGCTTTTTACCTCTTAATGACAATATGTACACAGCACAAGTTCTTTTAAGCACTGCCAAGCTACTGGAATCTTTCACAGACTTTGGCAGTGAATTCCATATCATTGCCCCAGAATAACCAAAAGTTGACTTCAAATGACCTGTCCTTGGCCTGGGAACATACAGATTATCATTTGTGGCGGACCTTAAATTCAGACTGTGAGTATCTTTAATGCATCTAAAGATTCCTTGCAAGTAAGCCAGGGTCATTCCAGATAGAGACTTGAAAACATTCAGTGCTTTTTTATACATTACTCGCTCCTCCAGAGTCATCCAGTTCAGTCGTTCCAATACCTTTCTATAGCTCAGCCACTCTCCACATGAATTTAACACTAATGAGGCAGCAGTCTTAATTGTGAAGCTGCTGCACTTTGTTGAAAGTTTTCTGCTACAATTACTCCATGTACTGCTGCAGTAATCAAAATAATGGTAAAATGTAGGCATTAAAAAACAATTTATGCATATGGAAAGGTAACGAAAATCTGATTCTCTGAAATAATTGCAAATATTTTTGTACATATTTGAGCTATTTGTTGTTCCCAGCTCAAGTGGCTGTCAATAGTAATCCCAAGTATTTTGTGTTACTGTTCATTATCAAGTTGAACATTATTACATGTTACTTCAATGTCCACATTGCCCCAGTCACTTCTATGTCCATTTTGCTCAAGTTCTGATTACAACATTGCTCTACTTTTGCCCTAGTATTCTATCATCTTATTACACTTGTAGCAGTCATCCACCAAATCCATTTTGTTATTAATTTCCTTTTCAACTTGTTTAACAGTTTTTGCTGATACAAATACAGTGGTGTCATCAGCATACATGCTGAGCCTAGACTCATGTAGGTGTATAGAAAAATCATTGATAAAAACTAGGAAAGATGATTTGCTGCATAGCAAATCAGTGTGTGTGTATTCAAAACATATTGGTAAGGCAATGTACAACTATTCCATAACACAGGAGTAGAAGTTGGAATGGCATCTCTATCTATTATATATAGCTTTGAAGTTATTTAAGATTTAAAATTTCTAATGGTGCCACTTAGCATAATTCAAATTGCTACAACTTTTATTTTTAGTTCATTATGTGCACAATGGTCAACAACCCCCTAGTAGAAGTTAAAATGACATAGATCTCTATCTATAATAGTTTTGAAGATATTCAAGATCTAAAATTTCAAATACTGCTAATAAGCATAATTTAAATTGCTACAATTTTTGTTTTAAATTCATTAGATGCGCAATGGTCAAAAACCCCTTGTAGAAGTTGGAATGATGTTTTTATCTATTATACTTTTGAAGATATTCGAGATTTAAAATTTCAAATGCCCCAAATTTGCATAATTTTAAACATCTTCATTCCTCTGTATAAAACGGTCAAACTCCTTGTATAGAGGTACAATCATGCAAAGTTTGGAGTTTCTATGTATAATAGTGTCCGAGAACAGTGTCAGACAAATTTGCTGGTGAAGAAAGAAAGGAAGGAAGGAAGGAAGGAAGGAAAGAGAGAGAGAGAGAGAGAGAGAGAGAGAGAGAGAGAGAGAGAGAGAGAGAGAGAGAGAGAGAGAGAGAGAGAGAGAGAGAGAGAGAGAGAGAGAGAGAGAGAGAGAGAGAGAGAGAGAGAGAGAGAGAGAGAGAGAGAGAGAGAGAGAGAGAGAGAGAGAGAGAAAGAGAGAAAGTTTAATTAAGAATTTCAGGAAAAAACAGAAAAGTGTGTGTTGACACACGCTGTAATTATGAACAGCATGGGTCTCAAAAATGGAGCCTTGAGGAACACCATGTTTTACCTCCAATGGTGGCGATATGCTGTTACTGATAGCAACCTGCTGATACCTATTTGTTAGATATGATCTGAACCAATTGACAGCATTATCATCACACTGATATAAAGCCAGTTTTGTACACAACAAATCATGGTCAATCAAGTCAAAAGCTTTCTTTAAGTCAAGCATTACAGCACCTACCAATTCACCATCATCTATGGATTTGTGCCATGAATCAAGTAGGTAAATTAAACAAGTTTCACATGGATGTCCCTTACAGAATCCTGATTGACAAGAACAGAGCAAACCATATTTGGTGAGAAAATCGTACAAATGATAGTGGACATGCCTCTCCAATAATTTATTTAGAACACTCAAAATTGATATAGGATGGTAGTTACTACACTGAGAGCTTTGTCCCGATTTGTATATGGGTACCACCTTGGCAACTTCCATTCTGTTGGGGACTGACTATGTATGGTACTTGAGTTGAAAATATTTGTTATTGGTACAGCTATAAAGTCTGACACCATCTTTAAGAATTTTACATCCTACCCATCCAGCCCATGTGCCTTATTGGGGTTTACATTATATAGTGCTGAAACTACCACACTCTCTGCTATAAGTGGAATTTCGAAAATGACATCTGGTGATATCTTTGCACTCACATACTTATTTAATTTAGATAATACCCCATTCAAAATACCCTCTGCTAGCTGGCTAGTACCCCGAAGTTTCTCAACAGCCTCTATGAAGTGTGTATTGGAAAAATCAGCTACCATACTTGGATCTGATATAATTTGGCCCCCACTTTGAATACTAGAGGGAGAACATTTTTTGTTCTTTCCAAACAGGTCTCTCATACATTCCAACAATTTTCTTGGATTTTTTACATTGTTTGAAATTACATTAAAATTGTTTTTTAGCTGTCCTTATCAATTTTTACCACCTTATTTGTGTATGCCTTCTGCCTATCATAATTCCCTAGTACTTTATGTTGATCTCTTGTTTTCATAGCTTGTACCACTTCTTCATTTAGCCACTCAGGTTGCTTCACGTGTTTTACCCTGTGAACTTGGATAGGTGCATGCACATTTAAAACTCCCAAATTCTGATTTAGAAATACACTTAATGCGTCAGCAGGATTTTCACATCAATTTATCTCATCCTTCAAGCTTCCAATGTCTGCCACAAATTTTTGTTTATTGAATTTTTTCGTGCTTCTATATTGTACTGCAGTATGCCCTGGATCATGATTTACCTTACTGTTATTGTGTAACACTAAACAAACAGGATAATGGTCACTTAAAGCAAGTTTTGCAAGTGACACTTGGCGTACAGCTGTTGTACTGGATACATACACATGGTCAATTATAGTAGCTGTTGACTTGGTGATCCTGGTAGGTTCCTTGACAAGCTGAGACATCTGGGGGGATGCCATACAATCAATCCATTTGGTACATGTACTTTCCCCTTGTGTTAAATCATAATTTTAAGTCCCAAAAAATATAAAATTCACAATTCTCACTGTAAGCTTTATTAAGTTGGGTTTCAAACCTATAAATCCAGTCAACCTTCTCCTGTGATGGGTGATACCTAAAACACAGTGGATATGATGTCATATTGATAGGCTGTATCTCCAGCCATATAGACTCTACACTCTCACATTCCAGGTCACCCCTCCTCCTGAAAGGAATGTTTGTTGATATGTACACAAGATTACCACCTCCTTTTTTTTTTCTTTAGTCTGTCCCTTTGTACCAGATGAAAAGCTTCAATACCTATCTGGCTATCTGGGACATCATTTAGAAAAGTTTCGGTCACCCCCAGTATGTCTAATTCTTAGGCGATTTGTGTACGAATGACTTGAGTTGTGACAATTTTGGTAACAAATGACATACATTAAGATGGGCTATCCTGGTCCCTTTTCTTGGTAATTTCAGAGAATAATCAGCCTCACATGTATTCATGTCCTGTAACTGTTCACCTGGCTTAGAAGGACTTGACTGCTGTCCTACAACATGCCGAGTCCCAGGTACTTGGGTCCTTTGTGTGACGCACAGTATGCAACCTGTACACAATCCTTTGATGGATCTAACACTGAGGTAGGACCTAATATCCAAAAGATCAAGGGCACTTGCTATAAGATCATCATTTAACGAAGTTTTCACATTTCTATGCACCACTTTGTTACCTTCGGGGGGTGGGGGGGGTGGGGGGGGGGGTGGGGGGGGGGTGGGGGGGGGGGTGGGGGGGGGGGTGGGATCTGCTTGGTGTGGAATTGACTTTTTGACTGCATAGAGTCCCAAGTGTTTTCTTGGTCAACAGAACAAACACTTGATTGAATATTACATTGTTTACATAAGTTTGACAGTGTATCAAAGATATTGGCACGGTTTACAATTGTCAGTTGATTGGCACAAGCTTCCTTGCCAACTCCTCATGCATTTGAGTACAGATGACATACTTTGGCCTTGTGTCCTGGTTTTGAGCAGTGCTTGCAATAGATTGGACAACCATGTTTACAAGAGCATTTCATATGGTTGCACTTGCCACAGAAAAAGCATGCTTTGTGATCAAGGGATTTGGGTACATCAAAAGGTGGTGTCCCCTGCCTTTGCTGTACTTGACGGTGGCCAGTCCAGACTGGGGTGGGATAGCCCCTCTTGGTATTGCTGTATGGGGCAGTAGGCTGTGATGAGGCTCTCTTTGGGCTTTGACATCTTGATGGTGATTCAGCTTTATAGCTGGGGTTTGATGTCCCCTCGAGCAAGTCCACAACAGAATTGAGGCATTGGAGTATATATAGCAGCCTTGTTCCCTCCCTGTCAATGTAGTACCTGTCCCTATGGAGGTTGTCCTCATTGTCCACGCCCCCTTCACTCACTGCTTGACAGTTCTCAATGTAGGTGCATCTAGCTGAAAGACCTAAGCTCTTGATTGCACAGAAACGCCTTGCCCACATACTTGTCTGCCTTGGGACAAATGTCAGATACTTAGACTTTCCCTCTGAACTTATCCAATACAGTGTCGAGCATTTCAGTGTAGTCACTTGTGAATGTTTCAAGATTATGTCCCTGAGCTGGTTTTTCCATACATGAATAATTATGGCTTCATAACATTGAAGATCCATAGATGTGAATACTTCCTGAAGCTTCTGTGTTGCAGTATCTGGGACACACCTCACTTCTATGTTTCCTGCCAACTTCATGTCCTTAATATGCTTCACCTGAGAGTCTCCAATTAAAAGTACTTGCAGTCTCTCATAAGTTTATCGATAAGGGCTGACCAATCAGAACTTCAATTTTCTAGACTGTTTGGTATTGCTCATTGCATGTTACCCCATATCCAGGAGAAGATTTGTCAGCTCTGAGCAGGGGTACATATTTGCATGTTCGTGCAAGACAGCAGGATACTGGTGCTTGCTCTGTTTAGATGGTAACAATCATTGTGTAAAAACTGTTCCAAGGCAACACCATCATGGCTTTAAGTTCTGCTGCTTTCTATGTACTGGCATCTCTCAAGTCTTCTTTGTTGTGTTAGGGCATATAACTCCTGGTTGAACCACAACACCTTTGCTGCATACTGATCTGCCCTTGAACAAATACTGGATTCAAGTGTCTGTCCACTGAATTTGGAGACAATGGCATCTCACATTGAGTCATATGCAGCCCTCAAATGTTCTGGGTATTCTTTGGGTTGCGAAGTCCCTACATGTATAATCATAGACCTTTAATGATCCAGATTAGCAGTATTGAAGAATGACTGCAGCTTGCAAGTCATGGCTCCTGGAATGGAGCGTACGTCAACATAATTCTCAATGTTCATTACCACAACATACTTGAGCTTAGAGCCCCCAATCAGTAGAATAGCATCTTGTGGCTGGTCTGGTAAGTGACATGGTGGGTGGGGGTATGGAGCCAACACAGCTTATACTACTAGTGCAAGTACTGTCATTCTTGGCCTGGTCACCTTTAGAAATGCCAGATGACACCTCAACATTATAGTCACTAGCTTTGAAGTAACATCAGCGTTGGTCATAGAGTCTCCTTGACAACTAGATTCCATTGGAATGGCATGAATACTGATTGGCTGTACATTTGTCATGCCATCAGTTAATTAGTATATCAGTCTCATCAGGCCTGGGCACAGAAATCTCTTGTTTCTTTCCCTTCTTTTTTTTGTTTTGCAGTGTCTCTACCTTCACAAATGCCTGAGTCAGTTTTTTTAAATGAGCTGTCTCAGATTGCAGACCTCCAATCATACCCTGGACAAGGCTCAGTTCCTGAGGGCCACAAGTCAGGAGTGTTTTGTACTGACCAGGCTGTAGGATTTCAGACAGGCTTGGGGAAGTCTGCACTAGCTGATCATGTGACTGATCTTGGAGGGATGGCTGCTGTGATAAGCTCTCCCCTTCATGTGTTGGATTCTTATTTAGGCAGCCTGGCAACGTGGGGTAGAGTGCAGTTGGGTATTTGCAATGCCTGCTGGACCTGGTAAGCTTGGAGTAATATGTCATAGTTGGCTGGGCTGGCGATTGTTGACACACTTGGGATAGTCTGGGCTGTCTGCTGCTGCTGGCTGCAAGGGCTCAGCTTTCCTGGGACTATAGGCGTGAGCAACTGCAGTGTACTGTGGATGGATCTGGCCTGACTGGTGACTGGTGTGGATGGAAGTATGTCATCACTTGATGCCTTGGTTTCTGACTCACTTTTGAAAAATCTTCAAAAGCTCTTTATATCAGATATGTTTTCCAGCCCCAGACCATTGAAAATACTCTCCAGTGTAGAATTTAAAAACTTGCTAGGCATGTCAAATGGCTTAGGGCCAAGATGATGATCCCTCCATGATGTCTGTCAGTATAGTGTGGCTGTTCACACATGCGCCCCCTAATGTTAAATTGTTCGGTACTCTCTTGTGTTGGAGGTGCATGTTGGTATTTTCTTTAAACCTGTTTCTAACCTTGATATCTATTTATTTATGCATTATCAGTCATTTATCACATCTTTTGTGACAATGCAAGTTAATTTTGATTTATATTGAGGCACGTTTACATGCGCAAACTTATTGTTCTTTGTTCCCAGAAGTGAATATTTTGTGGTTTTCCTACCTCTAGCACTAGAAAGTTACTGGACAGTTTGGCACTAGGGGGCCCATGTGTGGTTTAGATCATATGCCTCCATGGCTATGGTAGTAATCGTTCAAAGTGTTTCACAAATAGTGCAAAAAACCTCTAGATCTTTTCACAGATGTGGCATTCATTTTGATCCAACAGTACTTTCACAGTGAAGGGCATCTATGTATATACCTCATAAATTAAATCGATCACCAGTACCTGGGACCCTGTGGTACACCATATGCCTCCATCTTGCCATTTGTTCCAAGCAGCTTCCTGTAGCAGCACCAAGTCAAACACTCAACTTGTATAATCCATATGGTATAGTTAGCTGAAAAGCAGCAGTGTCTCTGAACCTTTGAAAGGCTCTAGTAACAATTTTTAACAAACTGGCACCTCCTTGATGTTGAACAGTGGTCTAAGGATTGGCTTGTGACTTCTAATCATCCTCCTATTATTCTGCAAGGTCATGTTTTGGAAAAACGTGGCTCATAACAAACATCTTAGTCTTACTATACGCTCGGATTTACGTTGGTCTGATCACATTAGTGAAATCTTAATTAAAACTGGTAAACTGATCAGAATCATGAAGGCTGGCACTGAAATTTCTCCTTGATGGACATACCCTTAATACTGTTTACACATCCTTTATTCGACCCATTCTTGAGTATGATAGTCCAGTGTGGAGTGGTTGTACAGAATCGGATGCTGAAAGACTGGAGAATATTCAATTGCAAGCTGCTTGCATTGTAACTGGTGCAATGCATGGAACAAGTAACGCAAAACTTTATGAAGAACTTGGGTGGTCAACTTTTTCTGACCGTCGGATTGCAGCTAAATTAATTTTTATGTATAAAATAGTGAACAAGCTTGTACCTGAAACCTTGTGTTCTATTATTACATCTCCCAGAACGGACACATATACATGTACTTACAGTACCCGACAACAATTTGATATCCCTCATTTCAAAGCTCGTACTGAACTTTTTGATAAGTCATTTTTCCCTTCTACTATTAGACTTTGGAACCAGTTGCCTCTCGTTGTTAGAAACTCTGCATCCCTTTCAATATTCAAATCGAAAATAGCTAAACAAATTAAAGGACCAACGAAATTTCCAGAATTATTCAATCTTGGAGATAGATTTATAGTTATTCAGCATACACGTCTTCGTCTTGGCGCCAGCCTGTTAAATTCTCATCTATTTAAAATTGGTGTTAAGGATTCCCGTCTGTTCACGTGGTGCACCCAACGAAGATATATGGCATTATTTCTTTTCCTGTATGAAATATATTGTACCACAATTGCACTTGCACACAATGGTTGTCCTTTTCGCACCCTTTATGTTACAAACTTTATTATATGGTTCATTTGACTGTTCTCTCCAAGAAACAGGGATATTTATTTAGCTAAACATGACTACATTTCTGCAACTGATTGCTTTAAACCAACTGGCATTGGTTAAACTTGTGGATTTTCCACCACTAGTGATCATCTTTTGGGTTTTGGTTTATGCTCCTCAAAATTTTTTACTCTGTTTTTTAATACACAGCAATCTTTACTATATATTTTGATTTCGGACCCGGTTCGGAGTGTATATCATGTGACTGTAGATATTGCCACACTAGCTGTCTTGTCAGTGTTCATGTTTTCTTATTTTGTTGGTGTGTGTTTCTGTATTGTCCTGTCTATTTGTCTTCCCTTCTCCCAAGAGGGGATTCATATTTCCCAATTGCTATGTATGATCATGTTGTGGATTTTTCTTGTAAATTTGACAATAAAATATGTTTAAACCAACAATTTTTACAGAAGAAAGTTTCCATGAGTCCAGAATAATTCTTTAAATGAACAGCAGCATCGGCTAGCTCCAAGCCAGTAAAGTGCCCCCTTATTCCATAATGATCATCTGGTTATGAGGGGTTTTTAGTTCACGAAAAGATATCCTGGCAGTACTCTTACATATGGTAGCAACTCCACCAAAAAGGTCTACCTCGGTAATCTTGGTCAACATCCTTCACACTGGATTTAGAGAAACAAATATATCCGTTCCCATGATTCTCTTGGCATGAGCTGTTTATAGTTGTAGATATTAAATCACATTCCTCTGGGCAAAGCCATGTTTCACAAAGACTCATAACATCGCAGTTTAACAGCCTTTAATTTCTTGGATGTAATCTGCTGATTGTTTGTATCCTTTACAATTATATGATTTGCATATTAGAATTTTTTCTGTCTCCTGCTTTTTAATTGACTCTTTATGCAAATTCTTTTCTCTCACATCACAGTCTTTTGTGTCTTTACAGGCTTTAGTAGTTCCATTGTCTATCACTTTCATAACCCCAGGATCTATTGCGTTCACCGAGCTGAGAGGAGCCAAAGTGACTATCTCAGTGGTAGGTTTCATAGTCATGGCGGCCATGCTTGTTTGTTTGTTGATTTCCGAGGCCCCAGTTGCCCTTGTGTTTCTTTTGTTCTCTACTGCGACTGTTTCTAAAAGATTCTCTGCTGTTTCTGTTTCTGTTGCGTCTTTTGTATGTGTAAATTACATCTTCAAAAGGGAGGATGAACTGAGAAAAAATGTGATATACATGCTTGTGTGTAGTTATTGGGTGCTGAAATTGCCATGTTGTATTGCTGTAGAATAATTAAATTTCCAATTTGTGAGGAACTTTCTAGCATTAGATTGGTAATTTAGGGGTGGTTTCATTTTATTCATTCATACATGTATCTTAATTAGTACCTAGAGTACTAAATTTCATAACTTACCCCCCACCCACCAAAAAGCACTGAGAAAATAACGGTTTTACAAATAGAATACCCATCATTTAAAAGCACATGTCCACTTACCCCCTCCCTGCCTGTATGTGTACTCCAAGTGCCAGTTCAAGTACATGTAAATTAAAACGTTAACCACGCCTTAACAACTGTCTGCATCAAGGGACTACAAAGCCTCTTTATTTGATGCCCGAGTCTGTGTTAATGCATGAGCTTGCATGGTGATATGCAGGGTTTAGACCACATGCTGAGCTGGATGACAGTTCCGCATATCGACACATTACCATCAGGACAGAGGACTGTTTGATTGATTCTCTTGATTCCCTCCCGTCTGACCCTCACATCCGAATCAATGGCTTCATTTTGGCTTCCTAGGTACTTGACAGATTTTGACCATCAGAAGGGCTGCAGGCATGTTGCTTTGAGCACTTTGCCTTTCTTTACGGTGAGGAAGCCCAGATTGTAACTTCCTGGTCATGCAATTTTTTCCTTTTATCACTTTCTTCTCTGGGCGGCAATGCCTTAGTTACATGTATGTACATGTACAGTGGTATCTGTCTTGAGAGACCACTCCAGTGAGAGACCACGTATCTTTTTTAGACCGCTCTATCAGAACGCTATGCTATCTTTTCCATGTTGTTATACCTCTAATGAAAGACCACCAGTTTTGAGAGACCACATTTTGACCTGCCCTAGGGGTGGTCTCCCAAGACAGGGATCACTGTACATCCATTTGGCTTTATCTGTAGGCAGTAAGGAGCCATGAAACATGCTGACCACAGCTGGTCTTGATGGCAAGTTGGTCGTCATATTGTTAGCAGTTGGCGGCTCCTTGACCATTTGATACTTTACTTTGGCTGATGAAAGGCTGGCACACCAGTTGCCGGCTTCAGGTAATCATGTTAACCCAGCCCTGGTCACTGTTGCAGTGACAAACCCTATATTAACCCTTCTGAGGGAGGGTAGACAAGCAAGAGAAATTCACTGTTAATCAGTGTATGTGATGATCAGAAGGCTTGCACCAGGGCCTGGTAGTGCAAGGTTTGCTTGCCTCTTTTGAGTGGGGGCAGACGAACGTGCCGCATGGACAACTTATGGTGAATTCATCATCACTGCATGTGCTGTAAATTGAAATAGTGGTTAGATATACTCACTTACTTACAGGTATATCAATGTGCAGGTTTCGCTGAATTTAATTATACAAAGGTGTGAATATCATTTATCATATGCTTTACATCATTTCTATGTGACATAAGGTATCAGCAGAACAGGGATCACCTAAATAGGACAAACTAACAGATGGATTTTGTGCCATGTTGGGGAGTTAAATATGTTTTTGGGGGGTTAAATAAAAAACCATGTTCCATCCTAGTCCCAGCATTGTTGCAACCTAATTGTGATGCAACAACAGCAGTGACGTAGTGCATTAACATGCACACAAAATCAAATGTACGTGGCAATGTTCAATTGTACATCAAATGTGATGTGGTATATAATGGCTAGTATGAACAAGGAGGGCACATCTTATAGTCATTGAAAGAAGGTATATAGGGCATAATTTTTTGTGGGAAATACCCAGTTGAACATAGAATAAATAGGGTATCTCTCATGGGTGGAGTGAAAGAGGGTGTTTCGTCTCACTTGAGAGCACATTTGTCTGTAACATTCACTCATAACCTGCTGTCATTCATGAATTTTACAAACAAATTTGCTTTTCTTTCATGAAAGAAAATACATTTCACTCTACCCATGTGAGATCTTACATGTACATGTATATATCATTCTTACACATAATCAATGAATGGATTGAAGGGAGAAGGCAGAGTGAAGTGCAGTGAAGTTTGGCACATATATTTGACTGATATTGTAAGGTGTGTGTGGGCAACTCCTGACGGAAAATAATCCTGTCAAATCATGACAATGTTGAACTTGTCATTTTGATGATGAATGAGCTAATACTGAGGATGCACAGGCAAACATACCCAGTATTGTATGCAGGTCTTGTCTGACATATATATCACATAGATAGTTGTCAAGTGGCGCAGTGATTTCAAATGACAAAGTGGAAAATGATTTGCTTACTAATGACAGGCCAAGTGAAGTCCTGAACCAAGATGCAGTGGCTTAATTGTGTGAAGTACATGTACATGTAGGTACATGGACACTGCATGCACTGAGTCAAGTCAGTTTGACTGTGTATGGGGTATATTCTGGGCAGTTTGACTGTACGTGTATATTATATATTCTGGGCAGTGTGACTGTATATTAGGTATATTCCGGGCAGTTTGACTGTATATGGCGTATATTCTGGGCAGTTTGACTGTACATGTATATTGGGTATATTCTGGGCAGTGTGACCGTATATGGGGTATATTTTGGGCAGTTTGACTGTATATTGGGTATATTCTGGGCAGTGTGACTGTATACTGGGTATACATGTATTGTGGGCGTGTCCCACAGTACAGTTGATAGGACCAAGCAATATATACACCCCATACAGAAACACATAGGCACAAGAGTTCCTCCGTTTTGCCAATTTATAAATCAAAAGGCCACAGGCTGTCACTTGACACCCAATTGCATTTCATACATTTGGTCTGCAGTGTGGTACAAGCTACTGTCCTTTGGAATGGCGAAGGCATCATGGTTTCTTCTTACCAATTTAAGATACAAGATGATGATTTAGCTTGCATGGTACTGCCTGGTGAAGATCAAGTAGATCCCAATTTGTTTTTATGGCAACGTTATAGTCAATAAGGTGTATCAATTATAACCATGTATTTTTCCTATTACCAGGATCTTATGATGACTAATATACTAGTGTGCCAGTGGATTAGAATAAAAGCTATATTACAGCACTGCACATTGAATGCCATGCACATGGTTATGGGTGAGATCTAGAAATGGAGGAGAAATGTTGAAACTAAAAAATATGGCTTCTTTGAAGAAAAATCAAGACTCACGAAGGATATTCAAAATGTGGTTGTGAACTTTTTAACAAAGCTGTGTATGTCTACTTTTGACTGCTAAAATACGTGTCTGTTAAAGCACGTTATTATGCTGGGTTCCCTGAACAATTCCTACACCTTTTTTGGTGAGAAGTGTTAGTTCATTTAATTTTTTAAGTATCAGGTATGCTCACTTTTATACACACACACACACACACACACACACACACACACACACATTATATTCAAACACAAAGTACATAAGTTAAAAGAAACAGCAAAGAAACATGTACAAAACACAACAACTTACCGAGACATGATATCCACAAACAGTCAAACCTGTCTTAAAGGAGCACCCTTGGGACCTGATGAAAGTGGTCCCTTAATACAGGTGGTCCCTAAAGAGAGGGTCCATACTTGGATCAACTGAAATTAAAAGAAATATAACTAGATTTATACAAACCATTATTAGGACAGGATGAAATAGTTCAAAGAAAATCAGCATTTGACACGGGAAGTTATGTACATGTAGGTTGCCGCTTACACAATAATACAATAAAGAGGACAGCATAAATATAAAACCAGTTTTGCTTTTTTTTTCTGCTCAACATCTATATATATGTGCCGAGTCTAAAAACTCCAAACACATATGGCAGAAAGTTTACAAGTTTAAATGTTCAGGTCTCACAAAAGCTTTGCTCCAAATTAGCTAGTTCTGTGAGCTACCGCTGCAACGCAGCGATCGCACCCCACTCCCACCCCCCCACACTTTCCACTTGGCAACTGGCCTTTCTCCATTGTTGGGTAGGTCACTCGATCCTGGGCCATCTCACACGGTTCTGCCATCGGTTTGTTGTGCATTGTTTTTCTGAAATTATCCAATCGTTTTTCAGAAATTACGTGGGCACTGGGTGTTCTGGTGTCAGACCTTTACCCCCAACAAAATATCTTTAACAAATTCTGTCAAATTTGCCTGGTGGTTCATAATCGTCTTTTCACCATATTCAACCACTCCCGTCGTTTCTATGTTTCTTTGGAGGAAAACTGTGGAAAGCTACCTCTTGCATCCAGGGGTATTTATCCAATTTACCCAGTTTTCTTGTGTCTGGCTTACAGTCAGGAACTTTGCAATTGTAGACTGTCATTGTGGCTTGTAAATACTTCCATTGTACGTTGGAATATAATGATCAAATTTGTGATGTCATTTCCGTGTACTTCAACTATGGCACAATATGGCTGCTATATTGAAACGACCTAACCTGCCGCAAGGTGCACCGGGAAATGACCCTGGCACTTTAGCAGCTACAGATGGTACCAGTACTAGCTAATTTGGACCTTAGGTATTAAAACCAAAATATAAACTCTTTATTTAAGTAAATTTTGCAAATGATGATGAAAAAACCCAATGCAGATGCAACATATGCATATATGTACATGTACCACATCAAAAGGTTAAACTCCCGAGTACCGCAGTGATGTGAAAGGCTTAAAATATTATTGTATAAAACACATTCAGCCCTCCTTAGAAAGATCACCCCCTGCCTTTGGTCAGGTCCAAATGTGATCACATATGGCAGATGGTGCCCTGGATTATGTGGACACAAACCAGATTGTGCTGTGGATTGTGTGATCATATAAAGCAGATAGTTACGTGGATTGTGTGGACACAAACCAGATGGTGCCTTTTATTGCATGGTCTCATAAAGCAAATGGTGCTGTAGATTTTGTCATCACATAAAGCAGATGGTGCTGTGGATTGTGTGGACACATAAAACAGTGGTGCTGTGGATTGTGTGGACACATAA
The DNA here is from genome assembly GCA_964020975.1 of Hermodice carunculata. Taxonomy (NCBI): domain Eukaryota; kingdom Metazoa; phylum Annelida; class Polychaeta; order Eunicida; family Amphinomidae; genus Hermodice; species Hermodice carunculata. The sequence goes on along the minus strand of OZ026612.1, from coordinate 98,850,634 downwards.
AGCAGATGGTGCTGTGGATTGTGTGGTCACAAAGCAGACAATGCTGTGGATTGTGTGATCACATAAAGCAGACAATGCTGTGGATTGTGTGATCACATAAAGCAGATGGTGCTGTAGATTGTTTGGACACATAAAACAGTGGTGCTGTGGATCGTGTGGTCACAAAGCAGACAATGCTGTGGATTGTGTGATCACATAAAGCTGATGGTGGTGTGTAGTTGTTTTGTGCATGTTGACTTGTCTTGTTAATGTCATTACAAATGATAGGCCCAGACCTACTTCTTTCCTTTGAACAAAACCCTTCCACAAGCAATCCTGACATTTCAGCTGTGTGCATAAAATCCCAGATTCTCCTCAAGAGGGACCTCATCAACTGTCTCAAACTATGATAGATACTCATCCAGAAGGTCAACCTATCAAGCATCATTACCCGTTCAGAGAAGTTTCACAGCTGACCAAACAAGTAAGCACATCATACACAATGATCAATACAGTTATGATCTCCTGCCCACCAAGTTGAGGGGGGGGGGGGGAATATGGTAATAATGACTGTCCATCCCTCTTCATGTCCGTTCATATTAACCCACCTAGAGAATTTTTTCTAGTCTGTCTTAAGTCAGAAAACCATGATTACTCACTTTTTGCAGGATTTCTTTCATGTCAACCATCATTCAGTACAGTGGAAGAGGTGGCTTCCAGCTAATACCTTAATACACTTTACCTCATAACACCTCTTGTCAACTTTATGGTGCTAAAAATTGTATTACTATTTACCTGTTTATACCAGTGTCGGTATGGTGGAATAGTGTATAAAGCTTTTAAGTTTCAAAGGAGATGTCTGTCCGTCCCAGCATCGTTTCTGGGCCATTTCTCAAAAATTGTTACACTGAGCAATCTGAAATTTTTATGGCTTATAGTCTTTACCTGCTAGATGTGCCTTTTGATGGTTTTGTGTGGCTATGTATTCCCTTTCATTAGTTAATTAGTGATCATTAAAGGTCTCAGAATGGTTTCCAGCCCATTTCTGTAAAACTATTACACTTAGCAGTCTGAATTTTTTATGGCTTGTTATCCTTACTTGGTAGAGGTGCCTTCTGATGGTTTAGTGTGGCTAATTATTCTCCTTTGTTAGTTAATATGATGTCCGTTAAAGGTCTCAGAATGATTTCCGGGCCTTTTCTCTAAGGCTATTACACTTAGCAATCTGAAAGTTTTGTAGCTTGTTGGCCTTACCAGGTAGAGGTGCCTTCTGATGGTTTTGTGTGGCTAATAATTCCACATCATTAGTTAAATAGTGATGTTCATTAAAGGTATGAGAAGCGTTTCTGGTTCATTTCTCCAAAACTATTACACTTGCAGTCTGAAATTGTAATGGTTTGTAGTCTTTACCTGCTCAATGTGCCTTTTGATGGATTTGCCGTCCATCGGCCAGTCAATCCTGGCATTGTTTCCAGGCCATTTCTCCAACACTATTACACTTAGCAATCTGAAATTTTTATGGCTTGTAGTCCTTACCAGCTACATGTGCCTTTTGATGGTTTTGTGTCACTACTTATTCCCCTTCATTAATTAATTTGCGATGTTTGTTAAAGGTCTCAGAATGGTTTCCAGGCCATTTTTCCAAAACTATTACACTTAGCTCAAGACACCCTAAATGTATATGTACAGTGGTCCCCCTCTTATAAGGCCACCCTAAATGCACTAGAAATGTGGCCTTATAAGAGGGGTGGCCTTTCCTGAGGGGTAAAATATAATGAAAATGCCATACTTGCTGCATGGAGAGGTGGCCTTTGTGGAGGGGTGGCCTCTCTTGGGGGGAGCCACTAAATTTTCATGCTTCTGGTTGATCATCCAGATATGCTATCTCAAGATACTTGGTCGTTACAAAAAATTCAGCTGTATAAAGGCAAAAACACAATAGCACAGAGCCTTAAATATGACCTTTTAGGCCTGTCGTAGCTCCTTGGGGTGCTATCTCAAGACAGAAACCATTGAAGTGTAGCTACCTGGGTGCTGGGAGATACGGTTAGCGTCAGTGTCAACTTGTTAACTGATCATACCAGATGCACAATATTCTTCAATATAATAATCTGGATCCAATTGTGGCAACTTGGATTCCTTTCTATGGTGTCTGGGAGCCTGATTAAAGTAATACCAATTTGTTTTCTTGACTGGGAGGGAAAAAAGGATATTGTCTATCTTATGACCAACCTTTTGAAATGTTCAAAGTAACACTAACAAAATGTGACATTTTTGTTATTTCCTCATGATTGCTGGCACTTCTGTGACCAATGTCTTCAACTGCAGTGAAGCTGTGAAAGTTCCCTTTTTGCTGACCTCCCAGCTACATTTTAATGAAACTACGGTGTGGATTAAAATGCATATAAATTCATCTCCCTGCTCCTGTGGTGTCACTCACTTCAAAGTTGTCTGATTCTTCATTTTCCTCTCCAGTAAATATTTTAATTGGCATTTCCTCAGTTTGCTCTTTTGTACATACTGAAAAAGGTTTTTATTTAGTATATTAGCAGTCTTCTCATCTGTAACAAGTGTGTCCTTATTGTGAAGGTGGCATGGGGGGGGGGGGCATAGAATTAGTAGGGATAGGGGCTGGCTCTGTCTGGCCGGTCGGCAGCATATCTCTAGAACCCTAAGAGATAAAATAATGAAATATATACCAAAGATGCATCATACCATGGGCATGTGCACTGTGTAGTGTTTTTGGCCCAACAACATATCCATTTTCGTGTGTCTGGCAGCATATCTCTAGAACCCGCATAGATAGAACAATAAAATTTATACCAGAGATGCATCATACCAAGAGCATGTGTGCCATATATTGCTTTTGACCTTGACCTATTTTCAAGGTCACAGGGCCCAAGAGCATATCAGTTTTTGTTCATCCAGACATGCTGTATACATTGTATGGCTTTCTTCTGTATATTGTGGCGGGTGACATAGATCCTTTGGATCACTGTGCACTTGTCTTTCAAAGGACCTACACTGTCTTATGCACTTACACTCCCCCATGCACACCTGTACAGAATACTTTTGGGTACTTTACATTTATTTGCTAGTTTATTTCAGAAACCTCCTTTTGGCCATCATTATTCCGTTTGTCATTTCCTGTCTTCCATTGCCAAATTAGCACTCTGATTCATTAGAATGCGCCTTACTGCTGGTAGGCTCAGTGCATGGGTACCTCTGACTTCAGCACTCTGTCTTTACACACATTCACACATGGCAAAAACCTATAAGGGACACAAGCCTGGCCTGCCCTTCTGGAAGAATGTGGGCGGGAGCCTCTTTTATATGCACTGCCACAGTGGCAAATAGAACAACCTTTGACCTTTCACCTTTCACTACTGGTTTGGAAGAAAAGCAGCCCAAAACAGAAGACCATTGAAACTAGAGTCTGTACTGGAGACTTAAACAGTGATCCCTGTATCTCTAGTGAGATGTGACTTCATCTGAGCTTTTAAAGTGCAAATTTTAGGCCTGATTCATTCATCTTTTCTGTAAATATTTGTCACATTTCCTTAATATTTGTATTTTCAAGCAATTCCCATTAATACTACATGCAATAACTTCCATTATTTTAGCCTGCCAAATGGTGGTAGCAGAGGGCTGATTTTGTGAACATTTGTTAGCACTTTCCGGGCAGGTCCATGCATTGTACATGTGGACTGTATGGAAGATCTTGCATGGCACAAGAACTTATGCTTTTTGGATTTTGAGCAGCAGTAGCATATGATTTTCATTAATGGTTTTGGCTTAGTTAAGTTAATGTGTAAAGAATTGTAGATATTCCAGTTGGTAGTTGTAATAAGTGAATATTTAAACATCATGAGAGCAGAATCAAAGTTGTCTATCATCAACAGTGTTAGAATTCCTAGAAAGTGGGTTTATTCCATTTACTTTTAGCATGTGAAAATTAAATTGGTGACACAGCAGTGAACCTTATGATGAGGCCAGGGTTCTGCTCAACTTTATTTTTAGGTCTTACAATTTTTTTTTTATCTCAGTCGTAGGTGTTTGTTCATGTTTCCAGCAAAAACAGTCATGGAAGACTTTTTTAAAACATTAACTGACTTTTTTAATCCTTAATCCACTGAATTACTGTGGTTTTGGTCAACTCTACTCCTCAAATTAATTCCTTACCTATGGTAAACATGTGCTATACCAACAAACCAAGATAGTCACCATTTGTCCCTTGTGTATCTTTCAGGAATAGGTGTTTGGTGAATATTTCAGGCATGTAAAACAGCACTGTATATGCGTTTACACCAAACAGTAACTTGAACATCATTTGCCACAGTTGTCAGTCGACTGGTCAGACAAAGCTGAAATGTACTACTAGATTCATCAGTTTACCCGTTGTCGCCCATATTGTTTATTTATCAGCATACATCACAACTGCCCAGGGTTTTGGTGATAATTTGTATGATGCATGTCCTCGTTTTCAGGGAAAAAACTCAGCACTTCTACGTGATGAGCTCTCTTTTAAATGATTGCCAGGTTAAAAGCACTGGATTTTGTCTTTTCATATAACAAGCTGTCTTATTGGTTAAGAAAAAAATCCCAGGGATACCCTGCCAAAAACAGCTTGCAATCTGATGAAGTGTCATCACAAGGGCATTTGGGAGTATCCAGGCACGTCATTGATGGATGTGATCATGTGTCGCTCAGCGTCCAATCAAATGCATCAAATTCCATACATGTGCTCAGTGCAAGGAGTTTGTTTGTTGTTGCAGCAGGACGACAAACATGACATGTTTTACAATTAATTACTGGACCTACATGTAGATACCGAATTTTTATGTCATTTTCTCATGAATACTGTAAATTGTTTTATTTTCAAGTGGATAAATTTTCAGCCTTTTTGTATTTTTGACATTTCACTGTAGTTTTCATTTTGCTGTTTTGGACAAAATTCCTATTCAAACAACGTTAATATGCTACTTCATTGTGTTTTTATTTTCACGGTATTGTGCCATCGGCGAAATAAGTGAAGATAAGAATACAGCCAAATTAAAGCAGTTTACAGTATACTGCAAAGGAACAGATCTTCAGTACTAAATAAAGCAGGAAGGAAAATAGGTTGATGGAAGGGCAAAGGAAATACACAGTGCACATTGACAGGAAAGCTTCCTTGTAAGTGTATATGTTGTTGATGGGTTTCTGTAATAAAAATCAGGGACATATTATATCAGTTTGAAGTATGCAATTGAATTTCTTCATCGTAGTTACATTTAAATGGTTGGATAGAACAAATCTGTTACTGATAATACCACGGAGTGAAGTTCAAGATGAAGGGCTGAAAATATAAGTGAATTTTGTGGAAAATCTTGCCTGTGATTCATTCAATATTACATACGTATACATGCTAACTTCTGTTGTGCACCCCACATTGGACGATTTGTGACTGCAATCAAGATATAACTCTTTACTACTTCTTGGGTTTCAAAGTTTGGGGATAAATTGACATAGAAAGTACACAGGATTATAAGTGAAGACATTTGTCACAAAATTTATAAGGATAACTTCAACTGAATCTCAAAAATATCTTAAAGATTAAAGTAAATAAATAAATACATAAATAAACATAAATGTTGCTTTGTACATGTTTAGTGTATAGTTGTGCAGAATTTTGAGGAATTTGACATTTTTTTGTCTGAAGAGCAATGTATGAATGTATTTAGCAAATTTAATCATTATTTGTCTTAGATAAGGCACCAATAAATCATTTCAATCCCAGTTGAATTCAGTTTCAAGTAGAAAAAAGACATATGAAGAGCCAAGCTCAGGTCCACAGACAGAGAGGATACAGAGACTTGCAGCATGTCTGACTGACTGAAAACCCTAAGAGGAAGAGGTGATCATTTCAGGAAAGGACAATGGACAGCAGAAGAAGACTGCCCTTTGTCAGAAGAACATGACTTTGTGCTTGGACTGTGTCATTGTGGACTGAAATCAGTGCTTGCAGACTGTGGTCATTGCAAGAAAAATTTGTGAAACGCAGCTATGGCCTTTCATTATTGTTACAAGATAGCATATGTATAGTGTTTTATTAAGACTCAAGAGTCTTTGTGATTTTTATTGAGTTCATTCTTAGATTTAGAGAGTAATTATATCTGGAACATTGTACCTAAACAACAGGAACACATAGTTTTGCTCAGTTTTTCAAGGGAAAAATGATGGTTTTTAGAACAGAGTTAATCCCATGTTGCAAGATTCAATAGATCCAGTATTTGATTCTATGAAATTGTATATACTTATGTTATAATAAATGGGTTATATTGTAATACTCTCAGAATTTACTCCCAAGAGTGCAGCAGCTTGACCCATACCCTCAACAAGTAGATATGCAGTGGTCTCCATCATATATTTCTTCTTATGCATATCTTGATTTGTAATTTGCACATGTATAGTGTATATTGGATTTGTCTGTATTCATGCATGGGCTGGTATTGGTGTGCAGTGGATTATCTTATAACAGTTACACCAGGTTTATCTCCATGCACCCTTTCATTTGTTGTTAACCCTTTCCCCCTCAAACCGGTCTGCTTCAGTGTTTTCAACTAATTTCAACAGTTATGAAAAACAATTTGACTGAGAAATGTACATGAGACTTATCAAGATCACATGGCCCAGGTCAACAGCTTTCCTTGGTAAATCTGTATCCAATGTCAGTTTACCCAGTGTTTAAGGTGAGCTATATATTTGCTGCCTTAAATTGTCCCATATTTGTATACGGAGGTCCCCTCAGTGATGCAAGCACCACTATTACATCTAATTTTCTTAGTGCTGGGGGTGGGAGTAGTATCTTTCAAGGACATCCACACATGTACAGGAGACCTAAGTACATGTTTATAGTTGTTAAAACTGATAATTAAAATGTATGTCAGTATCATATATGTACTGATGGCCCCTTTGATCAAATATACAGTTAAGCCTGCATTAAACTTAACAGTCACCAAATGCATCAACCCTTTGCAACCTTTTCCCAACCATTTGAGTGAAAGGCAAACCTTTTTTGAACACTTTCAAAACCATTTCCTTTTATTGCATTAAAACCCTTTTAAACACTTTTAAACCTTTCTCTAATGGTTAACAATAATTGCACACACTTTCTCAACCTTATCGATGAAAATGTTGAAATGGTTTGCAACTGTTTTAGCCATTTGAAACCCTTTGTCAACCTTTTACAAACTCTTTTGTCAACCTTTTGCAAACCATTTACAACCTTTACAAACCCCAGTACAACACTTTGCAACACAAAAAGTACATTTGGCTGTTGAGTTTTAGACAGGCGTAACTGTATGAGGTGCAAATTCTAATCATATAATGGTCATGTTTTTTCTTAGTGACACTCACTGCACAGACAAAAGTGTATTTCATGTGCATGATCTTTCATTGCTAGCAAAATTCACAACCAAAAGGAGCCCACAATGGTTCTAATAAGTTAATTGTAAAGACTTGGTTACAGAAAGTAATTCCCTGTTCCATTGGGTGGTCTTACCAGGATTCTTTTATTGTACAGCCAGTTGAGGCAGGTAGGCCCTTGAATTCCACTGTTTGCTTTTGATTATAACTCTTAATACAAACACATGCTGTCTGGTTCATGTGGTATGGGAATATGAGACTTGACTGCATAAACACTCCCTCTGGAAGGTACAGCAGAAACTATGAAACTATTTGGTTTAGAATCTGTGCTCATTTGACTTATTTTCCATCTTTTGGTAGCAACAAATTTATGTGTAGACAGCAGGGATAATCATTTCTGACACGTACAGTTGGTTAGATAATGGGCAGTGTTGCCAAGTTTGAGACTTTAGTACAAGATCTACTTATTTTTGATCCCATCTGTGTACTATGTAAAAAAAATCCCCAAAGCCCATTTCTTGTTACTTTTTAAAATCCCTAATTAAATCCATGCAATTTTTTTTTTTTAAATGTTCTGCAAAAATTGGAAATAAGGGTGAGCAGTGACTCAGATTCCGGGAAAATGCATCATTTTTTCAAACTTTTTTTACATTGGGAGGGGAGATATTTACCATCTCTGGAACCCTCTCCCCTTCTTCCCTCAGCTCCCTTAAAAATTCTAATCACTCCCCGCAACACTGGATAGGGTCAGTGTAATTTGCAGAGTTTGGGTCCTTTTTACTGACCAAGAGTTTTGATGCAAATGGAGAAACTTGTGTGAGGGAAATTAAGGTGTCTTTTTTCTCTCCAGGGGGACGAAAGTACAAGCATGAGTGCCGGGGTGTGTGTGTTACAACCAAGACCAGGGGCCAACCACAGCTGTGAGAGAGAGAGAGAGTGTGGGGGTATGCCTTGGCTCTGATCCTGGAAAACACAGCAGCACAAACTGATGAGAATTACCATGGTTTCCTCTGCCTCAGGTCCTTTTTTTTTCTTTCTTTTTTTTTATACTACCTGTCTCTCAAAGGCCCATAGCGGATAGCAGAGAGCCACAGGCACAGAATGATGATGATGATGATGATGATGATGATGATGATGATGATGATGATGATGATGATGATGATGATGATGATGATGATGATGATGATGATGATGATGATGATGATGATGATGATGATGATGATGATTATACTACTTCTGAGGAAGTGCTGGTGAAACAAACTGATATTACCACCAGAATTTATGATTGGATACTTTACATGACAGCTCTATTGAATGAGGCTTTTCTTAAAACCAAAAAAATGGCACACAGGAGGAATTTGCAGAGTAAGAAATACTTGCAAAAGAGGTAAAAATAATGTGTTTGGAACTATGAGGGTTTTAGTAGGGTTCTCTTTCAAAACAAGTTCCACTGTAGGCTATTATGTGATATCAGCTCATTGATGGGACCATCCATGTATCCATGCGTGATTACTTACACCATGTATATATATATAATGTCTGGGACGTCTTCACAAACCACAAGCAAGTGGTATTTTGTATTACAATCCAAGTGCATATGTGCTAGCTAGCATCTGAGCTTGTTGCCATGGTTTAGACAGACCTCCGTTCCTATTGGCAAAAATCACGCTGAACATGTATTAGCCTAACTTTGTAAGTAAGGTTCAGGTTTCTTTTTGTTTGTTTGTTTTTTTTTTTTCACAAACGCAAGGTAAACTAGAAAGGAAGATTTGCTTCAAAGCAAATCTGTCTGTGTGCCTTCCAGAGTTGTAAATATGAAATGGTACACCTTTTGTGCTTTGGTACTTCACATTCCATTAAGCTTATGGCTAGATGAAAATTTCCATGTCCAAGTGACCTTGACCTTTGACCTTTAACCTATACAGGTTACACGTGAATTGCAAAAATGTACAGTGTTATCATACCCACAATTTAAGTCCAACATGATTAGAATTGGATAGAAATTGGTGGAGTTATGGCCGAGAAAGAATTCCTAGAAAAACAATATGTCTGTGTTGGGACACAGACATTAAGAAAGAAAGAAAGAAAAAAAGAAAGAAAGAAAGAAAGAAAGAACTCCTAGAAAAACAATATGTCTGTAAAGAAAGAAAGAAACAACTAGAAAAGATGATTTGCTGCATAGCAAATCAGTGTGTGTGTCCTCAAAGCAAATCGGTGTGGCAATGTACAACTATTCCATAACACAGGAGTAGAAGTTGGAATGGCATCTCTATGTATTATAGCTTTGAAGTTATTCAAGATTTAAAATTTTTAATGGTGCTATTTAGCATAATTTAAATTGCTACAACTTTTAGTTTTAATTCATTAGCTGGGCAATGGTCAACAACCCCCTAGTAGAAGTTGGTCATATGTAGATTGCGCAGTGATACAATACCCAAAATTCAAAACAAACATGAACCAAATCAGATGAAAATTAACCAAGTTATGGCAAGATGAAACTTTCAAAGGGCCAAATGACCTTGTCCTTTGCCCTTTTGAGGTTTCATGTTCTTATAAAAATGTGCAATGTTGCGATACCTACAATTTGAGTCCAACTTGATAAGAATTGGATGGAAATTGGCCAGGTTATGACTGGATAAAACTTTCAAACATCCAAATGACCTTGACCTTTGACCTTGAGAGGTCACATGTAAAATTCAAAATGTGTAGTGTTACCATAGCTACCATTTGAGCCCAACATGATCAAAATTGGCTAAAAATTGACCAAGTTATGGCTAGAAGAAAGTTAGCATGGAAAGTGGCCTTTGACCTTGAAATGACCTTTGACCTTGAGGTGACCTCTACCTGAAGTGAACCTTGACCTCAAAAATGATATTTTGGCTTAAAATTGAATTTTGACCTTGACATGACCTTTGACCTTGACAAGACCTTGACACTTGTGATGACCTTTACCTTGCTATGATCAAACTCCTATACACTCGGAACCACATCTACAATAGTATATAAGATATTGAAGATTTAAAACTTTAATTAGCCCTCATTTGCATAATTTTGAAAAACATGACCTCTCATTATAAAAGGCCAGAGTTTATCTATAGAAGTATAATTGTGCCAAGTTTGGAGTTTCTACATGTAATACTTTTCAAATGAAATGTCGGACAAATCTGCCGGTAAAGAAAGAAAGAAGAAAGAAAGAAAGAAAGAAAGAAATAAAGAATTCCTAGAAAAACAGAAAAGTGTGTGTCGACACACACACTTTAAGAAAGAAAGAAAGAAAGAAACTAGAAAAGATGATTTGCTGCATAGCAAATCAGTGTGTGTGTCTTCAAACCATATTGCTGTGGCAATGTACAACTATTCCATAACACAGGAGTAGAAGTTGGAATGGAATCTCTATCTACTATAGCTTTGAAGTTACTCAAGATTTAAAATTTCTAATGGTGCTATTTAGCATAATTTAAATTGCTACAACTTTTAGTTTTAATTCATTAGCTGCGCAATGGTCAACAACCCTTAGCAGAAGTTGGTCACATGTAGATTGTGCAGTGTTACAATACCCAAAATTTAAACCCAACATGAACCAAATCGGATGAAAATTGACCCAGTTATGGCAAGATGAAACTTTCAAAGGGCCAAATGACCTTGACCTTTGCCCTTTCGAGGTTACATGTTCTTATAAAAATGTGCAGTGTTGCGATACCTACAATTTGAGTCCAACTTGATTAGAATTGGATGGAAATTGGCCAAGTTATGACTGGATAAAACTTTCAAACATCCAAATGACCTTGACCTTCGACCTTGAGAGGTCACATGTAAAATTCAAAATGTGTAGTGTTACCATAGCTACCATTTGAGCCCAACATGATCAAAATTGGCTAAAAATTGACCAAGTTATGGCTAGAAGAAAGTTAGCATGGAAAGTGGCCTTTGACCTTGAAATGACCTTTGACCTTGAGATGACCTCAAAAATGACATTTTGGCTTAAAATTGAACTTTGACCTTGACATGACCTTGACATTTGTGATGACCTTTACCTTGCTATGATCAAACTCCTATACACTTGGAACCACATCTACTATAGTATATATGACAGGTGTTAGAGTTGGCAAGGCAGAAGCGGAAGAAAGTCTTCATGGGTTTCTTAGATGTGAGGAAAGCTTATGACAGGGTATGGAGAGATGCCCTGTGGGAAAAACTAAGTGCACTAGGATTTGGTGGGAATTTTCTAGAAATTCTGAAAACATTATATAAAGATGTAGACTGTACACTTTCATTAGGAAAGGTAGAAGTAGAGAATGCACGCCTGGATATAGGTCTAAAGCAAGATAAAAACAACAGGTAAAGGCATGTTCAGATATCAGGTGGAGAAGATTAAACAGAAAGTGAACCGTACAAAACGAATGATTAAAGCTACTGCACTGAACAGTTTCAACAGAGCATACACAGCAAGGGTATTATGGGATAGAGGTGCAATACCAGGGATGATATATGGCTTAGATGTGATTTCAATAAGTGAAGGAGATATCCAGGGAATGGAGAAAATACAGAATGAGATGGGGAAATGGATACTGGGAGCACCACCATGTACAGCAACAGAAGCAGTCCTAGGAGAGTTAGGATGGAATAAAATTACAGACAGAATTGCCAAAGCAAAGCTTAAGTACTGGGGGTATTTACAATCAGTAAATGAAGACAGGTGGTGCAGGAAGGTTTACAATAAAGTAGTCAAGGAACAAACAAGATGGGTCAAAGATATAAATAAGTTGGCAGAGAGATATGAATTGAAAGGATATGATGAGGTTGAAAACTGGAAAGATTGTATATAGGTAGGACTGTTACAGAGGGCTGGAAAGAAGACTGGAAAAGAGGTGTCAGGGAAAAGAGAACACTAAAAGCATACAAGGTACAAGAAAAACCAAAGAAAAGTGTGTGTTGGGATGGAGGGAAGGGATCCAAGCTTCTTTTTCAAAGTAGGACAGGAGTAATCAATCTAGAAAAGAGGAAACAGAAGTGCACAACAGGGAGTAATGGTAAATGTAAGGTATGTAGACAACAGGCAGATGAGACAGTGGATCACTGGCTGTTGTGGTGTGATGCATATAGAGAGATAAGAGAAGAATTTTTCAGAAAGTGGCACAGGGAAGACTATAATAACAAGGGTCTAGAAGAGGTTCAGTGTTTAGAGGAAGAGGAACGTGTAGCATGGGTTTTAGGTTTGAAGGGTGGCTTTCTGGGAGGCAGGAAAGGCACTAAAAGTGTACAGGACTACCTGGTAGGGTGCTGGGAGAAAAGAAAATAATTGATAGGGCTTGATAGCAACAGGGTGAACTAGAAAAGATGATTTGCTGCATAGCAAATCAGTGTGTGTGTCTTCAAACCATAATGGTGTGGCAATGTACAACTATTCCACAACACACAAGTTGGAATGGCATCTCTATCTACTATAGCTTTGAAGTTATTCAAGATTTAAAATTTCTAATGGTGCTATTTAGCATAATTTAAATTGCTACAACTTTTAGTTTTAATTCATTAGCTGCACAATGGTCAACAAAGCCTTAGTAGAAGTTGGTCACATGTAGATTGTGCAGTGTTACAATACCCAAAATTTAAACCCAACATGAACCAAATCGGATGAAAATTGACCCAGTTATGGCAAGATGAAACTTTCAAAGGGCCAAATGACCTTGACCTTTGCCCTTTTGAGGTTACATGTTCTTATAAAAATGTGCAATGTTGCGATACCTACAATTTGAGTCCAACTTGATTAGAATTGGATGGAAATTGGCCAAGTTATGACTGGATTAAACTTTCAAACATCCAAATGACCTTGACCTTCGACCTTGAGAGGTCACATGTAAAATTCAAAATGTGTAGTGTTACCATAGCTACCATTTGAGCCCAACATGATCAAAATTGGCTAAAAATTGACCAAGTTATGGCTAGAAGAAAGTTAGCATGGAAAGTGGCCTTTGACCTTGAAATGACCTTTGACCTTGAGATGACCTCTACCTGAAGTGAACCTTGACCTCAAAATGACATTTTGGCGTAAAATTGATCTTTGACCTTGACATGACCTTGACATTTGTGATGACCTTTACCTTGCTATGATCAAACTTCTATACACTCAGAACCACATCTGCCATAGTATATAAGATATTGAAGATTTAAAACTTTAATTATCCCTCATTTGCATAATTTTGAAAAGCATGACCTCTCATTTTAAAAAGGCCAGAGTTTATCTATAGAAGTATAATTGTGCCAAGTTTGGAGTTTCTACATGTAATACTTTTCAAATGAAATGTCGGACAAATTTGCCTGGAAAGAAAGAAAGAAAGAAAGAAAGAAAGAAAGAAAGAAAGAAAGAAAGAAAGAAAGAAAGAAAGAAAGAAAGAAAGAAAGAAAGAAAGAAAGAAAGAAAGAAAGAAAGAAAGAAAGAAAGAAAGAAAGAAAGAAAGAAAGAAAGAAAGAAAGAAAGAAAGAAAGAAAGAAAGAAAGAAAGAAAGAAAAGTGTGTGTCGACACACACACTTTAATTAGAATCTTAGATGCAGGGAGGAGAGGGAATGGTGGTAGCCCTTATCAGGGCTCCCATGGGATCCCCCATGGGAAATGCCTGAGCCTTAGAGGCGGGGATAGGGTGTATGAGGGAAGGTTTTTCTGTCTTTTTATGGGGGGGGGGGGGGGGGCTACAAGCGATGAGTGTTGGGGGATATATCCAGTGCCAGGGGCCCACCACAGCTGTGAGAGAGTGACACTGGTGGACTCTTTGCCTCGGCTCTGGTCCTGGTAAACATGGCAGCATGAGCTGATTAGTAGAACCGTGGTTTCCTCCATCTCATGATCACACAGGACTGCGGCGCACAAGCGGAGAGCCACAGTATTATTATTATTATTATTATTATTATTATTATTATTATTATTATTATTATTATTATTATTATATAAGATATTGAAGATTTAAAACTTTAATTAGCCCTCATTTGCATAATTTTGAAAAGCATGACCTCTCATTATAAAAAGACCAGACTTTATCTGTAGAAGTATAATTGTGCCAAGTTTGGAGTTTCTACATGTAATACTTTTCAAATGAAATGTCAGACAAATTTGCCTGTAAAGAAAGAAAGAAAGAAAGAAAGAAGAAAGAATGAACTAGAAAAGAAGATTTGCTTCAAAGAAAATCTGTCTGTGTGCCTTCAACAGTTGTAAATATTAAATGCTACAACTTTTATCCTTTGGTACTTCACATTGCATAAAGCTTATGGCTGCGTGCAAATTTCAAAGTCCAAATGACCTTGACCTTTAACCTTTACAGGTCACACGTCTTGCGCAGTGTTACAATACCCACAATTGAAGCCAAACTTGAACCCAAATCGGATGAAAATTGACCAAGTTATGGCAAGATGAAACTTTCAAAAGGCCAAATGACCTTGGCCTTTGCCCTTTTGAGGTTACATGTCCATATAAAAATGTGCAGTGTTGCAATACCTACAATTTGAGTCCAACATGATTGGAATTGGATGGAAATTGGCTGAGTTATGACTGGATGAAACTTTCGAAGGTCCGAAAGACCTTAACCTTTGACCTTTAGAGGTCATATGTAAATTTTTAAAATGTGCAGTGTACAATAGCTATAATTTGAGCCCAACATGATGAAAATTGGATAAAAATTGACCAAGTTATGGCTAGAAGAAGGCCACCATCGGAATTGGCCTTTGACCTTGAGATGACCTCAGCCTGAAGTGAACCTTGACCCCAAAAATGACATTTTGGCCTAAAATTGACATTTGACCTTGACATGACCTTTGACTTTGACATGACCTTGACATTTTAGATGACCTTTACCTTGCTATGATCGACTTGTATACACTCGGAACCACATCTACTATAGTATATAAGATATTGAAGATTTAAAACTTTAATTAGCCCTCATTTGCATAATTTTGAAAAGTATGACCTCTCATTATAAAAAGGCCAGACTTTATCCATAGAAGTATAATTGTGCCAAGTTTTGAGTTTCTACATGTAATACTTTTCAAATGAAATGTCGGACAAATTTGCCTGTAAAGAAAGAAAGAAGGAAGGAAAGAAAGAAAGAAAGAAAGAAAGAAAGAAAGAAAGAAAGAAAGAAAGAAAGAAAGAAAGAAAGAAAGAAAGAAAGAAAGAAAGAAAGAAAGAAAAACAATATGTCTGTGTTGGCACACAGACATAAATAAAGAATTCCTAGACACACACACTTTAATAAAGAATTCCTAGAGAAACAGTATGTCTGTGTTGGCACACAGACATAATAATTTAACCCATGTATGTGAAACAATTGTGTTTCATATGGCAAAATGAAATTTATAATAATTTCATTGGGCAGGTCTCTCCTTAGCTCGAAAAGTCCCCTAGCTGGGCCAATGTGAGCACTGAATCTAACTTTAAGGCTCAGAGTGTGTCCGCTGCAGGAAATCAATAAGCGTTCTATTAATAAGTGTTAAGTCGGTGCAGGTGGACAATCCAGTGGCACCCACAGTAATGATACACGCTAGTATAGTCTCTCAGCTGATATTTACTTGACCTCAAACAAGCTGCTTCAGGTCACACGGACTGGTTCATGTCAGGACACACTTGTGGGTTGCATGTGTTATGCTAATGAGCTGCTGTCATGGCACCAATCATGAGGGGGGGATGGCAAAACTAGAGCAGATTTGCGCATTTTTGGTGACCTAGTTGCTGGTCAGGCCACGGCAGAAGCAATATATTGAATGGGTGCTGTTTACGCCAAATGTGTTGGCAGGCGGTTTTAGTTTGATCTTGTGGTTGTGTGTTGGGACAGTGTGGGAGTACCTGGACAGTGCAGAGACAGACCCCCAGGGCCCAGGATATCAGAACCAAGCTGTCACATGTGGACATAATCATCACGTTACATGATTCCAGTAAGACACGGTGTGCGCGGCTCGTTGGTGGCAGATCGACATGTAAGTCCCTTTAATTCTGATCATTTTAACTTGTACACTTTATATCTCTGTACATGGACTCGACTTGTGTGGTTTAACAGTTCAAGCACATGATCAGCATGTGTTCCATCTGTGGCAGGTAGACAGAATAATATTGTCACATGCAGAGCGTTCAGGGACTTGGATACGACCACATGCATGTGGCCTCATCAGGTCAGGCTCCATTCTCGCTGCACTCAGTGGTACTTACATGTACATGTATGTTTGCTTTGCTGTCAGATCGTCATGGGTTGGCTTACTATGTACATGTAAATAAAAGTGTGTCAAGGTTTCTGGTCACTGTGACCCATAGCAGAATGAGCCAGGCTAATTGCTTGCCGTCTGTGTCTTAAGTTGCCCTGACAGACCAAAATGTGTCACCCGGCTGTTTTGGGATATAATTGGATCAGTGTGTGACCTTTCCATTGCTTATAAATACATGTACAGTGTAGAGCTCATGGATAATAAGAGCATTGTAATGTAAACGATGGAGTACGATCGTAACAGGCAGGCTGAGGAGTACAATAGTATTAGTAACAAGCAGGCTGCCGTGTGAATTGTGATAGAACGTATGCCCGCACCTTTGCAGACACATGTACAATGTTAGTCACCTGGCTGTTTACCTAGCTGCATGCTGCAAGTGGAGTCTGCTTGCACAGCATGTGGTAACTTGACCCTTAAATTTCTCCCTCAAGCGGTTGGTTAAATGTGTCATCTGTTTCACTGTTTTCACTTGATTTCAACAGCATGAGAAATTGTGTGTTTGATAATTGTACATGAAACCTGTCAAGATAACGTAACGTAAGTCAACAGCTTGGTGCCCAAACCACACCAAGGAAAGTTGTTGTCTCAGTCTGAATTCGAAGAAGAAAGGGCTAATTGTCGGAGGTTGAGCCAACACACAGAGTAGCTCAGGTTGATGTTCACATACACATGTCTACAGTAGTCCCTCTCTTGAGAGACCACCCCTTGGGCCTCTAAAAGTGGTCTCTCAAGGCAGGTGGTCTCTAATTAGAGGTACAGTAACATTGAAAAAATAGGACTTAAGGGCTTTTTCCAAGTGGTCTCTCAAGAGAGGTTGGCCCCTCATTAGAGGGGTCTCTCAAGAGAGGTACTACTGTATTTCAATTATGAAGACTGCTCAGTGTTCAACTGGTCCATTGCCAGTTTCCCTGCATATAATATACATGTAGCTGTATCTTCTGCCCAGGTACCTGCACTTTGTGGGCTCAGGGTTTGGATTATATACATGTGGTCAAGTCCCCTATCAAGTTGATACTTTGCTGATAAATTTGGTAACAACAGTTCTGTCATTGTGAATATTATGTCAAAATAGAAGATTGACTTTTATGTTGCAATGAACTTGGTCAGTGAATGCTTCACTGCCCAAGGGTAGATTGATTCCTGTGCCCGTGACACTTGCTGTGACTGGTAGATTTTTGTAATGAAGTCTTCAGCATATTGGTATTCCAATTAAGTTTCTTTTCTACAAATATTCTGTGAAATAATGTTATGTATCACGGTACCATACTCACTCTATATCAGTTATTCAGTGTACAATATATCCTGTATTCTATTTTGGATAAGATAAAGTTAAAACAAAAAGAAAAAACTTGCAAATTTGATGTATCAAGTAGGTACAAAATTTTGATATAAGAAAATAGACAGCACTCATT
This sequence comes from Hermodice carunculata, assembly GCA_964020975.1. Classification (NCBI taxonomy): domain Eukaryota; kingdom Metazoa; phylum Annelida; class Polychaeta; order Eunicida; family Amphinomidae; genus Hermodice; species Hermodice carunculata. The sequence continues at coordinate 98,832,595 of OZ026612.1, read as the reverse complement.
TTAATTGGAGGAAAGGGACAACAAAATCTTAATTTTTGCACATAAACTGATGATTTGGAGATCACCATATAACAAGCTAGGTAGACTGACACCAGCTGCAATGTGTGTTATAATGGAAAGGTTCAGGATGAAATATATTTTACATAAAGGAAAACAAGAATATAATGTATATATGAGTAGTGTGTGTTGTAAAATTAAAAGATGGATGTGCTCATTCAGAAACAAAAGATTTTTTTATTTGATGAAGTATTGCAACATGAGCAGGTTTGGTGAATTTTGCTAGCCAATCAGATGAGACAACAAAAAATGTGAAATTAAATGCATACTTAAGTAAATATGTTGGCAGGACAGTGAAAAACAAAAACAAAAAACTGTTATATAATCATTTTTAAGGTTTTTGCTCTAAAAATCAGGTATTCAGCTGTGGAACTTCAATTTCAGAATTTTGGACATAGTTCCTATAACCTATTTTGCCTGCTGAGGTAGTGTGGGGATAGGGAGTAGTTTATCAGAGATTACTGTCCTAGTTTTCTACAGTGTTGTGCCATCTGCAAAATAAAAATACAGTAAAAGTAAGTGAATTTAGAGTAAAAAGACTTGTATTTGTCAGAAAGAATTATGCTACATGGTATTTTTATCATTACTATCAATAGTACTGTTCTTATTATTACTACTGATGTGCTATGTATTGATTACTCCTTAAATTACCCCTTATATTCTGTAATGTTTCTTTTATGCAATATTCATATTGTTGTTTCTTTTATGCAATATTTATATTGTAACTGGTGATACAGTGCTCCCTGTCACTATAGATACCACACCTAATGCACCTAAAAGTGGTCCTAAAAGACAGATAGACTCTCATGAAGGGTAGATTACCAAGGGAAGTCTTAAGATAAGAAAATCTGTAAAGCAGTCTCTCATGATTCAATTCATTTATTGGACCATATAACTACAGTATAGTATAATTCATAACATTTATATTGTATCAATGCAAATTAACAATCAATCCAATAATTTATTTCTTTAAAAACAATGGATTTGGTCAGGAGACTCATATTAAGATTGTTCAACAATTGCTAGCGTATGAGCTACCCAAATTAAATATGTTTAACCATTATAAATTACCATGCTGACAACACACAACCAGCCCTGGGACTGAGGACATGGGTGGTTTTACTTTTTTTCTGTACTGGAAGGAGAGAAAATTAACACATTAAGCTATAAGGGTAAGTGTGAATAAAAACAGACAACATTTGATTGGTTTACAATTAATGCATTTATTGTGCATTCTTTCAAATGGTGATGGCGTCAGACACTTTGCCAAAGACTAAAGCCTGGCTGGTACAGACTTTTAATGTTCTCAGCACCAATGTTTACAGTTTTGAGTGTTGCTTTTTATGTTGCCACGGAATTCAGCACCAGTGTAATAAAGCAACGATATAACCATGAGTTATGTCTATCCAAATTTTCACGTTGCCACAGAATTCCGCACCAGTGACAATGCCATACAGTGATTCTTTAAATGGCCTGTTTGATTTGATTGGCTATTGACCAGACTGGGAGACCACATACATGTAAGTAGTGGTGGTATACACACCACCTGGATACCAGCAATATTATCACATGGTTGCTACGTGTACATGTATTTTGCTATTTTTGAAGGTAATAAAGGTTCAGGTTGAGGTTTAAAAAACTAAAACGCTTAGCAACTGATTTTCTAATTTGTATGGAGGTCTTCATAGGTTGTCTTCAGAGAGAATTAGGATCATATCGTGAGAGTCCACTGGAATAGCAATATGGGACATTCATCTTAGCTGCAGTACTGCTCTGGCCCGTGTCATCAACAAAGATATGACACTTTTGCCTTTATCAAACATGGCAAAATGTGTTGCTCTTGCCAAACTGGAAATTTGGATAGAATTGATTGTGTAAAAAGCCATAGTGAGGTTCTTCGAACACACATTCGATATACAAAAGAGTTGTCAAATGTTTGGAGTGTGTGTGTGTGTGTGTGTGTGTGTGTGTGTGTGTGTGTGTGTGTGTGTGTGTGTGTGTGTGTGTGTGTGTGTGTGTTTCTACAAATGTTAGTAAACACCCCTGGTTTTTTAGGGTCTGCTCCAGAGGGGGACCATTTCTTTTTTGGGGTCATCCGTCCGTCCGGATGGGCACATTCTCATTACCGCAATATCTATAGAAAGCATCCATGTATTTTGCTCAAATTTGGTGTCACCATGATTTAATTTGTGCAAATGGCAGACCCTTCAGTCAGCGCTTTGCATTGAAGGTATGTCTAGTTCGTTAATGTGCCCATATCATGTCAGCTGATTTTTACCAATGTCTGGTGAATGGTCTACAATTTTGGTAGGAAATTATTATGTATACACGTCCATGTTAAGATAGATCCAATAACAGGACACATATGTGACTTATATTTTAACTATGGAAGGAAAATAAGAGGCTTTTGTGTTATAGAGTTGATAATTAATTCCCTTGCAAAGGTCACAAGTCTAGTTACTGAAAAGGTGGCATGATACTGGGAGAAAAGACGAATGTGCTCCCACTGTCTTATGTATGTAGAATGGACCAGAGGTATTCTGACTCTTGCTGTGTGTGCATTGAACTAGTAATTGGAGAGTGGCATATATTGAAGGAGCTACACTTTTGAGAAAGTATTTTGAATATGGGGAATGATGGGCAGATAATTGAGTGTTGTGGGAGCTAAATGTGAAGTATGCACACTTCCTCAATTTTTACCAAAATTCTACTGTAATTACATGACAAGGTCATAACTCAAGTAAAATACAGGACTGTTTTCTCCAGCAAACATTTTTAGGTTTATTAAATAAAATAGTAAAATTGATTGGAATACTGAATATCAAGAATGTGGTTGAGCACATCAGATAGTTTAGTACTGCTAGCTGACAATGACAGTGCATGTGTTAGAAACTTGGATGGTGTCTTCACTACTTGTTTATTCATCAACCATAATTTGTGGAAGTATCACTCCTGGCAGGGGGTATCACGAAGAAGTGGCAGATACAAACTCCCAGGATCCAACACTAAAGTAGTGTCATGGAGTTAACACATGATAAATGACATAATATCACAACAATCACTCAGTATGAATTTACGTATATACATACCCGTTAACATAAAATTTCCTGTAATGTCACTGTGGAATATTACAGTTGCGTCAACATTTTCCAATACAATTATTAAACCGAATTAAGTGCAGCAAGTGTATGTGAAAATAGCAAATCCGAGTCTTAATATTAAATGAGTTCTTTGAGGATGTTGTGGGGAGGATCAACTATGCTACATTCAGCTTGAAGAAATTGTAATCCCAGAAGTTGATGTGCGTGTCCCAGACTCCTGTGGAGCAGATGAACAGCTGGTTGGTCATAACCCTTGGCCTTTATGAGGTGTTCTGAAGTCCTTGAGTTAATTATGCTGTCACCCTACAATGTGTACACATGTAGTTCCAGGTCCAATTACATGTGTTTTCATAAAATGTGAATCTTTAGGACTCGCACTCGACTGTTTCCTGTTCAAAATAGGACTGAGTCAATAGCATGGAATTTATTGGTGTGGGTTGGGCACAGTGCCAGCAGCAAGGGAAGCTATTGACCAGGGCTGTCCTGTCTACCATACTCAGCAAAAATGTTTACATTTAATTTAAAGTGAAAACATCACAGCAGAAGACCCCTTACTGTACATCCAGTTTCAATGGGCGCTTTGGGACAATTTGAGCAGGAAAAGGTTCATTAAGTGATCATGTTAGGCTAGTGGTAGGCTTGGGAGATTTTAAGTGTGCTGAAAAGGTCATGCATACAACATGTTGGGGGTGTATTCCAGCAGGTGGGTGTGTGTGATTAATTTCACAGCAATAGCTTCACTGCATTGCTCCTGTCAGGTGCTGTCTCTATAGCTCCCCTTCCAGGTGCTGGGCTGCCAAAAGTCTGATCCCTGGACAAATGTACGCGAGTAAGTGGCAAGCACAAAGCTCCTTTAGGGGGGTCTGGGAGCATTGCCCCCCCCCCCCACCAAAAAAAAAGTTAAAAAAAAAAACAAGCAAATTAAATGGTGCCTTCTGGTGCAATTTTCACGGCAACATTTATACACTTCTGTGGATAATTTTGATTTTAAAAAGCACCCATGTTAGTCAGAATATTTATTTTCACAGTCATATCATACAATAATAAAAATAGCCATGACTGGATAGATCTCAATTTGTAGCACCTAATGTAATGACAAAACCCACAGCGCCATGTCCAAAAAATACTGCAATGTGCACATGTATGTCAAACGGGATGCCAGCCCTGATTTGAAATCTAGGTGTTCAAAGTGCTTAATGTCTAAGTTTTGTAATTTCAAGGTGCTCTTTTTCTACTCTTTCCATTATGAACATCAGTATTTTTTTGCTTCTCTATTTTCTTGGGGGGGGGGGGGTAATTTTGGTCAATTCCTGGGCAAATACAATGAAAACCAGGACAGTTGGCAGCCCTGCAAGTGGTGCAACCTTGAAATTCAAGCAACAGGCAGGCAGAGTTTAGTAGAAAAGTAGGAGTGGGAAGTAGAGTAGCAGTAATCATATAGCTTTTAACTATTCTGTGAACACTAACTAGGGGATGCAGGACATCATGTACTAGTTAAATGTGCCGCCCATTACCTTTAAAATCCTTTCAGGGTCAGAATAACATTGAGTCAATAGCTTTCCTTGGCATGGGATGGGTGCACTGTGCCCGAGCCATGCCCAGTAAACCTGAGCTGTGCCATCCTGAGAGCTCCAGCTTACAATCTACAGCAAGAGATATTTTATACTTGCATGAAATTTGCATGAAAATGTTAAGCAGACAACAACAATATACATACGGACAATTTTGGGCATGATATGCGTGAGACAGTTCATAATGGTCATTGTGTTGGTAACATTGACTCAGTTCGTTTCTGATTGTACACCAATTTCAACATAGTAGCAAATCGAATGTATTTTTGCCATCACTGGTGGTTTAATTTTGCGACAATGTTGTAGATATTGTTCTACAGTTAAGAAACAGTTTGATTAAATTTTATATGGGCTGAGTCATTTAAAAAGGACAATTTGTCAAGCATTTGCAGTGTGTGTATATATATAAAAGTTGAAGCACAAAAGGACAAAGCGCTGGATGTTGGAGTGGTTGTCACTGTTCATGCAGTCAAATGTCAAGCTCAAATTATTATATCCCCCGTGTCCGAAGGATCCGAGGGATATATTGGTTTTGTGACCGTTCGACCGCCGTCTGTCTGTCCGTCTGTCCATCGGGACGATGTTACCGTGATAACTAAAAAGATATTGCATGTAGCCCTGCTAAATTTTGGTTAGTGATGCACCTTATGATGAAGCAGGTTAAGTTCAAAAACTAGCTTCCTGTGATCATTAATTAATTAGTTAATTAACAAAAGATCGTTAGGCAACCCCCAGATGACGTTACTGCGATAACTAAAAAAATATTGCATGTAGCTCCGTCAAATTTTGGTTGGTGATGCACCTTATGATGAAGCAGGTCAAGTTAAAAAACTAGCTTTCTGTGATCATTACTTTATTAGTTAATTAATCAAAGATTGTTAGGCAACCTCCAGATCTGAACCATTAGGCAACCTCCAGAGGACATTACCGTGATGACTAAAAAAAATATTGCAGGGAGCTGCACGAATTTTGGTTAGTGATGCACCTTATGATGAAGCAGGTCAAGTACGAAAACTAGCTTCCTGTGGTCATTAATTAAGTAGTTAATTAAAAAACATCGTTAGGCAATATCCAGGTCCAAATGGCCATATCTTTGTACCTGTGAACCCTATTCATTTCAGAGATTTGGTTCAAGTAGTCTATAGACCAGACGGATTTTTTTAAGGTGGTCAGGCTGTCCATCTGACTTACCGTCTGTCTGTTTGTCCTCCTGGTCAAAATAACAGATTTTTGTCTTTTTCTCTAAAATTAATGGTCAGGTTGTCTTCAAACTTTGCAATAGAGATTTAGTAACATGGGAAGGATAACACTAACATTGTGACAAAAGTTCTTAAAGATGATTTCTGAATTGGGAAACAGTGCGCCATGCGGGGGATATATTTGTTGTAGCGCACGATGACTATCTCAAGTTTTTTGTTGTTGCAGTGAGTCCAGTTAACTATTTCAGTGCCACATTTTGGGCTGAGTCAACAGCTTTCCTTGGTGCTCTTTGGACACATTGTGCCCAAAGCACACTGAGGAAATCTTCTGACCTGGACTCTTATTTTCTATGTATGTAACTAAAAGGCATGCTGGTACTTCAATGAAAGGACTTCTTACAGGGAACCTGAATCTAGCACCCTGATTATAATTCAGAGTAGTTCATGTTAAGTAATGTTATTCAACTTGAGTTGCAGTTGGTACTGAAAGAGTTAAGCTTTTCCTGGTCATAATAAAAAAGATTCAATAGCTGTCCTTGGGTTGAGCACATTGACCTGGGGCGTGCCATCAACATGGATCTTGTCTACAGTCTAGTCACAAATGTGTTCTGTTTACAGGAAATCTAAGTAAAAATCACTGAAGCAGATGATATTATTTATATCCAGGATTGCTTTCAGGGACTATGAACAGGAAAGGATAAACTATGCTGTGTTTGCTTGTCATGTTTGAATTTTCCTGCGATATGCAGCACAGTTGCCATTTTCTCCTGTATTTATGAAAATTTGCCGTAAATGAAGATTGCGAAGAGCAGTTTTTTACATGTGGCAGCTGAACAGTCCTGATTATTTGCTAGGTACCCAGGCACATATACCAGTTGTAACAGGTGCATTCACTTTCAGACTAATCCATCAGTATTACCCATATTAGATGCTCATAGTCTGCCATTCTTGCAATGCTATCCACTGCCAATGTGAAGACACTGATAATGTTATTATAGAGATTGCATCATGGCTTCAAGGAAATGGGGAAATACAGACATACAGAGAGTATGTGGCGTCTAACTGGCTGATTCACTTTCGTGGCCAGAAGGCTCTGTGTTTGAAGTGTGGGAAAGAAAAAGAAAATAACATTTTCTGCACAATCTGCAGTCAGTGTACTTTCTGTTGGACATGGTGGCCTCAACAATTCTAGACACCTTGAAGGTGGGTGGTGTGTCAGTGATACCCACATAGAGGGGTTCTACACATAATAGTCATACATGTAATTTAATTAATGAATCTATTAGCAAGTATATCAATCAATAGACACTTAGAAGCTATTATCACTGAAGTGCTTTTCACAGCAAAATAAGTGCCCTATTGCCCGGCTGAGCTTATAACACTGCAGCTTGCTTTTGCAACACATTTCAAAATCATGCCACATTGTCATTGAAAGGAGGTAGAGCCAGCCAGGAAAAGGACCAGACCTAGCACACATATGCAGCAACACCTGTGTTTAAGTAGGCATTCTGGGGATTGGGCCACACGGTGCCCACTTGGCAGAGGGTTGGTTTACCAGGCCATACAATAAGGATCATAATACTTGAGGGCGGATACAGAGTATTCAGTCAAACTAAATGAAGAATAATATGTTGAATTGGAAAACCTTCAGTCTAGTAGTAGGCAGCAATACAGGTATATGCTCTCAATCTGTGCACTGTGCTTTTAGTAAGAAAAACAGCATTCTGGTATCTAAGCATTGCAGACCTTATAAAGGGTTTTTGTGACGAAAAAATGCTATTTATTCTATGTTTGAGGGTGAATTATCATTTTCTAGAGTGAAATTCAAAAGTACTAACTTGCTGTAGATCACGACCTAAACATTGTGACAAGTAAATGGTGATGCGCCTGCATCAGTGACGTGATGCATTGACATTTAGACAAAATTAAATATGTGCGAGCGATGTTTGATCATATGTCACACTGGACATGGAATAACCAGGACGAGCATAAACAAACGGGGCACACCAGGTCAACATAGGAAGGAGGCCCAGGGCACATTTTTTTGCGATGAATACCCAATTAAACATAGAAAAAACAAAATCTTACATGGCTGGATCGGGATCGTTGTTGGTGTGGAAAATCACTCGTGACCTGCAGTCAGTCGGGATTTTCCCCACCAACGACAATCCCTCATGAGAGAAAAATAGTAACTCACTCTCAGCCATGTAAGATTCACTATATTTATTATGGTACCCAATTAAGGAAACAATGATATACAGAATGCCTTTTTAGGTGGCCATGTACTTGCCTAAGACAGGTGTTCACTTTGCAGAGGGTCCATTAACATTTATGTTAGACAAGAAAGGGAAAATCAACATTGGACCAAAGAATACTGCCCAATAAAGAGAGGTGGCCAGTCAGGCAGGTTTGACTGTGTGTAAATGATGCCAGGGGACCAGTCTCCGAGGCTGTGTGACAATATACATGTACTTAGGTGTGTACAATGTGCCCATACTGAGCACAGATGGAAGCATTGATCAAGGTAAAGACAAAGTGTGTTCAGAGCTGCAAGTGCACAGTGGTATGTCACAGCTACAGCTGCTTGTTGCACATGTTGGTGAAGTCAGATAGGGTTTGTCTGTTTGCACACCTGCAACATAGCTACTGGCAAAAATATATCTACACAGACAAAGAGATTGAAGAGTCTGATGAAAGGAAATGTACCCCTCCAGCAGTGAATTAGGTATTCCAGTGACAATGCTTCAGTAACAATAGGGAAAACAGTTGAGCTTAGAAGGCTGAGAATTCTACCTGACAGTCTCCTGCCTGGCATGTCACACCATTTGTGAGCTTGGCAGGCTGCATGAGAGTTCTACCTGACAGTCTGCTAGCTGTCTGGCATGTGAGGCCATTTGTGAGTTTGGCAGGCTGCATGAGAGTTCTACTGGACAGTCTCCTGCCTGGCATGTCTTGCTATTTGTGAGCTCAGTAGGTGGCATGAGAGTTCTACGATCCTTGGCATATCATATGCCAGTTGTGACATCAGCGCACTGAGTGTGGCAGTCTCCTGCCTGGTATGCCATGCCATTTGTTGGGTAGTGAGACTTAAAGAGTTCTACCTGACAGTCTCAGACCTGGCATATGACACCAGTTTTGTCTCATGGTATCACAGAAGGCAACCAAGGCCTCAAGTGGGGTTGAATAAGGAAGATATAAATATAAAACCCACGGAAGTTGATATTTCTCACCAAAGGACTGCCAGTGTCATGACGTGTTACCTGAGTGCGAAGCATGAAGGTAATGCATTCATGACAAGGGCAGCCTCGTGGTGAGAATTGTTGACATTTAAAGTGGTTTTCTATTGACTCTGTACTTGAAATAGACATGTAATAACAAAATTATTCTTGACAAAATTTATTCACATGACTACAGTCATTTTATAGTATGAATGGCAGACTTACATGCAGTGAAAGGATGGTGTGGGCATATTGTTTACTTTATGACGGCATATAAACAAACTGAATCAAGCAAATCACCGAAGAAAAGAAATGGCATCACATGCACAAGCGTGAAGCACACAGCTTGAAGGATGCAGGTGAATTTTGTGCTTTGCCAAGTCATGGCATGCACAAACAAGAAGTATGATGCTGCATTTTTACTGGTTTAAGGACATACTTGGAATATTGCTTGTGACATTACCATTGAAAGATGACACCTGCAAATGGGCTGGAGCACGGTGAATTCACATTAGTTGAATTTGAACTTGAAGCAGGCAACATGGTCAATAAAAAAAGTGCTACCTGAAGTACCCATGTCATGATGACGAGACGGTGTAGTTTGTATGCAGGCCCTTTTCAAGGCAATATGAGGCACAAGTACAAAATAAGTTGATCAACTCAGATTTATTAGCATTATGAGAAACCAAGAGGAAGCAATTTCTCAAGTAATTCCAAGCCTCAATGCAGAAACAGATAAGATCTTGAAATATGTAAGCACCAGGCAGCAAGCCTTGTTGATGTGTCTTAAGTACAGAGGCCTGTGCTGACTAAGATCCTGTTTTCACCCTCGCAAGATTAGCAGGTAGTTCATGTCTTCAATACGAGAAGAAAACAGAACAGGATAGTTTTTTAATGCACCAAGAAAACAGCAACTAGACATTGTGCTTCAGTATAGTAAAAAGTAGCAACTAGACATTGTGCTTCAGTATAGTAAAAAGTAGCAACTAGACATTGTGCTTCAGTATAGTAAAAAACAGCAACTAGACATTGTGCTTCAGTATAGTAAAAAGCAGCAACTAGACATTGTGCTTCAGTATAGTAAAAAGCAGCAACTAGACATTGTGCTTCAGTATAGTAAAAAACAGCAACTAGACATTGTGCTTCAGTATAGTAAAAAGCAGCAACTAGACAAAGTTCTTCAGTGCAGCATAAAGCAGCAACTAGACAAAGTTCTTCAGTGCAGCATAAAGCAGTGCTCAACTAGACACAGTTCTTCAGTGCAGCATAAAGCACTAATTATAAAGTTCTTCACTGCAGCATAAAGCAGTAACTATAGTCAAAGTTCTTCAGTGCAGCAAAGAGCAGCAGTAAACAGTTTTTTTCTTTTCCTTTTTTTTTTTTTGGACGACTTGGTATAAAGTTGTACTGCTTATGTGTATGTATGCTAGCTGCTGTACCACTGTTTGACAAATTCAATAAACTGTTGCAAGAGGATGCTCCGGCGATTCATTTGCCACATGATACAGCAATTAGTGACACAGTTCCTGACAGCTCTCGTGTGTGAAGCCAGTAGTGGTGTATGAAACCACAGAGATCCTGGATGTGAATGCCACACGAGACAGACAACCGCAAGATGGAGGAGACTGACAAATCTGAGCTCCCACCGAGAGGCTTGATTGAAAGCCGAAGGCTACATGTGGGGCAGGCGTAGATTCCTGCAAAAAGTTTTGTGACCATTTCAAAACGTGTGCCCAGAAGCACATTGCCAGGAACTTCACTGCTATTGATGAACTCAAGTTCTTTACCATGCACAGGTACTGAATATTGCAAAGAATAACAAAGTGCAGCTTGAGAGTGAAGGTGTTTTGCTGACATGCAGATTCTTTTAACCCTTTCCCCCTCAAACCGGCCAATACCGGCTGGTGGTCAAATGTCGTCTGCTTCAATGATTTCAACTAATTTCAACAGTTATGAAAAACAACCTGAGAAATGTACATGTGACTTATCAAGATCACATGCCCCAAGTCAACAGCTTTCCTTGGCATGGGTTGGGCACTAAGTGCCCAACCCATGCCAAGGAAAGCTGTTGACTCAGTCTTAATTCAAGGGGGAAAGGGTTAAATTTCTGGTACTCAGTATCTTGTTGTTTATGATTGATTCGAAGACTGGCTTGAAGAACAGTTTATGGAGTACCAAGTTGAATTAAGCACTACATGTATTACATGTATGTGAGTGGCGACAAATCAAGGATTACAGGCAGAAGAGACCCAGCTGGGTATTTTATGGTCCCCAAGGTAAGGTTTTATTACACACAAATACAGAATAACAAATATAATTATCACCTCACAATGACAAGTGTCTGTGAAGCCCTTGGTTTTGCAGACACATTAGAAGCCACAGCGGCCTATTGATTACTACATGTGGGAACTCGTAATAATCATCAGCTGCTTGGTCTTATTATAGTTCAGGCTTTCCAAGTCTTCAACAGGGAGGCTTGGAAAGTGCACAGGTAGACCTTTGAAGAGTTTATATTCAGTCTTACAACAAGGAGACCTTTCTTTCATTGTTCCTAAAATTTAAAAGTCAATTGTCAACAAAATTATGCTGGAAAGAAAGATTAAGAAGCAACTGAAGACGATGAATCAGTGTTGCCCATTGGGAATTTTTTCAGGGGGTCTCAAGTGGGAAAATTCAGAACAAAGGACTAGATTTTTACCAATGTTGCATGTAAATAAACAAGACTTGTGACCCTTTAGAATTTTCTCAGGAAGTATTTCAGGTTTTGAAAGGGTTATTTACCCTCATTTGGGGGCTAATGGAAACACTGTGAATGGCAGATATGGACAGTATGTCCAAAAGTTATGGAAACTAATTTGAATAGAAACATTTCCAATTGTTTCCTAACATCAATATTTGCACTTGTAGTGTAAAAAAAAAGAAGACATATATGCAATGGGTTGCTGCATGCATTCAAAACCAAATGGGAGCTTGTTATGCTTTGATCCTGAAGCAGCTTTTAAGATGTTGGCATTTGGTGTTTTTGTTTTGCACATTTTGCGTGATCTTGGCTCCATCCATGATCTTCACCTAGAAGCTTGTGACTGTTTTGAAACTGTCTCTGTGATAACAGGGATGTACTGTATTTTTGTTCTACGATGTAAATTTACCTTCAAGAGTTAAAAGTAGAACCTGTTACCTGTTTGTGGCCTGCAGAGTGGCTGAAAGTGCACAAATATGAAATGTTGTCTGCTTCAGCATTTTTGCTTTTAAGCTCTTTCATGACTAAAAATATTAGAACGGAAAGAAGTTAATGAGACCAGTCACGCCACCGTGCCCAGGTCAAAGGTCAGCAACTCTTGACTTGGCAAACTTTGTGTACAACCTCTGACCAAGGAAAATTGTTTTTGCTCAGTTGTAATGCATTCAGGAAATTATTATTATTATTATTTTTTTATTTTTTTTTATTTTTGTTAGATCTATTTCAATCAGTAAAGGGTCAACCCTTCCCACTTGAAATACAACTGAGTCAACAGCATAGCACTAAACCCACGCCAAGGGAAGCTGTTGATCTGATGCCTCTTATCTTGATGGGTCTCATCCACAATTCTTATTCTCAGTGTCATAGTCATCCCCTGGTTACATGTATATATTATAACAAAATTCAAATTTATGTTACATGGAAATAGGCCAATACCCAGGTATGCTTAAAAAGCTGGAAGTAGTCAGGAGCTATTTCCTGTACTACCAAGCACATTGGCCTGTTTCTGATGCAGTGCATAATCATAAAGTACATGTACAATGCACAGAGAAAAGGAGCTGATATATAAATTGAATTTGGAGGATGTCATTTGGACAGGCAAAAATATAATAGCAAGTGTCATCATTCATCTGAGCCCAATTGCAAGAAGGAGGTTTTATTGTTAATAGGATTAGATGATTATAGTTCAAGTGCTTGCTGCCCCACTTAAAGCTAAGTGCGTTAAAAGTGTTGAGGAAAACTACTATAATTTGCCTTATTTTTGCGTGTATAAATTTTCACAGTTTTTGTATTTTTGACATTTTACTGTGGTTTTAATTTCACTGTTTTGGACATAATTCCCAGTCAAAGAATGTTAAAGTACTATTTCACTGTGTTTTTATTTTCACGGTTTTGTGCCATCAGTGGAATAATAAAAAATAAGAACACAGCAAAATTAAAGCAATTTACAGTAAGGTTGAAGAAGACTTGTACAAAGTTGAAGTGTTTCAAGTGGGAGTGCGTGCCATATAGCCTCATAATTGAGGGAACAAAATGATTTATCAGATGAATCTGTTGTAGCTCTGAAGTCAGGCTAATCACATGGTTGTTCTGTATGGTATATGTTGTCACAGGATTTTGGTTCATCGTGGATCGAAGAGTATTTTGAACTGAGTTGTTCAATAGCTTGTACATCAGTATTAATTCAGCTTTCTCAATGTGTGACCAAAGTTGCTGACTGGCTTTCTGTATAATTTAGTATTGGCTCCACAAGAAAAAGCATGCGACAGTTATTCAATGCAGTCAGTTGAACTCCCTTAGGTCTTTCTAGATTAGCTGTTGTGGAAATATCCAAGGCAAATATAATCTGTAAAATTTGATAATCAAAGTTTTAGCCCTTTCAACCTTAACTCATTCCATACCAGTACCTGATTTTTCCATATATTTGCCTAGATTTAAGACAATTGCATATTTAAATTCTTCATGATAAGAGCTTTTGTTCAAGTACCAACATGCCTATAGTCTTAAGTCAGTGGTTCTGGCACTGTCTGGCAAGTCATGCTGCAGCTGCTGCAAGGGCAGCTGCATCATGACTTGCCAGGCAGTGCCAGAACCACTGACCAAGGCCTGTGACCACAATATGGAACGAGTTAAAATGGCCAAAACCAGCTGGTGGTCAAATGTCATTTGCTTCTTTGTTTTCAGCTAATTTTAACAATAATGAAAAACAATTGAACAGAGAATTGTAGATGACACCTATCTAGATCATATGCCCCAGGTCAACAGCTTTCCTAGGCATAGTGCCCAACCCATGACAAGGAAAGCTGTTGACTCAGTCATAAGTCAAAGGGGAGGGGAGGTTAAATGAGCCAAAACCAGCTTAAATGAGCCAAAACCTATTTACATGTGTCAATGCCTATGATTAATTGCATCAGAAGTGAAAAATTGTTTGAATGAGAATTGCAGATAAGACCTATCAAGATAACGTGCCCAGATCCACAGCTTTTCTTGGCCTGGGATGGGCTCTTAAAAGTGCCCAGTATGGGTTGGGTGCTTGATAAATAGCGTCTAATGCATGCCGAGGAAAGCTGTTGACTCAGTCTTAACTCAATTAGAAAAAGTGATAGGTTTATGTATAAGCATGTTACTACAATGGGAATGAGAGTTGTATTGTATAAATTTGTGTATTTTTGCCCAGAACCACTTCCTAGTAGTCATTATGTATATTTCTGTGGTTTGAATGTTGAGTGAATGCCTATAAGGTTTGAGGAAGCTGTTGCTGTAGACTGTGCTGTATCATGGTACATGTAGGTGCCATTTCTTTTTCATGCAAAATGCTGAAAATAAACTGTTGATAAATTACATTTTATGTTTTCTATGAAGTGACTGGATGATTCATTTTATGCTTTAGCATGCCATGACAAAGGAAATTAAAGTGTTTTTTGCATAGATTCTGCAGTTAACTTAAAAACATTTTTTGAATAATCATCCGGAATTTTTGGGATGACTGTACGTAGGTTTTGACATTATGATTTTCGGCATTCTTCAGTTGTTGCCTTTAATCATAGAAAATCTTCCTTGAACACTTGTACTTAGTCATTTGCTTTTAATCCTTTCTTGGTAGAAATAAAGCTGAGTCAGCAGGTTTCATTAACTCATTCCATACCAGTCCCTGATTTTTCTGTATATTTACCTAGATTTAAGACGACAATTGCATATTTAAATTCTTCATGAAAAGAGCTTTCATGCAAGTACCAACATGCCTATAGTCTTTAAAAGTCAATGGTTCTGGCAGTGCCTGGCAAGTCATACTGCAGCTGCCCTTGCGGCAGCTGCAGCATGACTTGCCAGGCAGTGCCAGAACCACTGACCAGGGCCTGTCACCATAGTATGGAATGACTAAGCACAGTGAATGCCCAAGGTTTGAGGAAGCTGTTGCTGTAGACTGTGCTGTATCATGGTACATGTAGGTGCCATTTCTTTTTCATGCAAAATGTTTCTGGTCAACAAGTTTGCAGCAGAAAACATTGGACATGTATTGGTGTTTTTGACTATGTGAAGAGAAAAGGGATGAAATATGCACAGGCTAACTTACATGTAATACTTCAGTAGATCTGTATATATATAGATAAGCCCAGCTGAAGAAAAAAAAAAAACCTAGGAAAATGGCTTGGAGTATGGGCCAGGTGGCCAGCATTGGGGTGCAGAGGTCAATGCATGCCCCTACAGGTATGAATACACCATTGCGGCCAATCAGGTGCAGGTTACCGCACTAAATAGTTCTTGGTTGTCGTGTGCTGACACCTTTGGGGGCCATTTACCTGTAATTAACCCACTGTTTCAGCTAGACTATTACATGAGCTTATCAGCCTGTTTGTGTTGTATGGTTTGACAGATATTTTTTCCATGATGAGTTTTATAAACAGAGGGCAAATCACATATTCATACGCAGTGACGTAATGCTGGCAAGCCGTGCTCGGAGCACGTGTTTCCTGGCTATGACAGGTAAATACTGGCATAACTTTTGATTCTATCTATAGACTCGCCTTTTTTATTTTGAATGTTTTCAATGAAAGGTGTCTGCACAACACCAACTGCATACTTTATTTTAAAAAGTGACGCAACAAAAGTTATACGCCTTTATGCTAATATGAGAATATACAGTAAATATAATGGTGGTTTCATCCCTACATGGGGGTCTGGGGGCTGAAGCTTGAGGGTTTTCTTGAAAACAAAGTACTTAAAATCAACTCTTTGCAGTTGGAATTTACGTAATTTAAAACCTTTTCTTGCTAAAATTACACAAAAGTGCCAGGATATAAATCTGTCGATACCCCAATTTTCAAAATTTCTTGTTACCAAAAAACACTTTTGCTGAAATGTGTATGTAAGACCATTCATAATAGCATGCTCTGGATCAGTAGCTTTCCTTGGTGTGGGTTGGACACAATGAACCAAACCCACACCAAGGAAAGCTATTGACTTGTTCATCCCATGACCAGGAATGGGTTAACATTTGACGTTGTTTCCTGTTTCCATCTATAATTAACCAACTTCAAGCCCTAAAACTGTTAACAATGCATGAAGAATGAATGAATAAATAATAAAGCTGCTAAATGAAGCGTTGCTAGCCCATTAAACTGGTGGCTCTGTTAAGAATAATACAAAAGAGGAACATATTTTAGTTTCATCATTTTATTCAAGTGGGACTAGATTCTTTGCACGGCTTGTTGTTAATCGTTATAAGACTGTCAATCCCATGGATCCTGGGAGTGTCCATGTGGGAAAACTTTCATTGCCAATAGTGATCATTGAGCCATTAGTTTCTAGTTCATGTTGCTTCTCTCTGAAAACAGCTTCACTTGACCTTTGGAAGATTTTCTTCTGCTATCCAGATACGTCGATATTTCAGTCCACCACTCTATAATGAGAAAATCACAAAACAGAATTAGTCTAGATATGTTCAATCAAATTTATGTATTGAGTCAAACAACTGTGAGAGTGTAACTATTATAAACTGAAATAATTCTATCTACTTGAGGTGAATACTGATATTCATGTATAGTGCATGGATATTGATATTCAGCTCATGGACATGAAACAAATAAAACTATATCTCTTCTTACTCATGGATTCGGATGTTTCACATGATAAAATACATGTACTGTTCTGAGTGCAAAATTCATGAATTACATTTATTTCCTCATGATCATTGCACAAATCCTATACAATGAAAAATTTGTACACTACATTTTATATCATTGCACATCTCCTATAGAAAGAAAAAAAATACATATTAAACATGTAAGGGGAATTACTGATGCACCTGTTACAATATTGCATATACTCGGTAAAACGGCATGTTGTAATACTTTTACTTGCATGCAAATTGAACAAATAGCCCAGACAAATAAAAGCAAATTAATGAGCTGCATTTTACATAATATTTGCACCATTTTCTGCAAATTTGCGTTCTTACTGTCATATTGCACATGATCAATCATGCACCCAAAGGGGTTTGAGACCTAAACATTCATTCATTCACAATTTACATTTATTTCTGTGAAAGTGAGTCATGGATTCCTGACTGATGATAGACTTCAGGCTGAGTTACACGATGCTTTGTTGGGCGTGCAAATCTATGTATGCCAAATACTGCTTGAGCAAGGCAGTGGCTACACGATAAAAAACTTTACAAGCAAACTAAAGCTTTGCATGAGAAAAAGTGCATCATGTAACTTGCCCGAAAGACATAAACATCACGTGTTGTGAAAGAAATCAACACAGCACACTGCAGCTTTCTCATTCAATGCCATCTCTAAACACCGTACATGCACAGAAAGTTTGTTTCTTCAAACATGATTCAATGAGTGATTTTTTTTAAATTTTTAATTTTTTTGCTGTGGGCCCCTCCGAGTATGCTTTGATCTGCATTTTTCTTTTGAATGCTTTTCTGGCCACCTTGGTGGCCATGGTTACCACTTTCTCTGATTTCTCTTTTGTTGATTTCAAGGTATTCATATTCAGATTGCACTTCTGGAGCTGCTCTTCCAAAGTGCATGTGTCGCCTGGTCCTGGAACTTGTAGTACCCTTATGTTGGACTAGTTTTTGGTCACACAATCACGATGCACATCCTTGCAGCTAAACTTTGCCATGGTTATCTTCTCTTCAGACTTGTGCCCAAAGCATGTGGTCTGTGGAGCACTGTACATGTCTGTTCTGATAATCCCTGACTTGGTGTCAATAACGTCATTCACGGTATTGAATGAAGACTCCACATTGGCCTCGTGGAAGCAAGAGATGGCAGCTCCTGCAATCTAGCACAGATTTGGATCGATATTTGTCCATTTTGACCACATTGTTCCCCCGGTGGTCGAGACGGTTGCTTAAGATAAACTGCTACTCTCTTCCCATGTGCACCCTCAACATCTGCTGCAGGAAGATTTGGATTGCTGACAAAACTCTGCACCTCTCTTATAAACATTTCCTCCTCATTTGGTGAGAGAACTTTTGTCAAACGGCTTGGTAGCTTGTTGAGTTTCCTCAGGACCAAATTGTGTGACCCCTGGTTATAGGATCCAGTGTTGAGAAGGTGCACAGTACATTATTCTTCATAGGCAGTTTTCCAGGTATGTAGGAGGCGCACGTGACATATGCAACCCTGGCATTTTCTTTTACTGTTGTATTGTTTTTCTTAGAGGCAGACATGATACTTTCTACCTGTGTGCCACACAACATGACCCTATATGACAGCATTTACTTGTACATGTATCATTATCTTGAAGTTGCATTTGAAGCATTTTAATAGTGTGCACTGGACATTTTCTTGGGACTCGCAAAGTTCATCCATAGTTCCTTCGAATCTAGCTAATGCATCATAGGCTCGTTCGTCTGAAACAGGCACACATACCTCTTGAGCCTTTCTAGTCCAAATGTTTAGAGGCACAGGATGAGCCTTGTTCTCTTGCTAAAGTAGAAGCTCTTCACTTCAATATGTTTCTTTCTCAACTGTAAATTCCATCTGCTGTGATGGCTTTCTTGCTTATTTGCTCCATGAAGTGACTCGGTGATTGCAAGTACAGTAAAACCTCTAACTGAACACCTCCGTATACCGAACACCTCTCTACACTGAACCCCATTTCTCGGTCCCAAACATATACATGTACTTCCAATGTAAGCAAACCTCCCTATACCGAACACCTCACTATACCAAACATTTTTTCCGGTCCCAAGGGTGTTCAGTATAGGGAGGTTTTACTGTACACTGCAACTGACCTTTCTCTTTTCTATCAGCAGGTCCACAAGGTCTTGGTACATGTATGACTTGTCAACTGTCTTCTCCTTTCAATGAGAAATAAAAAGCAACATATACATCCAGCACACGCAATGTGCTCAGACAGTGGTCCCCCTCTTATAAGGCCCCCTGATGAGAGGCCACCCTTTCTACAAAGACCACCTCTCCATGCATCAGGTAGGGTATTTTCATTTTATTGTCCCCCACAAGAAAAATTATGCCTCTTACAAACCCCATTTCTTGTACATTTGGGGCGGCCTTTCAAGAGGAGGGCCACTGTACTGACATCGTAGCAAGAGAGGCATGGCCATCAAGTAACAACATCTGGTGCTGTGTATCTCACAGAAAGCTGTCGAACATCCCTCATATCTGTGTAATATTTGTAGTCATTGTAAATGTCTCTGAACAAAGCTTCCGCAAATCCATCTGATGGACTACGAAAACATTTTGCTACATAATGCAGGTGATGGCAAGTGTCCTCACCAATGCTCAGCACATGGTCAGCACATTCTCTTTGATCCTTCTTTCCAGACCTGGCTTCGAACCCTGCATCACATCAGAACTATCTAACAACATGGATTTGAGGTTTACCTATGGATGCCATTTTTCTTCGAAAAAACCCCCAAAACTTACAGATGGAGTCATGCAGGGTTTGGGTATTTATTTGACTGTACAGTCAGACTGATACATAGAAATTGGTCAATGACGACGCAATCCTGCTTCAAGGAGAAGTGCATTATACGTGTAAATTACCAATGTACTCAGCAAAGGGACTGTTTAACCCCAGCAGAATGGTAGCAGTATCACTTAGCAACTTTTTCCACACGATCACACAGGATGAAATAAGCAGTCTCCAACACTGACCTACCTTTTCATTCATCCGTTTTCATATTTGTCACTTTTCCAACCCCCCAAATTGCAGATTCAATTCATTAGCACTTCTATTAGATGTAGGGAATCCAGTATGGTAGCCTATTAAGGATAATGTTGGGATCACGAGTTGTTGGAAATTCATGTTTTCTCAAGGCTGTGCCGAGCAAAAACGTGAAAATCCAACAACGAGAGATCCCAATGTTATCCCCAATGGGCCACTTATACTGGATTTTCTTTCTCCTATGTCCAAAAAAGGGCAAATGTACACCAAGTTAAAGTTCTGTCGGAGAAATAAATTTGAAAACAACGCCAATTTAAAAGTGGGAGGAGTCAGTATTTTATCAAATGCACCATGGCCTCTCATTGGTTTGTCTACTACTTGAAACTAATGAGTAACAAATCAAAAAAAAAAAAAAAACAATTAAAACCTTATCCTTCATACCCATGTAGGATAACTCATTCAGGATAAGCTTCAGACATAGGAGAAATGTTAAAGAAGTCACCAGGTACCTTGCATATGAAGTCGCCAAGATAGCAATCCACTGATCCATGTTTTCATGCTACATTTTGCAAAACCAATTTGCCTTAGTCCACGATTACTTTCCTTTTCAACCATGGTCAATTCCATTTGTTGTTGTTAATGTCCTTATTAACTTCGTCGCGTGCGAACTGTGTGCATGTTCAAGAACTGTAATGGATAGTCCACTCACAGGCCTTGTGGTGCAGTTCTTACTTAGCTGGTCAAGCGCAAATTTGTAAACACTCCACCATTGTTGGAAAATCCCATGAATCTAACAGTTTTGAAAAATGATGTTTACTTCATGGAGCCGCAGTCGAGAATCATAATGGCTGCCACTGTCAACTGATTGTCACCACTGGTGAAGTAAAAAAATCAATGTTACAATTGCAGTGTTGCCATATCTTAAGCCTCACCCCATTTTATTTTTTAAACAGAATTGGCGCTTCTCTGGAGGTGCATATATTTTTTTTTGTCATAAAAATTGTGGAAGTCCACATGTAAGCAGAATGAGCCGATCCCTGTATCATTGGTCTTAATTTGTGAACTGCACAGGTTTAACTACAGGTTCCACTTTTGATGGTTTTGTTGCTATTTTGACCTTTTGTCCAAAATCTACCAATTCAATTGATATTGACTCTTTTTAGTGTTATGTGTGGATCACTCCTTGATCTTATGACTGCATTTATGGCTTTTTAGATGCCGTTTTCACATAGTGACATTGACAAGTAAGTGCACACGGTTGTATTTGCATAATATAGGCACTGTGCCATGTGTTCTTCCCATGCAAGTACACGATTTGTACCTTTTATATATACTGGTCCAGCTGTCTGAATCTATGATGGTAGATACAAAAACTATTATGACTTGGCCTCCGTGGAAATGCATGTTTCTTTTCTGAATATAATGCCCCAGTTTGTTTCTACTTCAGTTACACACTAGCAGGTGGTTTAACTAAGATAAGCTAGCCAGCTAAAAAGCGTGTATACTGCTTTCAGGGGTAAATCAAATTGTGCTTATCTGAACTTGTACTATACAAATTTGGTAATTATGTTTTGTTTGACAAGTATTCTTCTTTCATAATGAAGCTGTGCATTTATAAGCAAAAATTCACGTATTTAGCTAATTCATCATTTGCCATGTATTTATTTATTTATTATTATGTGGGTTGTCTGGTGAATATTTAGCTTAGACAAGGAGCCTGTACTCCGAGAGACATGTATGGGTGTAGGCTCCAAGACATGTTCTGAGTAGTTACCCACCAAAGACCTTTAATTTTTTAGGGCTAATACAGCCTATGTCAAAATTCTACAGGAGAACGTGTGCAATATGTACAATAATACTTTCCATATGGATATAGGTAAGACAGTGACAGGTTAGCTTATGGAGAGCAAAGAGTTTGGACTGTGGAACAGGGTAATGACTACTACAAAGTGGTTCTGGACAAAAAGACACAAATACAATTAAGGACCCAGAGCTGGTTCACGAAAACATGTACAAAATATTTCATCAATCCATAGATTAAAACAAAAAGTACTACAAATTATGCATTTTTGGAAGGCTAACAAACCCGTGACTTGTTTTCTGACACAGTCATTTGCATCCCTTGCCCTGTATTTAAATACAGCTATCATAAACATCATCCCATTTTTCAAAGAAATAGTGGATTCATCTTTTTTATTTAAAGTACTGTTTTAATTTTTCTTAAAAAATAAAGTTTATAAAATGGCTTTAGTTTTGTTTTTTGTACTTTTTGTTTTGAGATAAAAAAGTTTGAAGTTAAAAGGCAATACCACGCTCGACACATCAAAGGGATTGGACTTTGCCGTGATTTTTTTTTACAAAACTAAGCAGTGCATTACAAATTCAAAAAAGACCTGCTTTTGTAATTTAAATTGGTTTGATGACATATCAAAGGGACTGTTGCCTGTGTAGACAGACCCTTCTCACCGCGGTCCGACTGAGGGCGAAAAAAACATAACCCCGCTCGAAGTCCGCCGTCAATAGAAATCCACAATATGAATAGCGCGGCGGTATTGGTCTGTCTACGAAGGCAAAAGGGACTGGACTTCGACTTGAACTTTTAAAGAAAACTAAGCTATGCATTACAAATTCAGAAAAGACTTGCTTTTTATGATTTACATTGTTTCGATCAGTTTGCCACAAACCAGATGTTTTTATGAGTATAGATAAAAAAAGTTGAATCAATATTTCTCTGAAAAATGGGATGTTGCATTTCTATTACAGCTGTACTGTATAAACATGGAACAAAAGCACATATGGCTGTGTCAGAAAATAAATAGATAAAACAAATTTTTTTTTCAGCTTTCCAAAAATGTATATTTTGTAGCACTTTTTCAGGGCCAGAATTTCGCAAAATTTTGCGAGAATCTATTTGGATTTATATGTCTGGGTGCCAACCCAGACATTTTGGTTTTTCCAATAATTCCTTCCTTCCTTCCTTCCTTCCTTCCTTCCTTCCTTCCTTCCTTCCTTCCTTCCTTCCTTCCTTCCTTCCTTCCTTCCTTCCTTCCTTCCTTCCTTCCTTCCTTCCTTCCTTCCTTCCTTCCTTCCTTCCTTCCTTCCTTCCTTCCTTCCTTCCTTCCTTCCTTCCTTCACGACCAGATTTGTCTGGAGTTTTTCTCGGACTCTACTATTCCGAAAACCACCAAACTTGCCATGGTGACTGACCTACCAGTGAAATTAGGCACCTGACTTGGAATAGTCATGATGATTAAAATTATGCAAATGAGGGGCAATTAAAATTTTAAAAGCTCCATATCTTCTAAACTATTGGAGATAGACACAAAGTTCTAACTTGCACATATAGGTTTGAGACAACTGGCAAATCCAATAGCATACAAACAAAACTTGGGAAATTTTAAAGTATGCTATATTCACCAAATTTCTCCCCAATCCACATACAAGCTTAAAACTGCTTGCTCTCCGACCTATTGCTTGACCTCCATGGTGCCAGGCAACCATTTTGTATTCATAATTAATTAGCTTGAACCTGTCTCACAGCTCTCTGTCCATGCATGCTAAGTGTACGCTTTGAAAGGTTTGGGTCTTGTGGCAAATTGGGGGGGGGGGGGGGGGGGGCGGGGCTCAACAGTCATGATGTTTAAAATTATGCAATTTTTTTAGAGGCAACAAAATTTTTAAAAGTGACATATCTTCCAAACTATTACAGATGGACTCAAAATTTCAATGTGCATATATACCTCTGTGACACTTGCCACTTTAATGTACAGCATAGTTGTAGAATTTCAAATTATGCTAATAAGGGGCATTGAAAAATTTTTAAAGTTGAATATCTCTAAAACTACTGTACATAGAGATGCCATTCCAACTTCAATTTATAGGTTTGTGGCAAAGCTGCATCCAATGAACCATGAACCAAAGTTTTAGAATTTTAATTTATGCAAATTAGGTGAATATGCAAAATGTAAATCTTAATAGCTTCAAAGCAATTATAGAGGTGCCATTCCTACTTCAATTTATGGATTTGTGGCATTGCCAAATGCAATGTACAATAAACCAAAGCTCTTCTAGGCTTAAAATTCATGCAAATTAGGAAAATGCACACAATTAAAATGTTGAATAGCTTCAAAATTATTATAGATAGTAGTTTCATTCAAACATCATTTTATAAGTTTGGGACATGGCCACATCCCTTGAACCAAGAACCAAAACTGAGCATTTTAGTTTATAAAAATTAGGCTAATACACGAAATTTAAATTAAAGTGTATCATTTCAAACTGTTCTCATTTTGAAGGCACCCAGACAGATTTGCTGTGAAGGAAATTTTCTTTTCTAGTTGTCAATTAGTTTTCTTTTTAAAGAAAGAAGTTTAGGAGAATCTTTACGAGAATGGATTCTCGCCAAAATTCTGGCCCTGTTTTTGTTTAATAAATCTATTGATTGATGGAATAATTTGCACATGTCGTCTTGAACCAGTTCTGGATTGTAAAATAACCCAACAAGCAATTTCAGCATGCAGGTACGTGTGTGTGTGTGTGTGTGTGTGTGAGAGAGAGAGAGAGAGAGAGAGAGAGAGAGAGAGAGAGAGAGAGAGAGAGAGAGAGAGAGAGAGAGAGAGAGAAAATTGATGCATTACAAAAGTATCATTTGGATTTGAAATATTTCTCCCAATATGCAGGGTCCTTGCTCCAACTTGTTGAGGGCCACATTTTTTACTGAGTCAACAGCTTGTTTTGGCACAATGCACCCAAAGACTGCACCGAGAAAGGCTGGTGACCTGGACTACTATATTCTGCTTAACTACAAGCATGCTGGTATTTGAATGAAAGTTTTTTTTTGCAAGAAATATGTATCTAGCATCCTCATTATAATTGAGAGCAGTTCATCATAAGTAGTCTGACTTCAGTCGCTGTTGGCATTGAAAGAGTTAATGCAGGCCCCCTGCCTCCTTGGAATCTAAATGATCAGAAATCATACTCCTTCCCCCCCCCCAAAAAAAAAAAAAAACAAACAAACAAAAAAAAAAAAAACTACGTTTAATGAAATTTTGCACAGTATTTACATGTAGTGCTCAAAGAAGAGTAATTGAAGATTTATCACATTGTAATTTGTAAGCACCTTGGCCATATATAAAGAGCAATATGGCACTAAAAGATGATTTCATGGTATTGTACAACCTAAAAGCCTGCCTGTTTTTTAACCCATTCCATACTATGGTGACTTGCCAGGCAGAGCCAGAACCATTGACTTAAGACTATAGGCGTGAACAAAAGCTCTTTGCATGAAGAATTTAAATATGCAATTGTTGTCTTAAATCTAGGTAAATATATGGAAAAATCAGGGACTGGTATGGAATGAGTTAATGCACATGGTTATTAACAGCAATCTTCCCACCCACTATTGAAAGAAAAAATTAAAAAAATAAAAAACTGTCCAGGGACATGTTGCATATGCATAATGGGCTGTGTTATGTGTTATGCGGGACTGCACCGATAGAGACCTGCTTTCTACTAGCTTATCAGCACGTGTCTGTGAGCAGCGACAACAAAGGTATATAGGTTAGATCCTTGTAACTTAGCTTGCTTCAGTAAACTTTGTATGGTCAAGGGCAATAGTCAAGCTAGGACACCACCACCTCCAGGGTACAATACAATGATGTAGACTATTGCCCAATAAAACAGGCAATATTTGTATATTGGTCAAGTTCAAGTAAAAAAGTAATAAAGATATAATTGTGAAGGATGTGTACATGTATTTTCCTTTTACAACCACTTAAATTGGTGAATTTATATTCAGGAACAGTAATGTTAACCAAAAAGCCAAGCAGCGATGATATGCAGTGCTTGGGTCCCGCCCTAGGATAATGAGAGCGTGGATGATTACCTGGTAAGATCTTCCATAGCACTTTGAACAGATGCATAAACTCTGAAAGTAAGGCCATGTGCAGAAGTTTGAGGGGAAAAAAATGTAAACAGGTTAGATGGTTACATGTAAAGCCCTGTTCACACTGCTTAAAATTACCGCATTTAATTCGAAAGTCATCCGAAAGTGCAGTTCACACTACATATTATTTTTCCTAGATCCGTATAGAATGCGATTTCTACTTCCGAAAGGAAAACCTGCTAGGGGAGGTGGTTTTTTAGCGAATGCTTACCGGTAGCATCCACATTCGGAAGTTTCTGAGCATGTCTGAACGCTGCATCCGCAAGTTTTCCCAAATGTAGAACTCGACGCATGCGCACATATGCCGACCCAGATCCAGTCACTTCCTCTCGGTTTGTAAACAAGCAACACACAAGTTGTACTATAGACGCCCTTGTAAATAATGGGATTTACGCACGAGCAAACCTTTGCCATATGTAATTGAACATAAGACTTAGAACAACTGCTCGAAAAACATCTCTGTGAAGGACCATAACTATTTGTCCGCTTTGTTTACAGTGACAACGAAAGATCTGCGCATGTGCGAACCCGCCAATTCAGTATCAATTCCGGAAGCACACATGACAGTGTGGACGATCAAACCGCATTTTAATCGGTAGTCAGGTAACAGTCTGAACGGAACTTTCGCATGTCTTTCGGAAGTGCTAAAGTCCGAATGCTAATTCCGAAAGGAAAAATACCGCAGTGTGAACACAGCATAAGTTATATGGATTTTGGAGTGACAGGAGAAATTTTGCATGTTGTGCAGTCCGGTGCGGACATGATGATTTTTTGCCTTGCAGTCATATATATTTTTAGAGCATGTTTATGCATGCATGCAGCTAACGTTGACTTCTGTCTGTTGTCATGCCAGTTTAACCCTTTCCCCATTCATTAAAACATGAGTCTATGGCTTTTCAGGGTGTAGATATGTTATCTGGATCTGGGTGTCATTTACAATTCCCATCTTTTCCATTAGCATTGAAATTTGTCGAAAACATTCAAGCAGGTGACCTTTTGACCACCATCCAGTTTTGACTGGTTTTAGGGAGAAGGGATTCATGTGGAGGACTCAAATGTTTTTTTGCTTCATGGTTATACACTCCACTTTGCATTTTATTTTTACACAACACGATGAACAGCTGACCAATCAACAGTGCATGAAGGTAGACAGTGAATGCCTGCCTGGGATGTGTTTTCCTTGTTGACCATAGCAACTGAAGAAACATTTTAAGAGTCTTGCATGATGACCTTGAATGTGAACACATGGTCAGTACTTAACCTGGTATTTGTTTGTCATGGTACTGGATGAGAAGGTTGCCTTAACTGTGTGTGTAGGGCCTAATCCCAGCATTGGACATATTGCACTGTGTATTCTTTTATGCCAAGATTTGTTGCAAAAGTAGTTTCCACAGATTTTTAGTTGTCCTGGTTTGGATACAGGTTGGCTGCAAAGTGCTAAACCTAGACCAACTAAAGTTGTTGAGATAGGGGGTTCTCCATTGGTCAAGTATCAATTCTGAAATTGCATCACCTTAAGTTCAGTTCCACTAATTTCTGTTCACTTGATTTATTTTGTTCAAATATGTTTATCTCTGCCAATGAAAATAAACATTCTCACAGAAGCATGTTTGATTTGATAAACTAAATTTTGTGACAGCTTTTGAAAAAAAAAAAGTCCAAACTGTACTGAATAAATACTAAATTAAATACACATGTATGAAGTAGATATGTTTTCCAGGGATGCTTTTCTGAAATTTTTTGATAAAGTTAGCTGTACTTCCATTTTTGTAAGTTTGATGGCCTACATGTTGGCTAATTTTGTCAAAATCTTAACCTTAAAGTACTGTAAAATAGAAACTATTCGTCTCTCAAAATCACATGCAATAATCAAGAAATAAAATCATCCTCTAAGGTCAAATATCTGGGAATGATGCTGGACCAGAATGTTTCTGGAGAACTTCATGCAGAATCAGTTTTGAATAAAATCAAATCTAAACTCGAATTTTTGTATAGGCAAAGATTGGGGCTGAGCACAAGAACAAGGAAACTTATTTGCTCAGCGCTAATCCAACCTCACTTTGACTACGCGTGTGCGGCTTGGCACAGCATTGTGACCTTGAAAACCCCCCAGAAATTTCAGGTTTGTCAAAACAAAATGATCTGTTTTATTAATAAATGGCAGGCAAGAACCCGTATTGGTGCTGAACAAATTTCCGATTTTAGGATGGCTGGATGTTTCTAGCAGAGTGTAACAAAACAAACTGACACACATGTTTAAAATAGTGAGGGGCACCTGTCCAGATTATATGAAAGCAAATATGGTCCGCACCGGTGACGTTCACAACCATTTTACTCGCTCAAGCGTGGATTCCCTGGTGGTCCCAGGAGTTGGGGGGCCTGGACTGAAATCCTTCCTATATTCTTCTATAAAACTGTGGAATCGGTTGCCCTCAGAAATTAAATCCAAGGACTCGATCCTTACCTTTAAACCTGCAGTTAAGAAACATCTAACTAATATCATGCTATCCAGAGAATACAATAAGTTTTAATTAATTTACATTTAGATATATTAAAATAAGCATATCTGTGATATTCATAGTTTGTTGGTTCATCCAAACTCGCTATTCCGAGCCACCCAGTCTTGGGACTGCCAGGGACCACAATGGAAATAAGTCTTAACGACTTTATTGTGTATATATCCCAGGTAGTCATCATTTCATGAAAGCTTGGATGATTCACCTGTTTTTTGTTTTACTCGAAGTTCCTTTTATAAGATATTTATGTCTCCCGGTGGAAGCCGGGGGACATATTGGTTTAGTGCCCGTTTCTTCCGCTTCTTCTTCTTGTTCTTGTCGTTGTTGTTCAGGTTCTTCAACACTTGGTTTCCGTGCGATAAGTCTTGAAGGACTTGACAGAATTTGATGAAACTTGGTAGGATTATATATCTTGGCAAGACCTAGGTTGGGATTGTATTTGGGTGACCTTGACCTAATTTTCAAGGTCACAGGGTCACTTATGTGAAATTGATTTCCGTGCGATAAGTCATGAAGAACAGAATGGAATTTGATGAAACTTGGTAGGATTATGTATCTTGGCAAGACCTAGGTTGGGATTGTATTTGGGTGACTTTGACCTAATTTTCAAGGTCACAGGGTCACTTATGGGAAACTGGTTTCCGTTCGATAAGTCATGAAGAACTTGATGGAATTTGATGAAACTTGGCAGGATTATGTATCTTGGCAAGACCTAGGTGGGGATAGTATTTGGATGACCTTGAGCGAATTCTCAAGGTCACAGGGTCACTGATGTGAAATTGGTTTCCGTGCGATAAGTCATGAAGAACTTGATGGAATTTAACGAAACTTGGTAGTATCATGTATCTAGGCAAGACCTAGGTTGGGATTGTATTTGGATGACCTTGAGCTAATTCTCAAGGTCACACGGTCACTTATGTGAAATTGGTTTCCGTGCAATAAGTCTTAAAGAACTTGATGGAATTTGATGAAACTTGGTAGGATTATGTATCTAGGCAAGACCTAGGTTGGGATTGTATTTGGATGACCTTGAGCGAATTCTCAAGGTCACAGGGTCACTTATGTGAAATTGGTTTCCGTTCGATAAGTCATGAAGAACATAATGGAATTTGATGAAACTTGGTAGGATTATGTATCAAGGTAAGACCAAGGTTGGGATTGTATTTGGGTGACCTTGACCAAATTTTCAAGGTCACAGGGTCATTTATGTGAGATTGGTTTCTCTGCAATAAATCTAGAACTTGATGAAAATTGCAAGAGTAATGTATCTAGGTGAGAGCTAAAATAGGATTGTAATTTTCAAGCAAACTTGGTCATTATGTCTCCCGGTGGAAGCCGTGGGACATATTGGTTAAGTGCCCGTTTCTTCCGCTTCTTCTTCTTCTTCTTCTTCTTCTTCTTCTTCTTCTTCTTCTTCTTGTTCAGGTTCTTCAACAATTGGTTTCCTTGCGATAAGTCGTGAAGAACTTGATGGAATTTAACGAAACTTGGCAGGATTATGTATCTTGGCAAGACCTAGGTTGGGATTGTATTTGGGTGACCTTGACCTAATTTTCAAGGTCACAGGGTCACTTATGTGAAATTGATTTCCGTGCGATAAGTCATGAAGAACAGAATGGAATTTGATGAAACTTGGTAGGATTATGTATCTTGGCAAGACCTAGGTTGAGATTGTATTTGGGTGACTTTGACCTAATTTTCAAGGTCACAGGGTCACTTATGGGAAACTGGTTTCCGTTCGATAAGTCATGAAGAACATAATGGAATTTGATGAAACTTGGTAGGATTATGTATCAAGGTAAGACCAAGGTTGGGATTGTATTTGGGTGACCTTGACCTAATTTTCAAGGTCACAGGGTCATTTATGTGAGATTGGTTTCTCTGCAATAAATCTTGAACTTGATGAAAATTGCAAGAGTAATGTATCTAGGTGAGAGCTAAAATAGGATTGTAATTTTCAAGCAAACTTGGTCATTATGTCTCCCGGTGGAAGCCGTGGGACATATTGGTTAAGTGCCCGTTTCTTCCGCTTCTTCTTCTTCTTCTTCTTCTTCTTCTTCTTCTTCTTCTTCTTGTTCAGGTTCTTCAACAATTGGTTTCCGTGCGATAAGTCGTGAAGAACTTGATGGAATTTAACGAAACTTGGTAGTATCATGTATCTAGGCAAGACCTAGGTTGGGATTGTATTTGGATGACCTTGAGCTAATTCTCAAGGTCACACGGTCACTTATGTGAAATTGGTTTCCGTGCAATAAGTCTTAAAGAACTTGATGGAATTTGATGAAACTTGGTAGGATTATGTATCTAGGCAAGACCTAGGTTGGGATTGTATTTGGATGACCTTGAGCGAATTCTCAAGGTCACAGGGTCACTTATGTGAAATTGGTTTCCGTTCGATAAGTCATGAAGAACATAATGGAATTTGATGAAACTTGGTAGGATTATGTATCAAGGTAAGACCAAGGTTGGGATTGTATTTGGGTGACCTTGACCTAATTTTCGAGGTCACAGGGTCATTTATGTGAAATTGGTTTCTCTGCAATAAGTTTTGAAGAACTTGATGAAAATTGCTAGAGTAATGTATCTAGGTGAGAGCTAAAATAGGATTGTAATTTTCAAGCAAACTTGGTCATTTGTAATTTGTTATCACCTGTAGCTTATTCAGAGACGCAAGTGTTCCACCGGGAGACATTTGATTTTCTGTTGGAAAATCAGTCTGTTCTAGTTTGTAATTTGTTATCACCTGTAGCTTATTCAGAGACATAAGTGTTCCACCGGGAGACATTTGATTCGCAATCTTTCCTCCAGTTATCAAGGCACTAGTCTTGTCATATAGGCTCAATTTTAAAAAAACATAAAAGCTGTCATTACTCTATTTGAAAAAAATAGAGTCTGGGAGGTCATTCTACTGGCAATACTGCTTTCCTATTGGATAGTCCTTGGTAATGTGGTAACGTCATGATAGAAATTAACGCTTTCCCCCGTAAACCGGCCAAAACTGGCTGGTGGTCAAATGTCATCTGCTTCAGTGTTTTCAACTAATTTTAACTGTAATGAAAATCAATTGGACTGAAAATTGCAGATGAGACCTATCATGATCACATGCTGCAGGTCAACAGCTTTAGTGCCCAACCCATGCCAAGGAAAGCTGTTGCTTCAGTCTTAATTCGAGTTGGGAAAGGGTTAAAATTTCTGACAATTGCTCAATACAATACTCAAACCAGTATTGTTGAGTAGTTGTTTTTCACAGCTAATCCCAGGGATTCTCAACAAGTTGCTATCATTGAAGTTATGTAACATATGAAGCAGTCAATATGAGTATTTACTGTCTTAATTAGCCTGTAATTATCTTGTGCGAAAGACCCACTAATTAACTTTTAACTTGGCAAGAGATGGGGTAGTGCCCCAATTCACCGTGCACAATACATGTGGGTCAAGTCCTTTATGTTCTCTACGAATTTATAAAAAACTTGCATTGTAATTTATCCAGTAACTCATACTTCTCTGAACCCCAGACTTCATGTCCATGTCACACAATAGGTATTAGAAGGGGGGTAAGGGGGGGGGGGGGTTCGGTATGCTGGTACAGGTAATTATTTTTCTAGAGTACACAGTATGGAAAATAAAAATCTTTCAAAATTTTGGATAGTACTAAGTATATAAACAAGAGGGCTTCCAGTACACCAGTACGGTAAATAAAAAGCCCCAGTATGCCAGTACGCGAAACCCCTTACTGACCCTCGATCGTATTACAATTGCATCAAATAATTCTGGAATGTCCATGGGGAGATTGAAGTGCCTAGCAGCCAGGCAGAAGCAGAGAAGTTGTACACTGGCAATTTTTTTCATCTCCTCGTGATAACTGTTGGTATGGATGGCATGCACTGGGAAGCTATGATCAAGACTCGACTCCAGGAATTGTATGATACACTGACACAGTTGGTGATTTCAGTGTTTGGTACCAATTTATGCATGTACTCCATTTTGCTACTTGTACTCATGACAGTTACATCAATGGCCTAATGATAAAGACGCTGGCTTAACACCACACTGCACATGCAGCAATTTTTGGTTCCGGCCCGTGGTGACCAGCCAGTATACATGTATGTGTTTTTCTTTGGATTTTGTTTTCTTTTATCCCCCTAATTTAATTTTTCAAAAATGATGAGCATAATTATACTCTTAATTGTCACAAACTTTCTCGTGGTTGCATTGAAGTTTCATGTTGGTGGTGCCCCTTTAAAACTTGGAACAAGAACTGTGCATTTTATATGTGATAGATGATATTCTGTGGGACCCTTATATCACTGATAAATAGTTAAACTAATCAGCCATATAATGACTAGAATCTGACAGAACACTGCATTTGAATATGCACCAGATATACTGCAGCTACCAAGAGGCCCCCAACTGGGAAATGACTCCATCCATATCAGATTAGTTACCATAACTGAAGGCAAGCAACTGGAGCAAGCATGTTATCTGTGCCATAGTTTGAAGTACTGGGGATAAGACTAGTGCAACCTCTATTAAAAGATGCTGAAACCATCATGCTTGAATGACATATACATGTACATGTAGGCCTAGTCTGTTGTAGAATTCTTTATCCAAATATATTTCTATGCTAATATTACACATTCCCTCCATCATGTCCATGGAGATGTGAAATGTCTGTGAAAAATGTACAAGCATTAACCAATTGTCATTGCATGTTTTTTTTCTCTTTAGAAAGTGAAATTATTGAATGGGAAATACAAGGCTGTAATTACCATTTTGAAGTTGGTCAGGCCAAATTTGTCGGGGGGGGGGGGATGGGTCCCATCCCCCCCCCCCCCCCCGCAGGGTCCAGTTGCAGGGCCCTGGTAGTTGGGGGGCAGTGCCCCCAGGAAGCTCTGGCATTTTAGCAGATCTAAAACCCCAGAAATGGCCTCTCCAGGATATAAATTTTGGCTTTTTGAGTTGTTTTAAATGGGGTAACTGCACTAAGATGGCTTAGAGTAATACAAGTTGGGCCCTAAGATTCCAAAGTATCAAGAAAATCCATGGATCAAGACCATGCAATCATGATTTGTAATGAAAACAAAGAACCAGAAATCAATCTGTCCTCTGCAATAAGATATGAAAATTTATTGACATCACGCAGAACTAAAAAAGAAAATAACATTACAATAGTGGCATAGTGTCCGACCACTTTGTATTTTGACACAAACTATTTGGACATGCAGCCCTTTATTGATACATTTTTTAGTTTCTTACTAACATCTAATTTACTATCTTCATAATACACAGACTGCATTCCAGGCAAATTAGAATTCACATTCACAGTAAGGGCATAGTGTCAGACTACTTTGTATTTTGACATAAACTATACTACTCTAGCTATTAATGTTATAGATTATCTATGTTTAATTAAGATAAAAAGTACTATTTACGCATGGTCAATCCTTTGCAAATTCAAGATATTCTGCATGACAAAATTCTTTACCTGTATATATGTATTGAATTTTGACACTGACAGCATCAGTCAAATTGTAACACAAACACCACCAGGTTATTTATGTAGGATACTGCAACTTTCAAGATATTCTGCATGATAAGTCATCAACTGTATGTATTGTGAATTTTTGACACCCTTTCACGCACAGGTCTTGGCAATGATTAGTGTGCCCGCAACTTCGGAAGACTGCCAAGTTGCCCATATCATGTTGCCTTCACCGCCCCTTGTTAGTTGAATCAACTAAACTATGAAACAGTTTTTTTCTTTGATATCATATATAACTGCGACTAGCTGAGATATGAATTTTTTTTCTTTATTTTTTGCAAATTTTTTTTTTCTTTTAGACGAAAAGTTGTTCCAACCGATCAGGGCAGTTGGACCTGGTAACTACAGCCATGAAATGCATTACTTTCACTTTCTGTTTCTCAAAGAGAATAACATTATACTGACCTCATTTTTTAAAATTTCGCATTTCATTATTATCTAAGCCCAGTGATGGTTTCCTTTGATCCAAGATTGATATGGGACTATGCAATTGTAAAATACCAATCAAGTGTGTGATGGTGAGGTAGCCTGGTGAAACTATTAAACTGAGTTGCATTTATTTATCTGTCATGACAGACAGGCCTGCTGAGGCAGCTGTCGCATTGCTCCTGAACATGGTTTACGTGTGACAGGTAGGAGAGTTGTTGATTGATAATCACGCAAGGATGGACACTGAAGTGATCTATTTTGTTGGATGAAAGATTGTCCATCAGAGCTTGATTGATAATGTCTGGAGAATTTAATCAAGCAATCACGCCCACTGAATGCCCATTTGAATCATTAGTCAAAAAAAAACTAATGTCTTGATAGTCTTTAGGAAAAAATGGACGCCCTCCAAAAAACAAAAAAAAGACCACTGATCCATTGATATGTCAGTGACAAGAAGAAATCAAAATGAAATCACTGTAAGCTTATGTACATGTATAAGAGATACCAGTAGATGGTTTAAGTACATGTATAAGAGATAGATGGTTTATGTACATGTATAAGAGATAGATGGTTTATATACATGTATAAGAGATACCAGTAGATGGTTTAAGTACATGTATAAGAGATAGATGGTTTATGAACATGTATAAGAGATAGATGGCTTATGTACATGTATAAGAGATAGATGGCTTATGTACATGTATAAGAGATAGATGGCTTATGTACATGTATAAGAGATAGATGGTTTATGGACATGTATAAGAGATAGATGGTTTAAGTACATGTATAAGAGATAGATGGTTTATGTACATGTATAAGAGATAGATGGTTTATGGACATGTATAAGAGATAGATGGTTTAAGTACATGTATAAGAGATAGATGGTTTATGTACATGTATAAGAGATAGATGGTTTATGGACATGTATAAGAGATAGATGGTTTAAGTACATGTATAAGAGATAGATGGCTTAAGTACATGTATAAGAGATAGATGGCTTATGTACATGTATAAGAGATAGATGGCTTATGTACATGTATAAGAGATAGATGGCTTATGTATATGTATAAGAGATAGGTGGTTTATGTACATGTATAAGAGATAGATGGTTTATGTACATGTATGAGAGATAGATCTATGGCTTATGTACATGTATAAGAGATAGATGGCTTATGTACATGTATAAGAGATAGATGCACTCTGTTAAGAATACAAAGCAGCAGGGTGAGGCTGATGCTGCTGCACCTCGCCCCAGCCTTCTTGTACACAACTGACCAACTTTACTTGCATTTTTATTTTTCAAAAGTATGTTTGTCACATGAAAGGATCCATGATACAAAGACAAAAAAAGAAAATATATTGACTTAAGACCATACCACCTAATTGTACTAAAATAAGAATTTACTGTATTTAAACAAAGAAGGTTGTTATAGATTGTATGCACAGAATACACTAAGTCAGTCATCATACAGTCAGGCAGCACAAGTGACATCCTGTAGTGGTCCTCAACTAATATAAACCTCTGTCCAGCAGTACAAGAGAACACAGTGTAGTATATTCCTAAATCAATATAAAGCCCTGTTAGGCAGTGAAACAGAACACCCTGCCGTTGTCCTCTACGCAATGAAAGTTCTGTGAAGCCTCACTAGAGTCGTTTCTTCTGGTCCTGGATAGTGAAGTTCCTGACAGGATTGATGTGATGTCAAAAAGTGAAGAAAGATACCCTGGGATCAAGTAAAAGGTTAGAATGGTATGGGGGGGGGGGGGAGGGGGGATTTGAAGAAAACTATCAGATTTTAATGTATGCAAATTTCAGCCAATACACAAAATTGAACTGTTGAATAGTTATTAATATCATCAAAACTATTATTGATAGAGGTGCCATTCCAACTTCTATGCTTACATCCAGTGAACAATGTGAGGGTAATTGGGCTAAAAATTGACGGTTTCATTCCAAAAGAAGTAAACATGTTTGTACTATAGAAAGGTTATTAGTGCTATCAAAATATGCAAGATTTTCACACACACACACACACACACACACACACACACACACACACACACACACACACACACACATCCCCTAATAGTGTATGTGCGTGGAATGCATGAGTAAACATGAACAATAAAAAGGCCTGCAAACTTTGATAAATTTGAATAAAGTATGTATTCCACCATTGACTGGGCATTTCATAATTTAAGTATGCAAAGCACTAAGTGTGACTGAATAACTTTCTTTTCAGCATTTTTCATACAAAGTGTATCCCTGGTTTCTGTGGGCAGTTTTTAGGCAAAATACATATTCCTAGTATATTTCTTTGTAAAATACACACACCCTTGCGGGACATCAGGCAAGACCATTGGGACGTGACTTGTGTATTCAGCTATTAACAGACCAGTTAAGCCATTGTTCTTGTATACTCGCATATGGGTTATTTAATCTCCTTATTTGGAAAAAAATGTCAATGGTGGGTATTGGGTGATACGATCTGCTGTTTTCACGGCCAGAACGTTGCCACTGGATTACCGTGTCAGAATATTGCCACTGGCTGTCAGTTTTGCTGTGATATGAACACAAGTTTGCTGACTCAACAATCCAGGTAGGATATGACTGCACATGCTGCTTACACACTTTTACACATTCAACAGATTGACTATGCATGTAATGTATAATTGGCTGTGATGTTCTAAATATGTATGCAATTGAGGCTTACCGGACTGAAATTCCTTAAGCACCTGAGGCACTTAAAAGCATCATTTGGTAACCACTTTCTGTTCAAAATAAACTTTATGTTTGTGGTTAAAATAATCAGGTGCTCAAAATAACAGCTATTTCATGTAGAGTCAAACAGCTCAGGCAGAAGCTGCAAGAGGGTAGGAATATATATATACAAGCGTGTTAGATAAGCATTTGTTTTCTGCAGATCCTCAAAATTGCACAACGTATCAGCATCAACATATATCAGCCTGCTGACTTACCCATTGTTCCCAGGCACCTCAGATTAGACAGCATTGACTGTACCATGACCATTTTCTGGCAGCTTTGACCTGCATGGCCCCACTTTTGTCAACACATCACAAGAGTTTACTGGAGACGGTGGAAATGTCTGAGGTAAAAGTTGCTGTAACATTGCTTCTGCTGCATTTCCAATGCTCACGTTAGCATCATGCATGCCCTTCTGGTGTGGAGTTGCAGTCCATTGGCAGGGTTCATCACATACTGCCGCATACAACAAACCCCCCTGCTTAACCTGTGGCAAACTGATGGCATTGAGCAAGGAATCCTTGTACATCCTCTGTGTCTTGCTGGGAACTGACATCAGGGCTCAATTTTGCTACCTGTGGGTAGCCAGTGGCCACCAAAAATTAGCACTGGCTACTAAGATTAGGCAATGGCTACTAAATGTTAGCATGGAGTCTAATTACACATGATGGATGCTGGCCCCTAAAAAAATTGCCTTACTTTGAGCCCTGGATATGCGTGATAATCAGAAATGTCTACACCATTACCACAATCCACATAACGAGATAATCTATCAGTCTTGTATGTCTGAGTCTGTCTTCTGGACTGTCTGTGAGACATGACCACCATCAAACCATATGGTAAGATCAAAATCAGCATTCCAGATCAGTCCCAGAAGCTGCATTTATATACTGTCACGATAAATCATCGTCATATTTCATTTTTAAAACTTTGTGTTTTTAAATCCTCAAAATTCAAACACAAGTTTATTTGACACCTGTAAAGTAGAAAATGAAAGGAAACTTAAATGTCAGGAAAAGATAAACAAAGGAAACAAAGATCTAGAACTAGGAAAGATGATTTGCTGCATAGCAAATCAGTGTGTGTGTCTTCAAAGCATATTGGTATGGCAATGCACAACTATTCCATAACACAGGAGTAGAAGTTGGAATGGCATCTCTATCTATCATAGCTTTGATGTTACGAAAGATTTGAAATTTATAATGGTGCTATTTAGCATAATTTAAATTGCTACAACTTTTATTTTTGATTCATAAGGTGCACAGTGGTCAACAACCCCCTAGTAGAAGTTGGAATGATGTCTCTATCTATTATAGTGTTGAAGATATTCAAGATTGAAAATTTTGAATACTGCTAATCAGCATAATTTAAATTGCTACAACTTTTGTTTTAGATTCATTACATGTGCAATGGTCAACAACCTCCAGGTAGAAGTTGAAGTGACATCTCTATCTATAATAGTTTTGAAGATATTCAAGTTTTAAAATTTCAAATGCTGATAATTAGCATAATTTAAATGGCTACTACTTTTATTTTAGATTCATTACATTTGCAATGGTCAAGAAACCCCTAGTAGAAGTTGGAATGACATCTCTATCTATTATACTTTTGAAGATATTCAAGATCTAAAATTTCAAATGCCCCTAATTTGCATAATTTTAAACATCTTCATTTCTCTGTATAAAATGGTTAAACTCCTTGTAAGGAGGTACAATCATGCCAAGTTTGAAGTTTCTCTATACAGTAGTGTGAGAAAAGTGTCACAAATTCGCTGGTAAAGAAAGGAAGGAAGCAAGCAAGCAAGCAAGCAAGCAAGCAAGCAAGCAAGCAAGAAAGAAAGAAAGAAAGAAAGAAAGAAAGAAAGAAAGAAAGAAAGTTAATCCCTGGAAAGAAAGAAAGAAAGAAAGCAAGCAAGCAAGCAAGCAAGCAAGCAAGCAAGCAAGCAAGAAAGAAAGAAAGAAAGAAAGAAAGAAAGAAAGAAAGAAAGAAAGAAAGAAAGAAAGAAAGAAAGAAAGAAAGAAAGAAAGAAAGAAAGAAAGAAAGAAAGAAAGAAAGAAAGAAAGAAAGAAAGAAAGAAAGAAAGAAAGAAAGAAAGAAAGAAAGAAAGAAAGAAAGAAAGAAAGAAAGAAAGAAAGAAAGAAAGAAAGAAAGAAAGAAAGAAAGAAAGAAAGAAAGAAAGAAAGAAAGAAAGAAAGAATTATTTAAGCAGCAACTAAAGCAGCCATCAAGTACAGTCCTTTTGTCACAGTTGCAGTTGCTATTACACCAGTATGTCACAACACAGATCCACACACCTGGTTAATACCCAAGAGGCCCAAAACACAACTGCTGCTCACCAGCAGCCCCAGTGATCCAGAGGTGTCAACTGTTTGCACTGGGGGGTAAGCAATTAAGATAAGCTGAGTAATGTGTTGAATACACAACTCCAGCTTGCAGGTGTCATTATGAGATCACACCAATTCACTGCCTATCAGTGCTTTTTGCTCAAGCACTTAAACTTTAAAGTATTTCTTTCTTTCTTTTCTTTCTTTTTTTTTGTTGATATGATAACACTTTAGTAAAATTATAATCACATTTAACTCTTAAATGGACAGTTCAAGGTGAAGACATTTGTGCACATATATGTCATGTTTCCCATCCATGTATCCCTGTGAAAGAGGAGGGCTACTTATGAGCCCTCCTGAGGGCTACTTATGAGCCCTCCTGAGGGCTACTTATGAGCCCTCAACCTTCATGTTTAGATACAAAGCATTATCAGCCCAGAACATTTGAAAGCTGGCTCCCACTGCAGGGACTGCCCCTGGACCCCTGTGGGAGCCTTTGCTGCCCCCACACCACTGGCCTGCAACTCCAGATTTCCACTTTTAGATTCTGTAGGATCTACAGAATTGAAATAATCCTTCTTGGAACCTCTGACTTTGTAGTTGAAGTGTGAACCATAGCTGTGTTGTGTTTGAGCAGAATGTCCATCTTC
Source organism: Hermodice carunculata (assembly GCA_964020975.1). Taxonomy (NCBI): domain Eukaryota; kingdom Metazoa; phylum Annelida; class Polychaeta; order Eunicida; family Amphinomidae; genus Hermodice; species Hermodice carunculata. The sequence continues at coordinate 98,792,392 of OZ026612.1, read as the reverse complement.
AGCATTTTAATTTACTTAAGTTTCTGTTAAGGGAAGCATGTTTAATTTTTGAATGATAATTTTAGATTAATTTATCAATATACTTTGCTTCAAGCTGCCTATGGGTGACCTGGACTGCAAGGTCAAAGTCACAAAACCTTGTTAATATTGAATCTATACGTGATATTTCCACAAGAATTGGATGGAAGGTCACCAATCTGAATAAGTGTGTATGTAGGTTGGAGTTGGCTCATGATTCATTGTGGTTGACCTTGAACTCATGGTCAAGCCCTTTAAAAAATTGATCTTGGCATGATATTTTGCACAGATTTGACAGAATTTTTTTTTTTTTTTTTTTTTTTTTTTTTTTTTTTTTTTTAGCATTTCATATTGGATCACACTTGGGTGTAGTTGACTTCAAGGTGAAGGTCACACTCATCACAGCTGTAAAAACCTGATGATTAAAGATCAGATGCTTGTGGGGACTTTCATGACCTTTATAGTGCCCAAGTTTGGCTCAGCTGTGATGTACTTCTGCACAAGTTTGTGATAGATGTATTGACTTTACCTTTTTTGCCTACTGGGTACATCAGGTGATGTGATAAGACTGTATTAAGGATATAAGGCAAGTAAGCATTGGCTTTATTAATGAGGGACACTTTTCTTTTGATAACTCTCCAAATACACTAAAAAAGTCCATAAAGTAGACATGTTTGGAGAGCAAACAAGAGAAAGATTGGTTCTGCAGCGGTGTAGTAGTGTTTACCAGCTACAATGTTTACACAGCAATTATCAAAGTGTACAGAAGTTACTATCATTCTTTGATACAAATTTGGCTTCAACTCCTACATTTAAAAAAAAATTAATATCAAATTAGTGGTTAACTATAGAATACCGTATAAATGTAAAAAGCGTGTCTCAAATTTGGAATTTTGGTTTTGTTCCTTATATACAGCTGTTTGAAGTTGAAGAGATGACAAAACAAGGGTAAGCCACTTTTGATCAACTCTGGTGACAAAATGAAACAAAAATTGGAAACTCTGAGACACCCTTTTTTGATTCAATACATAAACTTGAGTGTGCTGGAGATTTGAGACCAATATGTTCAGACTTGAATAAGTTGAAGTGATATTTGAGCTAAATTATGATGATCACTTGTGTAGTGTTAAACAAAAAAATTGACCAACCAACTGGCAAAGTGAAATTGAAATGAATAGCATCTTTGGTTTGTTAGCTTTCTGAAATGTATAATTTACCATACTTTATGTTTGAATTCAAAGCTACATTCAGTAATTTGTGAAAGTCACTGCTAACTTCCCATATATTCTTCAGCATATAATACCTTGAATAAACAGGTATATATTATACTTTGTGATGTGTATGGCAAGTACCTGTCATGTCATAATGAAAGAGTTGAGTGGTTCCTCTCTTACAAAGGGAGAGGTAATAGCTATTTTGTCGTCCATGATTGATTACATTTGTTCACCTATTATTCATTGTTTAATTAATTTGTTATCAAGGAAATTCTTCAGTATTCATCTTGTATGTTACACATCCCATCTTGATTATCCTTTGATGAATTTGACAGTTTTACAACCATTTACTTAATATTGTGAGACTCAACAAACTATACAAATTCCATTGAGACCAACATCTGGTACACACTTTTTATCTTATTTTGTGAATCTGAAACAGTATACCATGTTTTATAAGGATTTAATATGCTCTGGTGATTGGCTGCATACTTTGTATACAGTGTGTATACTAATTAATCAATGTTTGTAATTTGTTTTGATGAGGGAAAGAGCAGTAATATATCGTCAGCATATAACAGATGATCATACAATCATGCAGACCAGGAATATCATGAACAGTGAATCATGAACGTAGGTTATCCATGTATAAATTAAATAGTTTTGCTGAGAGAACACTGCCTTAGGACATATCATTTGGTACTTCAAAAGCTTCATCAGAACATTTACCCCATAGAAAACTTAGCTGGTGAGTGCTAAACCAACATGGTGGGAAAACACAGTGTATACAAAGGCACATATCTGTCAGTTAATTTAGAAAATGATATACAGTGATTAACATGACAAAGGCTTTTGAAGCTCCTAATGAGCATAGGTACACTAAAGTGCCATGTGAACGATAATAATGGATCAGGGACAGATGTGGACTTTGAAAATTTCAAGCCAAAATTGGAAATAAAAGCAAAGTTCATGGAACCTTCAACCCTGGTCCTTTTTAGCTCTGCTGACCAAAGGTCACAGAGCTTATGTGACTGCTCATGTCTGTCCGTCCATGTCTCAAGTCAGGAGTGAAATTTGTTTCTTCACACTGGTATTGGAAGATGAATGTTGATGCTTTGGTAACTCTGGAATCTCTGCTGTCATTATTGGGTTTGATATTTATGAATATGGGTCATGTTTTTCTGCATAAATGTATCATACTAGAGACGTCCGTCTGTAGAACTTCAATTGTATGCATGGTGAGGGACTTGTAGAAGTCTGCTTCTTGCATTTGATACTCTAAAACAGTGACTCAATCACTTTACTTACTAAATACATAAGGTTCCAGATTCATAGATATCACAAAAACGATATAGGCTTACTTTCTACTTTTGCTATAAACACAGCTAACGAACTAGTCAGAAGAACCAAAACAATAAAAGGCCCACCAATTCTCTTTTTATTTTTTGCAGAAGTAATAAAATTAGGGTTTTGAGTGGTTGAGCCTATACATATTGGAAACACTATAGTCTGTATTTAATGAAGGATATTTCAAAGGTTGAGAGGACTGGTTTAAAACCACCACTTGCCTTTTGTGGGTGACTGCCTGTTTCAAGTCAGGAGTGAAATTTGTTTCTTCACATTGGTATTGGAAGATGAATGTTGATGTGTTGGTAACTCTGGAATCTGTTTGGTGTCATTGTTGGGTTTGATATTTATGAATATGGTTCATGTGTTTCTATATTAGTGTATCATAATAGAGAGGTCCGTCCCTAAACTTTTGCTCGTTAGCGCAATATCGTCCACAGTTTTTAAGCTAGCCCAATATAACTTTCAGGACTTGTATGATGTATGAAATCTAGGCCAAGTTTGATATTGGCGCCACCTACATTATGTGATATAGGGGTCATAATGTGAAAATCTTGTGAACACTCTAGCATCTTTAATTTGTGGCGGATCTTCACCAAGTTTGTTGGGATTGTGGGGGTGGTCAAAGTCTAAGTTTGTAATAGTACTAGTGGTACCACCTATAATTTGACAGAAATTATGAGCCAAAATGTGTTTTAAGATATACAATTCCTTATTTGGAAAAGTAATTGGATTAGACTTGCCAAATTAATAGGATATATAGACCATGTCCAAAACTAGAATCATATATAATATCAGTGACCTTGACCGATTTTTGTGAGGTCACCATGCATGCTTGTAACTTAGTTGAAAGAGGTGATTTTGTAATGGCAGGGTGTAGCTTGGACTTCAATGGCAATGTCAGGACAGCACCAGGCTATGGGCCTCTTGTATTACATAATCGGGGTGTTCTTGATCTTCTGTTCCAAGGTCACTGAGGACATGAAGTTAAGGACTCACTCATTGTTGTCTTGGCACATGCAACAATATTCATCACAGGAGTTGCACAAATAAGCTATGATTACATGTGCAGCGAAGTGTCATCTGGTGGACAATTTTTACATTAAGTTTTATATGTTGAGAAGCCACTTGAGGACTCCCAGCTTTGAAATGAACAAGTGCAATGTAGCCACAATGCCAGCAGAACATTAGGTCCATGGGCCTCTTGTTTAATGTGTTTTAAAACAATTTGGACTTTTGCAAATTTCTGTAGCTTAATTTAAGAAACAGAAGCATTTGGCTAATGGTACCAATGGTCCCTGATCGATCATTTCCTTAAGCATGTGTATACCATATTTATTGTCTGCTTTTGCTTGAACCCAATCAGTAATCCGTGGTACAGAGCTGCATGTTGTGAACATGTAATAAAATAATATCTGTCGACTTACAGACAGTTTTAATGAAGGCTATTAGTCTGTAATTATTTGCATCAGAGACATCGCCAGTTTTATCTTCTAACACAGGTTATAAAACTGTCTGCTGAAGGTTAAGGTAAGGTAAGTGACCATAGATGAAGAAACAGGTAAAAAGCATTGACATGCTAGTGGCATGTCTTTAAAGGACAAGAAAATTGCAACATATATTCATTATATTTTTCCCCATGGGACTCGCATATGACTGCTGCACAGTTAAACAAACGATGCATATAAGTACTGCAGTCCATTTGAACGATGCATTTTTTTGTTCCAGATGGGCCGCAACCCCTAAGATGTCCTCACCAGAGAAAATTAATATGACCATTCTTATCATATTTATTAGCATAAGTAAACCTTAGGGAATAAAACAGGGATCTTATCTACACCCAAGTTGACCTTTGAAGTACTTCTAGTAAAACTGGTAGAATTATTAAAGAAGGTAACCAGCATGGACAGCAAAATATGAAAAAAAAATCAAGCAGGGGACCCTTGCATGGCTTTCCAGGGCCAGACTCTTACAGGGCTTACCATGCAGGGCTGGACACTTACAGGGCTTAATTACCAGGGCCAAACCCTTACAGGGCTTACCAGAGCCAGACCCTTATAGGGCTTAATTACCAGGGTCACAGTCCAGTAGGACAATGGATTTAATTTTGGAACAGATATTTTACAGCAACCATCAGGCCCCATCTGCATGTGACTCACTCCTTGTCAGATTTATTAGCATAGTTTTATACAAGGGACCAGAAGAAAGATCTTGTCTACACCGTCATTTGCCTTTGAAATGGTTGTGATAATTAAGACTTGTACAATCTTTAAACATGCTGATACCATCATGAGTCCGCGGTTCTGTTTGAACTACTGCCAATCACAACAAAAGGCCATGCTCCTCTGAATTATTCAAAGTGTAACAATATGTAGGTAAGACTTATTGCTCACTCATCATGAAAAAGGTGTTGGCCAAGAGAACATTAATATAACATTAAGACTTTACGGCCTTCACTGGACATTTCCCTAGAGAGGATCTGCTCACTCCTGGATACAGTGTTGGCCAAGGGAACATTAATATAACATTAAGATTTTACAGCCTTCAGTGGAGGATCACAACAGTCTTGATCTTAAAGTCTTAAAAAAAAAAAAGATCAAGCAGGGGACCCTAATACTTACAGTACCGATTTCGCATTCGTAACACCCCATGCTAGCAAATAATCTGGCATGCCAGAAATTCTCGCCGGCCAGAATCAGATGCTACTAGCCAGATGCGAAAACTGAGTTGTGCGCAAATTCCTGGCACGCCAGTTCGTCGTGCGAGAAAAATGAGCATGCTTACTTCGCATGTAGCACGCTTGAAATATTTGTGGTCTCGACCATTAACACGCGCAAATTTTTTCTGGCTTCGCACGCTCGTGTTTTTGACTGCACTGACAGCACTTTCCGCGAAGCGTACCACTGAGAGAACAAACAAGATTTTTGCGCTTAGAATATCCACCATGATCCAAATGAATATGCACCCATGTTTGTGATCTTGATGCATGGATCCTATGTCATGAGACATTGAGAGGAGAGATGGTTTTTTTTGAGGACTTGTTCTTCAAATTAGTTTATTTTCTTGTAGGACCAACCTTTAATTCTCAGCACGCCAGTTTCCAGTGTACTAAAACTAGGCTACTATTGAACAGCGTGTCACTCAAACTTTTGAAGTGGCTGACTAAAGGCCGTCCCAAATTCCTGATGTTGTTTATTTACATGCAAGCACGCACGTTTTATTGTAGAGTAACGTCAGTTCTTGTCGATGGCTATTTCGATTTTGCATTAAAAACAAATATTTTCCTTCTACGATGACTTAAATCAATGATCTGGCCGTTGTTTGCGACAATTTGAATGATGTGACTTTGCAAAACTGCCACGCAGGGTGATTTCATCGTCGCGGTCTAGATCTTTTTTTCGTCTACCCGCCATGATCTTCATATCGTTAGAATGCGGAGAGCCTAGTCTATTTTAAGAAAGCTCTCACATTGGCTGAAACAAAAGTATTTTAGGGGAAACCCTGCCAAAACTGCTTCTATTTCAAATGTCATTTTAGTCGAAAACTACCGAAGACAATTCTCCGGAATATTCTAGGTCAGTCAGTGGACCAGAATTGATCACATGTTGTTCGCCGTCCAATCAAATGTGTCGTTTTTCAACCGATGATTCGTTCGGGAGTACTTGCTACCTCGTGTTGTGAAGTCTTGCTTGTGACATTTGTGTGAACACAAGTGGCGATTACGGACAATTTATTAAAGCAAGAAACAAAATTTAACTCTGTAAATTGGTCAGAAGGATGACATACTACCAGTCTTTGTGTACAATAGAGCAGACGGTCCATTTTTTTCACAGAAAGAGAGTAAAATACGCCGGCCGCAGGTAAACATGGCTCGGGTGAAAATACCGCTGCTGCATGTGATGATCATGTTGACAGTTTATCAGTGACTGCGATTAAAGTGTGTTTATCGACTATTTACTGCAGCAACAAACTCTACCACTATAATTTAATGATAACATTTACACACGAGCGATCTTCAGAAAAATTAAAGAGGAACCATCGTCGGTGACGCTAACAAGGGACCGGTACCCATGCAATTGATTCACACAGTGACTGTGACACACGCTTGGCTGTTTTGATCAAGTCATGATTGAATTTGAGATCGATAGGCCTATATTCATTTTGTTAGGTGTAGGACATGAGTTTTTGTTTAAATTGACAACGAAACCACATAGAAATGTAGAGAATGTCTTACTCAACAAAAGTCATGATCAGTTTGCATGAAATGCAGAAATAAAGTTACGGCACTTTTACCCCAGCACATCGTGTATTGTGCAAAACACACACAAAAAAATACTGCCTTTGTTGTGAAGGTCACGTGACGAGAAACGAGACCTGAAGCAGAGGGGAAACAAAGATTATAGTGAGCGAGGCCTGCTGCTGGCACGCTATGCCCAGTCGAGGCGAAGTACCTGTTCACGCAGTTTGCGTAGATGAAACGCAACTCGCACGGCATTTTGGCATGCCAGAAATTTGAGCGCAAGAAATTGGCGTGCTATTTGCAATGGCACATCCAGACAAAAAAGCTCGCAACTGAGCACGCTCAAATGTGGTGCGCAATGCGACAATGGCTTGCTAGCAAAAGGGACCCATATGCGAAATCGGTACTGTACATGGCTTACCAGGGACGGATCTTTACAGGTCTTACCAGGGCTGGACGCTTACATGGCTTACCAGGGCCAGACTCTTACAGGGCTTACCAGGGCCAGACTCTTACAGGGCTTACCAGGGCCGGATCCTTACAGGGCTTACCAGGGCTGGACGCTTACATGGCTTACCAGGGCCAGACTCTTACAGGGCTTACCAGGGCCAGACTCTTACAGGGCTTACCAGGGCCGGATCCTTACAGGGCTTAGCAGGGCTGGACCCTTACATGGCTTACCAGGGCCAGACTCTTACAGGGCTTACCAGGGCCAGACTCTCACAGGGCTTACCAGGGCCAGACTCTTACAGGGCATACCAGGGCCAGACTTTTACAGGGCTTACCAGGGCGGGATCCTTACATGGCTTACCAGGGCCAGACCCTTACATGGCTTACCAGGGCCAGACTCTTACAGGGCTTACCAGGGCCAGACTCTTACATGGCTTACCAGGGCCAGACTCTTACAGGGCTTAATTACCAGGGCCAAACCCTTACAGGGCTTACCAGAACACATCCCCACGGGAGTTAAGATGGCCTGGGGGGGGGGGGGTTGCATGATTACAGAGGTAACATTTTTTGATCCATTTCAACTCTTTACCGTTAAACTTTTTAGCTTTTGGCAGAATGGTAGTTCAGTGTACATATGCTCACTGGATGCTTTTGTTGTGAGGCAAATAGGCATGCTTGCCAAGTGTTGCACTGCATCCTTTCTCCTAGACTTGCACAAGTCCCTGGTGCATGTCCCTATTTTCCCATCCCGCGGTCCCACCCAGAAGTGCGACACATTTTCCCCTCCACAAAGTTAACTGAATAATATTATGCCAACTACACGGTGTTATTAAGTAGGTCCTACTATTATTATTATATTTTTTTTAACTGGTCGACACTGCCGCCGTGTCGGTTTCAACAGTAGCAGCTATTGAGTCCTGGTCAGTTCTAATCCCATTATCATTGCGAGTGGAAAGTGGCCTTCGATGAATGCATGGCTAGTCACTGGCCACTCAAGCGAGACAAAGCTGACCGTCTCCCTCCGGCTGCCGACACCAGGGACTTGTCAAACTTGCACAAGCCCACTCTGGACTACCATCGATTCGGTGGGAGTGACGTCACAACATCCGGGGTTTCGCGGGATCTTAGAAGTCAAATCAGTGCCACAACTTTTTTGTTTTTGCATTAATGCAAAATGATCCACGTCATGATTTAAGTTTTGTTGAGTAAGACCTCTACATTTCTATGTGGCTCTTTTGTCAATTTAAACGAAAAGTCCATAAACACACTTTATCGCAGTTACTGACAAACTGTCAGCATGATAAACACGCGGCAGCGGTATTTTCACCCGAGCCATGTTTACCTGCGGCTGGCGTATTTTACTCTCTTTCCGTGAAAAAATTGGACCCTCTACTCTATTGTACGCAAAGACTGGTACAGTGGTAGTATATGTTATCATTCTCACCAATTTACAGCGTTAAATTTTGTTCCTTGCTTTAATAAATTGTCCGTAATCGTCACTTGTCACTCTGCCCTCCTTCCCAATTGTATTCTACGAATAAAATATGTTTATATCACTTGTGTTCACACAAATGTCACCCATCTTTCAAGCCAGACTTCACAACACGAGGCAGCGAGTTCTACCGAACGAAACAGCGATAGAAAAACTTTTTGAGTAGACAGCGAACACCATGTGATCGATTCTGGGCCCTTGTAGTTTCCGACTAAAATAACGACGCATCTGTTTGAAATAGAAGCAGTTTTGAAGGTGTTCCCGCTAAAATACTTTTGTTTCAGCCAATGGGAGAGCTTGTTGTTAAAATAGACAAGGTTCTGAGCATTCTAACTATATAAACAACATGGCGCGGAGACAAAAAAAATCGAGATAGAGACGATGAAATCACCCTATTTTTGCGCAGTTTTGCAAAGTTACATCATTCAAATTGTCACAAGCAACGACCCGGTCATTGATTTAAATCATCGTAGTAGGAAAATATTCATTTTAACGCCGCTCGAAATAGCCATCGGCAAGAACTGACGTTTCTCTACAATAAAATGTGCATGCTTGCATGTAAATAAACAACAGTCAACACAAGGAATTTGAGACGGCCTTGAATCTGTCACGTGCTTGACTGCTCATGAATAATTCATAGCAGCGACAAGCCGGCAAGTTTGACAAGTCTCACTGGACGCCCCCTGCCTGACGCGGTTCACTGCAATTAATCCTTCATTACACAGTAGCTCAATTAACAGCTTCTGAAGAGGAGTGCGTTATGACCGCTCGCTTGTCTGTGTGGTAAGAAACACAGTGTAGACCGCCCGGCGCTAATCATCTGGAGTCAATGTTATCTGGTTATATACACGTTCCACGCCAATCAGCTAGGTAAAGCTACGACGTGTGTTTACTTAAAATTTAATTTGGCAATGAATTTGATTTTAAATAAAATACGGAAGACAGTCCAGTGAGACTTGAGCAAGTCTACCTTTCTCCCAACTCCAGTAAAACCAACTAAAACATTTTTTTTTTTTAAAGCGCTTCACATCTAACACAGGTTAGGTTCCCATATACTGTATATTAGCTAACCACATACTGGAAGAGTTATAAGATCAAAGTCCTAAATGAATACCGGTAACAATATACATGTACTTGGCCAACAAAGACATTTTTAAATAATGAATGTGTAGGAGGTAATCCACCTGGGTAGTTCTGTGATAAAAGGAAATAGTTTTTCTGCTGTCAAGGGATAATGTTCACAGTGGAGGGGGGGGGGGGGAGCAATGAAGACCTACAGATCGACATACCAGCACTGGAAGTCTGATACGCTGTCCCTTCCATTTCTCATATCCAGGGTTCCATATTTATTTCCAGGGAATCACAGCAACTGTACAACAGGCTGATGCATCTGAGGTTGGGGAGGTGTGCAGCACAGGTGGCGCTTTCCCGTGGCTGTCCCCTGACCTGTCACCAAGCTGTTGTGACACTGCTGGAATTCTCAAATTATTATTACCAAAAAAAAAAAAAAAAAATTATACAGGCCAAATGATGTGCCTATATGATACACTGCTTACTCACATTAATAGGAAGTATTCATATATCTAACTATAACTGCAGACCAGCTCTGGTACCCTCATTTGCTAGGCAACGGAACCATGCCTCCACCATGATGAGGGCACTTGCGCTATCTCAAAATAGCACTTTTTCTACTAAACAAATTGAACTTTTTAAATATGTTTAACATTGTGTATGTTTTGAAACTCATTGAATGACTTTTCTTAAGCTTTTTTGCTTTCTGAAGTTGTCACTTTTGTCATAAATGCACATTTGGCCCTTCTGAACAAATGAATGTGCCCTCCTTTGTCATGTTCCTTGCTGCAGCCCAGGTGGCAGCACAGAATCCCAGTTAATATGGGTACTTCTTATTTTAGCAACATCAAACATTACACCAAGAAGCCTGCACTGTAATATACATATGTACCAAGCTATATGCTGTTGTAATATACTTTATTTCTTTATAGAGGATTGGACAAATAGCCAGGAAGGCTAATGCACATCTTCTCCTTGGGTACAAGTAGATATAATACACCATAATGCATCAATACAATATATTAATTATGGGTAAGAAAGACAAAAAACAGATGAGAACCACAGTAAAAACTACAAAAAGCAGCAAGTGTATGCCAATATAAATGCATAACAGGCAATTAAACATCTTGTCAGTCAATATCCTCATTACCATCATCATTATATGCATGAATTTGGAGAAATGTTTTGTTTCAAAAATACAAGAGCCAGTAGCTTCAATAATCTCACAATTACAAGGAGAGGAAAAATTACTGCGACCGAATAAACATAATTGAACTTTATCAGTATTTATGCAAATGTGAAGGAACATTGTTCCGCTCAACAATTTCAATGACTGGTGCCAGAAGTGTTCAATCTGTGTATTGTGTAGTGAGGACACTTTAATAGGTGACATATTGTAGTTTCACACTTAACCATAAGGGATATACATGCATATGTAATAAGAAATGTGTGGCCATCATATGTCTAGTCTCTGGGAAGCATTAAGCTTACTGCCGGTGAAACAGCAGTGTGACTTAGCATGGGTGGGTAAACAGTGGGTAAAATGATGACATTGGGTGTCTCATAAGAAGCCATCAGAAGCCAGTATGGCTTCCCATGTTACACTGTAAGTGGCCCGCCTGTGGAGAACACTTTTCAAGAGCATGTATTCAGGGATGAGCCTGTTCAGGGAATTCCAGGATTTCAGGGAATTTTGTGTCATAGACTTACAGAAATTCCTGGATTTCTGGTTGAATTTCTAAAGAAAGTTACTGCTTTCCCCCACTCAAATGTTGTTTTTCACTAAGGATGAGTACTTTATATGAGACTCTCAGGGAATTTTTTCCTTGGTCAGGCTCATGTCTGTGTATTACACTGTATACAGCTTTACAGACTGAGGACTGACATTCTGGGTATCTGTTAATCACATTACAAACCTTTGTGATAATAATTCTTGATAAACTGGACTTGCTATCTCTGTCTGGAACATGTATGTCAAGTTGCATATATATGCAGACTCCACAGGTAGGACCCTCCTTTGTTTTAGGCCAAACTTTGGTAGCAACCAAGCAGACAATTTCATGCATCGAGAACATGGTCCATGGTGGGGGAGGTAGGGGGAGGGCTTGCAAGTGATTCTATAGCCTCATAATCCTTGGTAACATGTATAATCACCACTTCATAGTTTTTTCAGTTAAAATGATCGATAGTGCTATGTTTACCATCCAGTCAGTAAAATTGCACTTTGTTGCACAGTAAAGTGGTCTTTCTGTTTCAAGCATTTTTATTTTGCCAGGTCACATGACCTGGCGAAATACTGTTTTTGCTTCACTTCTTCCTCCCAAATTTCATAACCAAGAATGGATATATTTCTGATTTTCTCCTCAATGGTAACGTAGATTCACTCAAAAGCCCCAATAAACATATCCAAGGCCACAGCTTTGGCTGCCATAATGGATATACTCCCACAACAAAAATTCAAAATTTCACAAAAAGATGCACGGCAAGAATGTCCCGGTTACCTTCAGTGGCATCCAATGTCACCCACTTAATCTTTCCTTTAACAGAAACATGTCGGGGGGATGACTCCTATATATCTTTATACTTGACCAGTTGGTTTTGTTATCTTGGTCTTTCATTTCCTGTACATGTTATTGATTGTTCTGGTACATGTAGTAGGTATAGCCCTAAACACATTTATTCAAACTAGTAACAAAAATCTACATTTATTTTCCCATGATAAAATTGCAATAAAAATGAATTATGACGCAAGGACATGTACAATTTCTCCGCATGAAATTAAACCAGATCCAGTATCTCCACGGCTACCCGGCACTTTCGGGCAGTGCGTTGGCTGAACTACTGCATGTGTTCCCTGTCCCTCATCTGTTTCAGTAAATACAGTGTTCAAAACACATTTTACTTCATGGTCATGTAAATATTACTTTCTCCAGCAAACTGTACTGTCATTTCATATTAATTGTGATTTTGTTGTGGCTGTTGAATCTCGGCATGTTATTTTTCAAAATCATAAACGATGTGACTGCGCATGTGCGGGAGCCTTTACGTCATTATCGGGGATTCCCTTGAATCACGTTCCAGGGTTATACATTAAGACTGGGCATCCCTCTTTCCTTCCAGTGTGACTATTATATTCTAACAGATACACTTTAATACTTTCATTTGTAATTACATAAATAAAAACCCATGTAGCTCCAATGTGTATGCTATCCCATGTCCCACCTTACTGGGTCAGTGGCTCCATTCTGAGTGAGTAACGTACCTGAGCAAAATTGACATGGCAATTGGCAGTGCCAGTGGACAATATCCTATGAAAACAAAACTTGCCAAGAAGCGGGAAAAGTGATATTACTTCCATAAATGCTGATCTTTGGAGTGCCTTCTCTCACCGTTTGGGTCTTAGCTACTATTGGTCACTGTAGAGTACCAATTTTGAGTGTGGTATATAAACCTGGTTGTCACGATATGTGCCCTCTTGCGGAACTCGCATATGTTGCCTTCTGTGTCATGACGTATAGTCCCTTAACCTTGAGGTCATACATGCATAATGTCAAGTATTAAATCTGTTGTCCAAATGTATCCTGAGAGAAAAATGGTCAACCTAGAAATATATATACAGTGAAAACTCATCATAATGACACCATCTGTTCCCTAAGAAATGTGTCAGATAACTGAATATGTCAGATAAATGAATCAAATAACAAAGAAAATAAACTTTTTCCCATGAAAATTTGTGTCATTATATTGAATATGTCGGATATCTGAGTGTCGTTAAAATGAGGTTTCACTGTTTATATATATATATATATATATATTTACATTAAATGGTGGACAGCAAGCCAACCCAAATTAGCAGCATATCACCCTAGAAAATGATCACTTTTTACAGATTGTGACTCAATTAGTTGAAACCTAAATTATGCACTGACCTTTTTCCATCTTCTGAAGAATATCTCCTTCTACCTTCCAAGCCCCCAAAGTGGATGGACATGACATGTCAGGCAATAAGGAGTCACATATGTTAGTCCCTAATATTTGTTTGTAACTGAGAGAACTTGTGTTATGAAAGTAAAATCCACATTTCATTTCCACAGTCTTGGAAAAACTTACCTTGGACCTTGGTGTAAGGCAGACTACCCCGACTACCTAGCGAAATCTAATTTTCCTTCAGCAAATGTATTTCTAGTTGGAAATTTTATAGGTTCAGGTCAATGTGCAATTGACAACAAATGTAATGTCCAACATCAGACCTTTATTCACTCAAGGGTTTTCAAGTTGAACATGTTTGAGTGGTTAAGAGACATAACTAATTAAAATACGTGTATTTACACAACAGTCACAGTGTAGTCACCATGACAGTAATTGTTTTTATATTAAACTCAAATTTGTTGGCAACACAAATGAAATCTGGTAATCATCAGAATTGCCAGTGAAATGTACTTTTGCTTCAGTGAATGTTTTTTATAACGTCAGGTCACATTACCCTGACGAAGTATTGTTTTTGGTTCGCCATTTTGCCTTGAAATTTTTCAAGAAAAAATCAGACAGTTGCAGTTTTCTTCTTACTGGTAATATATGTGTGGACCTGGTACATACATTTTCAGACATCTGCCACTCCCCTGTATCAAATGAACTTAATCAATGCACTTTACTGGAAATCATCGTGAAAAACCGAGTTTTGTCATCAGACATGCTGTCAGTACATATGTCATGCAGCAGTAGGTCCGACGTGGAATAGCAGTCACAAGTTTTTTGAACGTACACGTGGCAGCCAGATCATCTGTATAAAATTTACAATAGGGGTGACACGATAATGGGGAATTGTAAATGGACCTTTGTTAATTGGTTGTCACATTGCAGCTTAAAAGCATTTCAGATGTCACCACGATACCTGGGGTCACATGATTCCTCTCACGTGGCAGCAGTGTCAAGTCTCCTTTTGTTGTCATTTAGCAAATATCAGTTCCAAGTGCATGTGGAAACAAAATATTTATAGGTATAGAAAAAAATATTGGTAGCCTTGGGGAACAAATATTAGGGGAAACCTGAGTGGCATGTCAGCCAGGAAATAGACATCAAATTTTCACACATGTAATCTGGTCTGGATGAGCCCTTTTCAGCTTGTCGCAACACCAGAGGGTCTGCCTTGTGCTGATGGTTTTGGATGTGAAGAGGATCATAGTGCTACAAAGTTCATATTAGAATCGTTCGATACCTGTCAGAGATGGGCAATGTTCGTCTCAGCTTCTGGGAGGGAACCATTTACCATACGTTCAAATTCTAAGTGAAGGTAGCTCTTGTAACTGCAATGAATTGCACTTAGGATGGGTGAAAATATCCCGTTTGTGAATGTAACACATTTGTAACTGCGATCAAATGCAAAAAAGGTTGGGTAATTTAAAAATATCCCACTTCTGAGTGTAACCGAAAAGCTCTGAAGTCAGGGGGTTGGGTTCGGGGAGGGGTGTCTGCCATGTTCTGTATATAGAAAGCGCACAATTTGCAACTGATGAGCATTTCAATGATGTTTTTACAGTCCCAACAACATGTCAGTATATGTGATATCCAATTCTACATGATAAAAAAGCCTGTTGTATGCTGTTATAAGTCTTATGGTTACAGACCACAGTTGTGACTGGCTGGTTGCAAATCCCAACGGAGATAGTCCATAATTGTGAAAATACTGTGTTTTCAGCATGATGTAGCTTCTGTTTAAATAAAGTTAGCCTAGTCAAGTTTGCCGCATCACTTCATTACTTAATTGGGGGTCATATAGATGCACTGTCTTCCAAGCCAGGTGTGAATTTTATGGTGGGGAAGGACAATGATGTGACCCTGGCAAGGGCACAGTTCATACACCTGTATGAAGCTAACATCCAGGTGTTGTTTCCTATTTCAATTATCACAAATTAAAGAGCTGGGAATTATATCACAAAAATCTATCCATGTTTTTCTGACATTTTTATCTGTTAAATGCCATTCATGGAATTTTAAAATACCAAAATGCTGATTTTTTAGACTGAAAAAATGCTAAATTGTAAAATAGAAGGATTTATAACTGTGGTCTGTGGCCTATTAGGGCTAACTCTATATGTATTGGGGCTCACGTGGTCATGTGTTTATTCTGCTATCGTCCATCAAGCAAGTTAAAAATGGGAAATCAGCACTTTTTGACAGCTGCCTGGACAATTTTGAGTGATCCTAACAACTTTTGCATGGATGGGACATGCAAGATACGGCCCTGGGACTGTAGAACACAAGGAAAATGGTTTGGGTTATGGTATTGTGTACATGTACCTCAGGCCAGCTTACGGGAGGAGAAAAAAATTTTACACCCACAGATTGGCTGTGAATATCAAGTTTAATAGTCTCAATGTTCCAAAAATTCATGAAGTATCACATTTATGTCACAAATCATTGTGCATAGAAATGTCGCACCTATCAGTGGAACCACACCGCATAAGTAATAACAGGATTCACTGCAAGACATTTAACAAGTGCACAGGCCATGTCTCCTTTGCTGACTGCTTGGTAGATAGATAGCTTTCATAGTCCTTTCTATTTAGCTATACCTCACATGTTCCCCACAGGTAATCATATGTGTATGAGAAACATGTATGTATGTCATTTGACTGGGGTAAATCATTTAATATCAGTCATGCTGACTTTAGTGAGCTGTTGAGTTCATCAACATATTATTTTCACATAAATGAATCAATTTATATGCATAAATATGGATGACAGCACTTATGAACTGCAGATTTTCTTTTACCAAACTAGTGTATATAGGTAGCGAAACATTTGAACTTACACATACAACCACATATAATAATACGAGTTTCAGAAAGTGCAACAAGGTAAAAAAAATAAGTTAGCTTCCATTAAACACTTGCCTGGAAACACTTATGCCTCATAATTGGATTGATAATTGGATGCTTATCAAATTTAAAATCAGAGTAGTTGTAAATACAAATATGTATTATGATATTGGAGTAACTGTACAATCTTTTGTCATTTTCTTTCAAATATGTGCACATACATCAGAAAACATGTCAATAAACGACAACTTATGCAGTCTACTGCAGAAAAAAGGCATAGCACTATTGGTTTGTGGAAGCTGGATCTGACACCCCAACTGACCTCCTAATGTTCAAACAATGGGCGCGTTAAAATTCCATAATTTTAGTACCAAAAAACATAATTTGCTGAATACTGTTACTCTAATCTGTAACCTACTGGTCTTAAACTGTGCACTTTAATTGGCTAATAATGTTTAAACACTAAAAACCTATTCTATTGTCTGCCATAATTCAGATTATATCAGGAAAATACTGCCGCCATGACTGGTATTAGATGCTGACTTGGTGTAGCTGATACTCCCCCATCCCACAATTATTGCTTCAACAGTGATAGATGTCATATTTTATGTAGACAAATTTTATGAATCTACCCGTAAATAGTAAAAAAGCCATCAATTTACCCTAAAGATTGATAAAATTTTAGTAATATATTCAAAATTTGGGTTAAAATTAAGTGGTGGGGTATTGTAATTTGATCTGTCATTGTAAGGGCAGGACATGCAGGCAAGTGATTATATATTTGCATCATAGCCCATTGTGTATCGTATTCATATTGGACAGAAAAGAATTGATTGGATGCAATTATATAATTTTCCTCAAAATTTTAATTAATTATTTTATTCGTCATAAAAATAGATTTTTGAGATATAAATGTTGCTTGCAAAAAAATTTGATATTTTCCTTAATGTTGAAGTTTGGTAAAGTTAACTCAAATCCTTTGCAGAAAACAAGTTGTGGCTTCAGTTCAACAAGCGTTAATAATTGGGATAAGTCTATTAGGTTACAGACCACAGTTGTGATTGGCTGGTTGCGCATCCCAACGGAGATAGTCCATAATTGTGAAAATACTGTGTTTTCAGCATGCTGTAGCTTCTGTTTATATAAAGGTAGCTTAGTCAGGTTTGCTGCATCACTTCATTACTTCATTGGTGGTCATAGATGCACTGTCTTCCAAGCCAGGTGGGAATTTTATGGTGGGGAAGGACAATGATGTGACCCTGGCAAGAGCACAGTTCATACACCTGTATGAAGCTAACATCCAGGTGTTGTTTCCTATTTCAATTATCACAAATTAACTGGGAATTATATGACAAAAATCTATCCATGTTTATCTGACATTTATATCTGTTAAATGCCATTCACGGAATTTTAAAATACCAAAATGCTAATTTTTTAGACTGCAAATATGAAAAATAGAAGGATTTATAACTGTGGTCTGTGGCCTCATTGGTAGGTCAGTTACCTTGCCAAATTTGGTGGTTTTCAGAGAGCCAAAGACCTAGCGCCAGGGAACCACTGTCAATATTTTGTCCATTTGGTGCAGGCTGCTGGAAAGATGAAAACATTTAAAATTTTCTGTCTTGGATTAATCATTAATCCAATGATGTGGCTAAGTAAAACTGGTGACAGGTCAGATGTTGCCTGGTTTAATGTTCTTTCCTGATTTCAACGATAGTAAACAACAACTTCAGTGAGAATAGCAGACGAGACCTGTCAAGATAACATGCATCAGAGCATCAGGTTTCCTAGGCATGGGTTATGAACCTATCCAACCCATGCCTAGGAAACCTGTTGATCCAGTCTCAGGCTCAGTGTTGATTGAAGGGGGAGTGGGCGAAAGCTTTGTCTTATATACACAAGCAGAAAAAGAATAGTCCGAGAATCCTGGGCCTTGGTCAATCAACTACATTTCCAAGCAACCACTGAAAGACACCACACTGCATCTTGAGTTAAAGTACAGAACTGGAGCATCACCAATAGTTGGGAGGTGTGGCTCTTTGACCCTTTCCCCCTGTAGATTAAGACAGAATCAACAGCTTTCCTTACCCCTGCCAGGGAAAGCTGTTGACTTAGATGTTTTCTTTTATAGTTCATACCTACAATTCTCATTAAAATTGTTCATTACTGTTAAAATTAGTTAAAAAATTGGAGCAGATGACCTTTGACCAGCAGCCACTTGTGGCCAGTTGAAGGAGGAATGGTTAATACACTGAATAGATAGCAACAGGTGCATATTAAGGTCAATCTTGTGCTTTAATCTGTATGTATCTTTTGTATACTTTGTACACAAGCAGTATTCTTGTGTGCTTGTGGCATGTTTATTTGGTTTCTGTGTGGGCATTTTCTTTATGTCATATAAGAATGTATAGGGCTGCCTGCAGCATTTGAAAGCAACAAGGTGGCAAATAGGGCGGAATCCATATTTTTTTTAAATGTGTACATGTACAAGGCGTTACATTAATGTAACTGAATTGACATACTTTTTATCGAAAGGGGATAAAAAGTGGTAAATAGTGGAAAGGCAATGAGGAAAAGATGAAAACCAGGCCACCTTTGAGTCTTCAATGTGAGAACACCCTCCCCCCCCCCCCCCAGGATGGGGATATGGGTGAGTGGACACATGTATATGTGTGCATGTCGTATTTTTCGCAACATGTAGATGATGGGTGCCAAAGAGTGTTTGTTTGAAAGCTGACTGTTCCGTGCTCAAAACATGAAGAGGGAAAGATACAGACTTTCTTTTTACACATTTAATGCTACTCTTCTTGACTGTTCTGTCAAATGTAACATTGTATATACAGTAGTACCTGCTGTATGCAACCACTGCCGTGAGCAGCCACATTGCTTTTTGTGGTCACTGGGCTCAGACATAGGAGTCAGTTTCTTTGTAAAATTTACCTGTGGTGACAGGTCACCTGCTGTATGTGGCCACTTTTTTGGGCGAAAGGGGTGGCCACATACAGCAGGTACCACTGTACACTTTCCAGTCCAGTTTATAAAATCTAAGTTGGTAAAGATCCGATCAGACCAGCCAAGCAATCTCTCCGCTGCACCCACCTGTATGTACCTGGAACCGGCCACTAATACAGCAGTCACATCATATGCCCCAATCAACAATGTTCTCTTGCCTGAAAGTAAAAACTCATTATTCACTTAGTTCATTTAATTATTGCAGAGCTTGCATGGTGAAATATGCTCCTGTGTTAAAAACTGTGAAAGCAAATTACTGTAGAGTCCCTTATCGTAGAGCACCCTCTACTTTTGCAAGGAGGGAGAACGAGGGCAGGCCAAACATGACAGACAAAAAAATCGAAAAATGCCAGTCGAAGTATGAAAGGTCAGCATCAAAAGGTACATGTGGGTTCAAGTAGAGGTCACTGCAGCATAGGGGGGCTAGGGCTGTGTATTATCACTACAGTATAAATCACAACCTTATAACTTGAAAACTATTCGGTATTGTATCTAGAAATATAAAATTTCTTATGGTAAATCTAGGTGATCAGCTGAAACTCTTAACTTAAATTTCAGTGCAAAAGCTGTTCACAGTGAAAATCTATGCAGCATTAAAACATGTAATTCAATGGGAATACATAACTCTAGCCCTCCAACATTTTTCGGTATTGGATTGTGATATGAAAGTCTCGATGTGGTAGGCACAGAAAAGATAAGTGTTTGTATTCAAAACAAGAATTGTAACAATGTGGATGCAAACACCAGGCAAAACCTTTATTTATTATCGTGTTTAATAAATATTTACCGCAACATATTATTTTCATCAATCAAACATGTACTGGACCATGTTAAAGTGTACACCATATGGCTAAGGTTGTACATGTATCTGAACAAAAGTACATCGCGACTGAAGATAGATGAAAAGGAACATTTTTGATGCGCACCCTTTTCCGTATCCACGCACAATACGTGACAATTAGGGACTATACGGCAAGCAGTTTTATGATAGCACACCTGACTATCCCCTGTCTGGCCATCTCATCTACAATGAAGAGTGCATCAGCTGGTGTAAAATTCAACCCGCTTCACTATGTCTGCAAATAGATAAACTTTGAATAACCTTGGTGAACTCAGGGACCTGCTATTGATGAGTTTGAGTGCCAGTGGAAGGGTTGACCAGCTCAGCGGGTAACTGGGTGTGGTGACCTCATAGCCTGGTCTGCCTTGCTTTTAATAAATCCCCCCCCCCCCCCCCCCCCCCCGGCGAGTCTGTTTGATATGGCATATATGCATGAAGCCGTGATTGAGTCCTCCCAGGTCAGGTACACCAGCTTGACAGTCGTGACTATAATGAAAAAGGCCGCTAGATGTATACAGTGGTACCTGCTGTATGTGGCCACCCCTTCTGCCAAGAAAAATTCAATGGCCACGTACATCAGGTGACCTGTCACCACACGTAAATTTTACAAAGAAATTGACTCCTATGTCAGAGCCCAGTGACCACAAAATGCAGTGCGGCTGCTCACAGCAGTGGTTGCATACAGCAGGTACCACTGTATAAGCACATGCAGTGGTTTGAATCACAGTACATGTACTAGTACTATGAATCAAAAAATTGCCACAGTTGAAATATAAGCGTCTGTGATTTTACCTCCTAAACTGATCTAGAATTGGAAGATTTGCATCTTCAATAACTATATATATACTATAATAAGTTTTTTAAAAAATGTTTCAGCTAGAAATGGAAGTAGGATCATACTGATGAGTTCAATTGTTGTAGCCAAGTAATTAGCACTAGGCTAAATTTGGACTCAGTCTGCCAGATTTGGATTCTCATTACACTTATCCATCTCATTACATCTGACAGCTGATTATGAAGTGGTCATGCAAGAACTTAATTACCAGTCACACATATAAAGCCATTGGTGGCCATGCAGTGAAGATAGGGAACTATGCATGCATCACAACGAGAGTTCTCACGATTACAACTACCATATCCACAACACTTAAATTTGTTGAAGTTCGAATTTCTGGGAGGCTAAACAGGTTTTTGCAACTTGGAACTGGAAAATGAGAATTTGCTCAATGTGGAAACACTGTTTTCCTTTTGCAAGTTTGAACCTCTGGCATTTTTTGCATACACTGTACATCAATTTTTGCAATAGAAAACTCAACATGCCTTTTACCCGTGTCCTTTTACTGGACCATATGTATTAGTTCTTTGTGGCACACCAATGTTCAAGAGATTGCTTCCATGATGATTGTTTAGCACTCGTGTATAATTGCTCTCTCATAAAAGTAGACAGGATCATAATGGTATACTCACATGAGTCTGGTCAGCCAAATTTAATGTTATATTTTGGGAAATATTTGTATGTCAAATCAACTATATGAATTTATACTCTTATAGACTAATTATGGTGTGTGTGTGTGTGTGTGTGTGCGCGCGTGTGTGCGTGCTTGCATACGTGTGTTATTATACATGTACATGTACCTTCACTGCACTGTTCCATGATACTTTTGTCAAACTGTTATAATTGTACACATCAGCACAAGTTCCTTTTCTCTTTGACAGACCTATCTTACATTATAAACTTAAATTAATTATATAGGAACTATTTGTAGAAACATGACTAAGCTTGCAGGTGCTTGTATGTCATTTTCTGAGAACTTTAGGATTTTTTTTCATTTCTTCAGACATAATTATTCAAAGCATGCATGAAGGGTACATGGATGACTGAATAATTCAGGTGTTACAGTTAACATACATGTACATGTTACATTGACTGAGAAGGCAATGTACTGGACATTAATTTATCTAATAAATGACTGCAGTACATTAATTATCTTCCTAAGACATGACACTTGGTCAAATGATGGCCTCTCATTACAGGTACAATAACACCCTCTTTTCAAAATTTATTAAATGATTTTTCTTCAAACGGCAAAAGATAAATGTATCAGAGCCTGTGGATCTTTCAGTGAAATGACCCCCCCCCCCCCCCATCAATTGCTGAATGTAGCTGACTGGCTCAGTGTACCAACAACACAGCATCTTTTCTTTCCAGAACTCTTTGTCAGATAATTTTTTGGAACACAATTATTCTTTCTTTATGGGCTCAATGCTTTCCAATTGTTCATGTCCATCCAGGTATGACCACAGTTTATTTGTAGAAAAGTTCTTAATTTTTTTTCAGTTATTAAGTCTGACTGCTATTATATTTTTTTACTCCTTATTCATTCTTATATGCTGTATTGAATAATTTATGATGGCAGTGCCCAAGTGACCCAAAAAAGCAAAATATGATGTAGGTACGTACAATTTTACATGTACAAGAGTGTCGTGCAGTGTTCACCAATGGAGCACTTGCCTGTAAGGGTCAGTTTTTTTGTCAGGTGATGTGCATTATGTTACCCAACAATTGACAAAGTGTGTAATTTAAACATAGTTGTTGGCCTTTTTGGTAACAGCTTTTGACAGGGAACAGATGAGTTTACAATTTTTTGTACAATTGAGCATATACACTCTAGACAGTAAAAACTAGCTGGAATGCCCACTGTTGATAAGGGTAACGTCTGCTTCCAAACAGTTAATCTTTTGATCATGCATAAATCAGATGAAAAGTATCCAGTTGTTTATACCAAAAAAAATATACGTAACTGTATAAGTGTGTTTTTGATTATGTATTGAGGCTCCCACCAGGGGGCTGTGATCATGGTGCAGGGAGAAAGTCAATGCTCTTTCATGGCTGATACACGTATTTTAGGGGTGATCGAAATTACATTTGCGTGGTTCACATGCATGCAGTTAATGACAAAAATGACAATGACAAATCATAGTTAAAAAATGACATTAATCACAGTTCACAGGAAACAATTAAAATACAAGGTACACGTATGAAGACAGGACATACATAATATTACAATGTTCTTGTCAACCAGCCAGCCATCTTTTTGAAAGATTGCTTAAAATTAGTTAGATGGCATTTGCATGTTACAGCTAAAGGTATCAGCAAGAAGTGACTCCTTTATAGTCTCCACATTACCACCTGGGTGGATACCAATTTTGACTTTGCCCTGAAATAGTTCAAAACTACGTAACTCAAAATGGCTGCCAAATGCCCATACTGCAGACTGAAAAGTGATATAAACATGTTAAAAGTTGTTCCTTTCTGTAATTTTGATACAAATAGTCATATCATGCCCATCAAAATTAAAGTAAATTATTGTTTTGGTCAATATCTAATTTCCATATTTCAAAATGGCTCCCAAATAGTGTCCTTTACATGTGGTAGACCTGAATTTCCAGTCACTTTGAAAACAGCTATAGAAATTATACTGTGGCTAGTGCTTTACATGTTTTCAAAGGTAAGTACCTTTATTTTGAGCTTCAAAAACCTGATTTGAGGAAATGTGCATAAGATAATGTTGGTAGCTGAGAGTAGCCTTTGTAAGTATGGTAACTACAATGTATATAGTTAGATATGCCACTTTAATTTTGGTCACAGTAAGGAGAGTTTCGTACATGTTTGAACCACATACATAACTCACACATTGCTTGCTTTATTATTTCAATCATATACTGCCTTAGATTTCATAATAATCATCATCATCATCATCATCATCATCATCATCATCATCATCATCATCATCATCATCATCATCATCATCATCATCACCACATTAAACCCCAAATACCGGTACTGGAGGAAATCAATACATCGATATGAAAGTATGATTGACCCAAATTCAATAGACACAATATATATACAAACAACAAAAGTACGCAATACAGTAAAATAAAAAAAAGATGCCTCAGAATGCAAAATTCTTCAGCAACAGTGATCCCCCCTCACTTGACAAGACCCACACCAGTGCAGTGGTCCTGAAGACCACCTCTTCAATGTGGTCACCATGCAGACAGCAGGGTGGCCCCACCAAAGGGGACCACTACAGTATGACCATGCAAAATGATGTATAGAACATCACAAAAAAAAAAAAAAAATCATGTTATGCTTATTAACCATTATTTACTATCAGTCATTTGCCATCTGCCAGAAACACATTTTGCTGCTGGATTACAACAGTGATCTGCATTACACCCACATGCAGGTGTACAGATTGTGGGTTTTTTGTGTTTTTTTTCTTTATTTTTTTGGTGCATCTGCAAGCAGCAGACAGACATTTGGTTTGGCAAGTGCACACCACCACCTCGAGACAACCTGTTGGGACAGCAGGTAGTGTCATCCAGATGATCTCAAGTCCCTCATCTGTAGGCATCCACCCCCCTGATGTCTCTGGTAATGTGATAAAACTGAACAGAGAAAAAACTCACTCAAAATGAATTTAGGCCAGTGCTGGGACTTCAGTGTGACTGGCTGATTAATTGTATGATACCACTGTCTAGCTGTCTGGCTGGTAATGTGATAAAACTGAACAGAGAAAAAACTCACTCAAAATGAATTTAGGCCAGTGCTGGGACTTCAGTGTGACTGGCTGATTAATTGTATGATACCACTATCTAGCTGTCTGGCGTGTATATTGAGCAAATCCAAAATGAGCACAATAATGTCATAAAAATCCTGAAATTTACGTAGAACACCCAATAGAATTTGCACCCTGCTAATAAGATGTTGTGTGACCATAGGACCCACAAAAGAATGGTGAGTTGAACATATTGTACAGTTTATTGGCTGAAATGTTAGACTTTTGTGTTTTAGAGTGCCATTTTGGTGGCCATTTTGTTTTTATCTGTGGCAAAGCCACAGATATTACAATCAGTTTTGGCGGCCATCTTTGTTTACATGTTGCTTGGCAATGCCAAAAAAAAAATGGGGATATCCAAGTTTCTGAACGGGAATTTGAGGTTTAAGGCCCAATTGTTGAGGTTGCGGGTCTGAAGAGCTTAAAAAGAACCATTTGTAAGTCCTCAATTAATTCAATTTAGTTGAAAACTTAATGCGAAGTTGATATATGTGTCAAGGGCCGCTCTCAGAAGTCTGAAAATATCCACTTGTTGCTCATTAGGGGATCGTTTCACCCGAAAAAACGCGCCTCTGTGTCGTGAAGAAAGTTTAGCTGCAGGTCGTTTGTTAATTTTTGGGGTACATCTTTTAATAAGAGGCTTTTTCTTATCTGCGTGTACACTAGTGTTCTAATATAAGTGCGTAATTATCCAACCTTGATGCCAGTATAACCCTGCCACCGGAGACAAAGGAACTTTCCCAAGACCAAGCGGTCACCCGTGGGCGTGGCGTATGCAGTCAGAATTACACGCGTGCGCACAATGGCACATCGCTCCACGTGTTGGTCGATGTTCCGCTTGTCTTTACATCAGCCGTAACGAAAGAAAGTGCATAATACTATGGACTTTTGGTTAAATTTTTGGGTACATCTTTTTATGAGAGGCTATTTCATAAGGCAGACTTTGTTCGAAAACTTCGGCACATGTTACCGCAATCCAGAACGGGAAGACGGGCTTGCGCTTCCCTGCTGAAGGCTGAATGAATTAACCCAAATTCTTGAGTTTGCACATCCGGGTATAGAAAATGGAGATGTACGGTCATATGTTTGCACGAGGATGAATCTGGTGATTGCTGTGTCGAAATTGCATGGACAAGAAAGAAAGACCAAAGTTTAATATCGAAGGCATATCAGAGCACTGTCCGCATAGAATGACAGAATCTGTTGTATTCGAGCAACAGATAGAGTGTTGAAACGATCGAATTTCACCGCAACCCAAATGAGTCCCCAGCATACGGGATGCAAAGCCAGAGCCGATCAATATTTCTGCGTGCCGTGGGGCTCCCGTTGGGATGTAGAATCTCAAATCAATTTAATGGAATTGAAATAAAAGTACATGTACATAAGAATACTTGAGGCCCCCCACACCCATGTCAAAAGAATGTGGAATTAACCGCTGAATTATAGCACTGCAGGCTTTAGATATTATGAATTTGTAAACAACATTAGCATATTTCTCTATTTACCACTCTGGCAGATTGTCATATTGGCATGCACAAGTTCCAACATTTATCATTTTTAATCTTTCACTGTCTTTTACCCACCACACGTCATTCAACGAGGAAAGGATGCCAGACAAAGATATATTTGAAGCGATTCTGTAATATACTTGAGATGTAAAAGTTTAGTTTTATTTCATTAAAATGCAAGGGAGGCTGACACTCGAACATATACTTTTAAATCAATCAACCAATACAATAAACAAATTACAATATATTTAAATAGATTGAAAGCTAATTGCCTCCATGAAAATTTTGTTTGCATCATCAAAAAGATGCAGTGCCAGTGTAATGTTTGTCAAAAATAATTTTTGTTTATAAATTTCAAGAATTTGTCACAAAAACATTAAATATTTTTTTGGAATTCAATAGAATGTTGATATCAGATAACTCAACTTAAGTACATCAAATCACATTGTGATTCAAAGATTCACAGTTTATAAAAATTGAAAAAAAAAATCCCTACCTACCTACCTACTCTACTTTTGTGCTTCGCTGCAACAGGAAACACGACATTTGTTTTAGGCCTCACCAACGCTATTTGCCTGTCCAGGACTCCGCAGAAATGAAGTGCTAATATCTTATAACATTAAGGGTATATATCAGGTTATGCGTGAGTCTTACAAATGACTTAATAAAAGTCTGAAAATACGTTAAAAGTACCATAAACTATATATTTCCTGAAAGCTAATAAATCTGGGAATAAGTTGATAGCATTTTCATTTTTACAAGTTCTTCTGTGTTGACACAACAATCAGGTAAAGTGATCATAAAAAAATCACACAATTATTAAATCTACTTTTTTATTTTGAGCTTGAGCATGTGCATTTCTGTTGCAAAAGCTAGCAGACATGATTTTCTACACAAACGTGTCTCATTTTTGTCATTGTTTGCGCTATTGTGGAGATACTCCCGTTTAAAGTTGAAAAGATGACATTCCATTCTTACATCAAAGGTTTTGACTTTTGGCTCGCTGTGGAGGGAAAACCACTCAACATAGAAAAAATCTGAGACACGTTTTTAAAGATTACATTCTTGTGAACAGTTTGCCACAAACCCCAGGTCTTTATGAGCAAAACTGACGAAGTTGATTTCACAAGAAGTTGAGAAACAAAGGCCAGGAATGATGCCGAGAAAAACGCTTTCAAAGCAAATGCCGACTTCAATAGGACTTAGGCTATTCTTTGGGCCTTTGATCGCAATGACACCTTGGTATTCCGTTACGCACTCCTACCTGTTGAGTAAATGGACAAGTTTGGAGCATCAAACTTCAAAGAATGCTTTATTTTAGAGGTTTTACATCCAAAAATGTTATAATCATGCTCATCTGTCACTTTGGATTCCATGTTGGGGTTTCTCAAGTTTAACCTGATTGGCCGACAAATGACTGACAGGTGGTTACGGGGCAACCGGGTTCTACGATGTTTGCCGTCTTGCGTGGGGCCCAGTATAGGTGTCAGTAAATCGGAACTTCAGTCTCAGTTCAGAAAGTTTCTATCAAGTTCACAGGATCGTTGCTTACATTTGTGTGATTAGAAAGTGCTATTGCAAAGATGCCGAGAAAGAAAAAACCTAGGGGCAGACCGATGCCCGCGTCAGTTGCAAGTGAACTCAAAGCGTCTGATCTAGGATCATACTACAATCAGTTCCCTCCAGTGGAGACGACCCTGCAACCCGACGTGAGCCTCACGGAGACCCCGGGCGAGTCTGGCATTGCATGGTCAGGGTCGAACGAAGTCGCGGCCAAGGTCACGGATACTGATTCGGTGAACACCACAACATCCACAAGCCAACCCGGTCTGGACAAACGCTTCTGCAGTGCTAGTGCCCAGAAACTCGGAGACTTTGTGGTCCCCGAGGCTAGATCTACAGATTGTTGTGAACAAGGAGATGTGAATGAACAGCCAGAGGGATACCGAATATGGGACTGTTCTCAGTTGCAGGCTTGTATTGATGCCGCTGCTGTGTGTGCAACTTGTAAAGTTGGAACTCTGAAACTGAGCGAAAGAACAAGTATTGGAGCAACAAGAGGATGGAAGTCTGAGTTTATATGGATATGTTCAAACGAGAGTTGTACACAAAGGGATAATGCGGTTTGCCTGCCCAGCTGATCGTAGTATGCTTGTGCGGAGCGTGCGCAGAAGCGCTCACACCTGCTGTATGTAAATGAGGCTCCTGTTGGATTCCTGCAGGGTGGAGCTTAGAAGCTTAGCTAGTCCCCAGCCGAAGCCACACCAAACAGTGAGAACCAGGCCCAATACTTTTGCCAAAATTCACAATTTTCCTTTACACAACCTGAAATCTGATTCCGGCATACAAAACTTAAAGGAAAAGTGCATAACATGTGTGAAAATAGCAAAAATGATGGTTTAACCCATTGTAACCTGATATATATCCTTAAAGACTTGTGTTGAAGTTCCTGAGTAAAGTTACCACCTGTAACATGGCTTTTTGACTCACAGTCGCTTTTTGTCTCAGCTGACCTAGCAGTCAGGTTGAGATATTAGAAGACTCAGTCATCCATGGCTTCTCTCTGTCCATTCACAATACACCTTTTTTTGACTTCTTCTCCAAAACAGCCAGCCAGATTCACTTCAAACTTGGTGGCTATGTGCCTTGGGTGGGTCTCTACCTAGTTTGTTCAAATGGTTACGATCCAGTGATTTTTAGCTCAGCAGACTTGTCAGTCAGTTGAGCTTATCTTATGGTACTCTGTCCGTTGTCCTCCCTCTGTCAACAATTCACATTTTCGACTTCTCCGAAAGTGCCAGATCCCACTTCAAACTTGGGGGCTGGGGATGGGGGTGCCTTGGGTGGGTGTCTACCAAGTTTGTTCAAATGGTCACGGTCCAGTGATTTTTGGATTTAATGAAATTTTGGGGGTTTTTTGGGCAAACCTTAAAAAATCTCATTCTCTGAAATCGCTCACCCAATTGCTTTGATATCACACAGGAACACTCCCTGGGACTCTTAGTTCTAAATTTGTTCACCAGGTGGTGCTGCAATTTTTTCCCTTTTTTTTAATGAATTTTTTGTGTTATAGGTATTTTTGACTTCTTCTCTAGAACTGTCACTCAGATTAAGCCGAAACATGGTGGATATGTTCCTTGTAGAAGGGTCAAACAATGTTGTTTACTATGTGGGGCTGCTGCGGATTCCTGATGTTTAACAATTTTTTCAATTCGGCTCTTTTTCAGTAAATACACCCATCCTATTGATTACTATGTAAGTCAGTGGGCTTTCTAATGCCAATTTACATTTTCAACTTCTTCTCCAAAACCATCATCCAGATTTACTTCAAACTTGGTGGGGATGTACCTTGGGTGGGTGTCTACCAGGTTTGTTCCAATGATTTTTGGATTTTTATATATTTTTTTTTTCCAAAAATCTTTACAAAAGTTTGAATAGGAAAGTTTAACATGGGAATATCTTGTAATGCCTATAAAAATGGTCACGCTCTATTGATTTTTGGATTTTTTATGAAATTTTTTTGTTCTTTTTTGGGACAAACCTTAAAAACTCTTCTCCTCAGAAACCGCTCACCCAATTGCTTTGGTATCATACATAGACACTCCCAGGGACATATAGTTCCAAATTTGTTCACCAGGTGGCGCTGCAATTTTTTCTTAATTTTTTTAATGAATTTTTTGTATGGTTTTGCGATTTTTCACTTGTTCTCAGAACGGTTACTCAGATTAAGCTGAAATGTGATGGATGTGTTCTTGTGGAAGGGTCAAACAAAGTTGTTCACTAGGTGGCACTGCTTTGGATTCCTGATTTTTAAGGATTTTTTTTCAATTATGGTACTTACCAGTCGATGGAGCTTTCCTATTGATTACTATGTAAGTCAATGGGCATTCTAATGCTAAATCGCAGGACAACTGACACGGAATTTACTGTTTACTTGATAACTTGAGATCTGTTTTGAGTCGGTAGCGTGATGCAGCAGGTTAATGTTTCTGTATGAAGGTCATGCGTAGACAGTACATGAATGACCTTGATCTCGTTTCTGGGGTCACAGTGCAACATGCATGAATTTTACTCTTCATTATAACTTGAGAACTACTTGAACCTTCCTGTTGCACATGTTAGCGTTTTTCTCTAAAGGTCAGACTTACTCAGAACATGGATGACCTTGATCCTTTCCCAAGTTCACAGAGCTGCAAGTGTGATGAATGTCTAGGTCAGCTGAGCATGGGCTGTTCACACAGCCCTCTTGTTTGGATTTTTTGTTTTGTTTTTTGGGGGGCAAATCTTAAATAAATCTTCTCCAGAACCACTCATCCAGTTGCTTTGATATCACACAGGAACACTCCTAGGGACTCTTAGCTTTTAATTGTTCACCAGGTGGCGCTGCATTTTTTTAATAATTTTTTTAATGATTTTTTTTAGTGTTTTCACTGTTTTTGACTTCTCCAGAACTGTCACTCAGATTAAGCTGAAACTTTGTGGGTATGTTTCATGTGAAATTGTCAAACAAAGTTGTTCACTAGGTGGCATTGCTATGGATTCCTGATTTTGAACGATGTTTTCAATTCGGGTACTTCTTGGTAAAAGCACCTTTCTTATTGTCAGATTACTATGCAAGTCAATGGGTATTCTAATGCTTTTTCACGTTTTGGACTTCTCTGAAGAAACTGTATGTCAGATTCATCTCAAACTTGGTGGCAGTGTACGTGGGTTGTCATGCTCCAGTGAATGTTTTATGATATTTAGGTCAGCTGACCTGCTGGTCATCTGTCAGCAGAGCATTAGGCCCATGGGTCTGTTGTTCAGAAAAATATCTTGATGTGTTGGTCCTAAAAAGTGATCTCAATTTGGCCTGGTCTCTCAAGCCAGCTGTCACTTTATTCCCTTCTTTGGCAACAAATTATAAAAGGTACAACACCAAAAACTTTAGAAAATGGAGAATATTCTGGAAGCACATTATATACACACACAATTATGTGTCTACCAAAAAGACCAATCGACCAACCAGTCAGTTTGCCGCCACAGATTACATTTTAGGCCCATGGCCTTGTTTTATTTCTTACTTATTTAAAGCCCAAAATGCAATTGGTATCCACCCCTACGCTATCCACTACTATCCACTGAATAACTCTGGCAAGTCACTTTGCCTGTAACACAGAAATGCCATTTATTTAAATGAACAGGTAAGTTGGTTGGCTGACTATACCTCTTGCCCACTGCATAGACAAGGTTAAAATTACTGGGTCTTGTAATCTGGACCCAGATGGTCTTCAAGGCTGTGTCTTGTCTTGCTTTTGGGTGGTCCTCAAGGCTGTGTGCCAGGTGGTTCTCAAGGCTGTTTCTGGTCTTGCCGCTAGGGGGTTCTCCAGGCTGTGTCTGGTCTTGCCTCTTGGGGATTTTCAAGGCTGTGTCTGGTCTTGCCTCTAGGGGGTTCTCTAGGCTGTGTCTGGACTTGCCTCTAGGGGATTCTCAAGGCTGTGTCTGGTCTTGCCTCTGCATGGTCCTCAAGGTTCTGTGTGGTCCTTAGGCTGTGTCTGGTCTTGCCTCTGGGTGGTCCTCAAGGCTCTGTGTGGTCTTGCCTGGTCTCATTTCTTGCTTACTGGTACATACTGTGAGGAATTCCTGACGGAAATTTTCATTTTCCTGTAAGAGTTTGATCATTGACGTGTGCAACTTCACTCTCATTGTTGGATTGAAATTTATGAATATGGGTAATGTTTTTCTGAACTACTTGAGCATTCTAAATGTCATTTATGGAACATCATGTGGATTTAATACGTCCACAGGCTTCTGGGATGAACAGCACACGCAACAGACCACTCACGCCACCTAGTGTTTGTAATTTGTGACCAGAGTACATGATGGAAAAAGTAAAATTGTGTGCAAGTGGATGGTATGGCTTGGTGTGAAATGTGAGTACTGGAGAGGATTGTCTCCTGTTGGTAATGCTTCAATGCTGATTGCAGTCAGTAACACCAGAAAGTAAAAAATTGACGGAACTACCGCCGGTCAATTATATCACAAGGAATTAAAAGGCATACAGATCATGCATTATATCGAAATAACATCCCACAGTCAGGTTGAACAACTCATCCCGTATATGAATGAGCCGTTAATTCACACATAGTTCCCCCACCACCACCACCACCATATGCATCATATATGTCTCAATTAGTGAGCATCAACCAGTTATTCCTCCATTGCACTAGCCTCTTTCAGTCATTTAATGTGCACATTAACTCTTCACCCTCTGAACTCATCCAGCCAAAACAGGCTGGAGGTAAAACATTATCTGCTTCACTGATTTACTGATTTTAATATCAATATACCCCGATTGTTCACTAGCTGGTGCTGTGATATATATATATATATTTTTTTTTACAAATTGTTGTGTGTTAAAGCTATTTTCAGTTTCTCCAAAACCGTCTCTTAGATTAGTTGTTCACTAGGTGATGATATTCCGCATCTCTGATGTTTAACAAATTTTTCAACTTGGGCACATGTCGGTTAATACATACATTCCTAATTATAACAATGCAAGTCGATGGGGATTGCAATGGAAATTCATATTTTCGACTTCTTGTTCAAAACTGTCAACCAGATTTACTTCAAACTTGGTGGGAATGTACCTTTGGCGAGTCTGTCCCAAGATTGTTCAAATGGTCATGCTCCAAGTATTTTAAGATTTTTTTTTTTACCAATTTTCTTGTTCATTTTTCAGAAAAATCTTTTAAACATTTTTCTCTAAAACTGCTGATCCAATTGGTTTCAAATTGTATAGGGAAGCTTCTGGGACTCATAGACCTTAATATGTTCAACAGGCAGTGCTGCAATTATTTTTCACTTTTTCTCACAAACCATAAGTTGGATCCTCTTCAAGCTTTTTGGGAATGTTCATGGACTTTATCACCACCAAGTTTGTTCACTGTCATTTTCTGATTTTTAACCAACTATCAAAATTAGGGAAATAGGTAGGGGATATGTCCATGTTATTACAGTCATGATGGATGATAAAGTTCAGAGGACCACTTCAGTCTTTGCATGGAAGGTCAGCTGAGCACAGGACTTTCACAGTTCTCTTGTTTGTAGAATACCATAATAAATTTTGTGTACAATAATACACTATACACATGTAAGAGACAGGACACATGATAAATGGTACAAACAAGCATATTTCTTTCCTTCTTTTTTTTCTCTCTCTTTTTTTTGGGAGGGGGGATCAATGAGTGCACTCAGGATTAATGATGGACTAGGACCATCTGTCTCCAACAAAGTGAAACAACAGTGCATTTCAAATTAATTATCTATCTTAATTAAATGTGTGTGATGTGCCCTGAAGGCTTTCAATATGCTATGTAATATTCAAGGGAAAGTGATGCCAGAGTGGTCTCAAAATTTAATTCAAGAGAAACCAATTAATGACCAATTATAAGTTGAAAAAGCTTCATTGGCTGCACAGTTTAGGCATGCATATATATATATATATATATATATATATATATATATATATATATATATATATATATATATATAAGACACATATACATACATACAGGGTTACTGTTTCAATAAAATACTTTGAATGAAACTATAATATAAACGTGTTTAAATGCAACTGAATATAATGAAATAAAATTATAGTTACAGTAAGCTTTCTTTAGCTTTACATTTCCAAATTGTTTAAGTCATAGTGAGCTCTGTGATATGCAAGAGGTCAATCTGTCATGTGCAGTCAGCACTGACTTTGTGGGTTTCTTCAGTTAAACATGAGTGTAACTGCCGCAATCAGCACTGACTTTGTGGGTTTCTTCAGTTAAACATGAGTGTAACTGCCACAATCAGCACTGACTTTGTGGGTATCTTCAGTTGAGCATTACTGTAACTGCCACAATCAGCACTGACTTTGTGGGTCTCTTCAGTTAAACATGAGTGTAACTGCCACAATCAGCACTGACTTTGTGGGTATCTTCAGTTAAGCATTACTGTAACTGCCACAATCAGCACTGACTTTGTGGGTTTCTTCAGTTAAACATGAGTGTAACTGCCACAATCAGCACTGACTTTGTGGGTTTCTTCAGTTAAACATGAGTGTAACTGCCACAATCAGCACTGACTTTGTGGGTTTCTTCAGTTAAACATGAGTGTAACTGCCGCAATCAGCACTGACTTTGTGGGTTTCTTCAGTTAAACATGAGTGTAACTGCCACAATCAGCACTGACTTTGTGGGTATCTTCAGTAAAGCATTACTGTAACTGCCACAATCAGCACTGACTTTGTGGGTATCTTCAGTTAAGCATTACTGTAACTGCCACAATCAGTGCTGACTTTGTGGGTTACTTTAGCTAATGCTTCCCCACTCAAAGTGCCCAAAAGTACTCAATGATCATGTAAACTGTGGTCTTTTTTAATGTTCTTACTAAAAGTCTGTGTTGATATAAAACATTTTCAGATTATAATTGCAGATCAGACCAGACCCCTATGTCTTGTTGGCAAAGAAAGCTCTGGCCATGAAAGGGTTGAACAGGATTGTATTAACTGCCACGGTCAATGATGCCTTTCCAGGTTCTTGAGTTAAACATTAGTGTCACTGTAATAAGCCAGAAATAATATCACAAGTTCATGAAGTTGCTGTTTGATTGTTGGTTCTGTAAGTTTCTCCCAATACATTGTTAGCAAATGTATGTTTTTCCATCTTTTCAGAAAGAAAAATTGTTTTCATTTTTTGTTGTTGTTTTTTTTTTTTTTTTTTTTTTTTGTTTTTGTTTTTGTTTTTGTTTTTGTTTTTGTTTTTTGTTAATTTATTATTTTATTTTATTTTTTATTTTTTGTACAAACAGCTGAGAGGTGATTCCCGGTGCCATCAGTGACTGAGCCAATAGTAGCACATTGAAGACTCCTTCCTGGCCAGAACAAGGTTGAGGTAACAGTTTTTCCACAGCATGGGTTTCAAGCTGTTAGCATGGGACATGCTATTGATAGGTCTCCTCAACAATATTTTTTTTTATAGCATATTGTGTTATCAAGAGATTCAAGCACCTTTGCAAGTCCATGAAGCGCATGTATTGAAGCAGACAAAACATGATATGTGGGCACTCAGTGGTGACGAAAACGGTTTGTGTACCTGTTGACGCAGGCATTGCTATGAATGATATGACGATTTGGTTCTACACGTTCTTCTTGTTTCCATGGTAACCTGGGATGTCTTGCACCATCTTTTACCACACACTAGGCAGGTATTATCTTGCAACATTTCCATAGATGTTTCTTTCATGGACTCACAAGGAGTATCTCATTGTTTCGACAAGGTAAAGATGGATGATGCCTGTTGCTAGGCAACTGTTAAAGAGCTGAGGTCTATTATCTCCCATACTATTGTATATGTGTCTTTTTGTCGTATGTCGTCAATGACCACTGGGTCATTTTTATTTGTGATCACCAGGTAAACCCATGTAATGTAAGTAATTGTTTAACATGCAATGGAAAGGTAGGAGCCTAGGAGTACACAGGACATAGGTAATGCCAGTGCAAAAAGTATCAGATGTGGGATGTGAATCATCATATATTCAGACTGTTTTAGGAGTCAGCTCTTTCTATGCTTAAATCACAAAAAAGTATTTGTGCTCAACTGAAATACTGCTACTTCTATTATTATTATTATTGTTATTGTTATTATTATTATTATTATTATTATTATTATTATTATTATTATTATTATTATTATTATTATTATTATGTCTCCCGGTGGAAGCCGGGGGACATATTGTTTTAGTGCCCGTTTCTTCCGCTTCTTCTTCTTCTTCTTGTTCTTCATGTTCTTCAACACTTTGTTTCCGTGCGATAAGTCTTGAAGGACTTGACAGAATTTGATGAAACTTGGTAGGATTATGTATCTAGGCAAGACCTAGGTTGGGATTGTATTTGGATGACCTTGAGCGAATTCTCAAGGTCACAGGGTCACTTATGTGAAATTGGTTTCCGTTCGATAAGTCTTGAAGAACTTGATGGAATTTGATGAAACTTGGTAGGATTATGTATCTTGGCAAGACCTAGGTTGGGATTGTATTTGGATGACCTTGAGCAAATTCTCAAGGTCACAGGGTCACTTATGTGAAATTGGTTTCCGTTCGGTAAGTCATGAAGAACTTGATGGAATTTAATGAAACATGGTAGGATTATGTATCTTGGCAAGACCTAGGTTGGGATTGTATTTGGATGACCTTGAGTGAATTTTCAAGGTCACAGGGTCACTTATGTGAAATTGGTTTCCGTTCGATAAGTCTTGAAGAACTTGATGGAATTCAATGAAACGTGGTAGGATTATGTATCTAGGCAAGACCTAGGTTAGGATTGTATTTGGATGACCTTGAGCGAATTCTCAAGGTCACAGGGTCACTTATGTGAAATTGGTTTCCATTCGATAAGTCTTGAAGAACTTGATGGAATTTGATGAAACTTGGTAGGATTATGTATCTTGGCAAGACCTAGGTTGGGATTGTATGTGGATGACCTAGAGCAAATTCTCAAGGTCACAGGGTCACTTATGTGAAATTGGTTTCCGTGCGATAAGTCTTGAAGAACTTGATGGAATTTGATGAAACTTGGTAGGATTATGTATCTAGGCAAGACCTAGGTTGGGATTGTATTTGGATGACCTTGAGTGAATTCTCAAGGTCACAGGGTCACTTATGTGAAATTGGTTTCCGTGCGATAAGTCATGAAGAACTTGATGGAATTTGATGAAACTTGGTAGGATTATGTATCAAGGTAAGACCAAGGTTGGGATTTTATTTGGGTGACCTTGACCCAATTTTCAAGGTCACAGGGTCACTTATGTGAAATTGGTTTCCGTGCGATAAGTCATGAAGAACTTGATGGAATTTGATGAAACTTGGTAGGATTATGTATCAAGGTAAGACCAAGGCTGGGATTTTATTTGGGTGACCTTGACCCAATTTTCAAGGTCACAGGGTCACTTATGTGAAATTGGTTTCCGTGCGATAAGTCATGAAGAACTTGATGGAATTTGATGAAACTTGGTAGGATTATGTATCAAGGTAAGACCAAGGCTGGGATTTTATTTGGGTGACCTTGACCCAATTTTCAAGGTCACAGGGTCATTTATGTGAAATTGGTTTCTCTGCAATAAGTCTTGAAGAACTTGATGAAAATTGTTAGAGGAATGTATCTAGGTGAGAGCTAAAATAGGATTGTAATTTTCAAGCAAACTTGGTCATTTGTAATTTGTTATCACCTGTAGCTTATTCAGAGACGTAAGTGTTCCACCGGGAGACATTTGATTTTCTGTTGGAAAATCAGTCTGTCCTAGTTTCATTATTGGTAGTAGTACAGTGGTACCTGTTGTATGCAACCACTGCTATGAGCAGCCATATTGCTTATTGTGGTCACTAAGCTCAGACATAGGAGTCAATTTCTTTGTAAAATTTACCTGTGGTGACACAGGTCACCTGCTTTATGTGGCCACTTTTTCTTGGCAGAAGGGGTGGCCACATCCAGCAGGTAGCACTGTAGTAGTAGTAGTAGTAGTAGTAGTAGTAGTAGTAGTAGTAGTAGTAGTAGTAGTAGTAGTAGTAGCAGAAGTGGTAGTAGTGTATTAAAATCTTTCATTCAAAGACCTGAGAAAAACAAGAGCTTTTTCTTTATTGATCTAGAATAAGCAAACAGCTTGTTATCCACCACCCAGAAAGCGTGTATATGGGGGGGGGGGGGGGATGCTTGGTTATGGCAACTGTCCATCCATCTGGCTGCCAGTACCATTCCTCTGAAACTATTATACCTGGACTCCTGAAAATTCGTTGGTAGATCTTATCAAGTACAGACACCTATGGATACTTTTGTGTTGCTAACTATCTTTCCTGAGTAATTCATTAACAAGGTGCCTTCAGTAGCTAATTGATGGACAACAATTTCTCCATAAATAGAAAATGCTGCATACTTTTGGGGCCACATAGTTGCCTTTAAATATCAATATGAAATGATACATTTGCTTTCACTTAGTGCTGTCATATTTGATCTTGAGTGATCTTTAAAGGTTAAATCAAGGGAAATAGATATTCAAATATCTAGATGGAAAGTGGTGTATTTTGGGACTAGAGTTATACTATTACAATGAATAGGCAATCACGTGTGCTTTTACTTGCTACAGTCACGTTTTACATTTAATGTGCAAGACCCATGAAAGGATTAGTACCAGCAATTGTTGTTGGAGACAAATTCACGCTGTGGTAGAACTCTCATTTTTCAATCAATTTGCCTCAACTGTAATATCTTTTTATTTGACCCTTTCACTGATGGCCAGCAAGCCCAACATTTTGTTTGTTTGTTTTAGTTTTCTAGTTTTTTTGTTTTTTTTAAAGTCATTTTCGCCATACTTCGCTAATCAGCCTGTCCAAATTTCAGCCAGGTGCCCAAACTGTTGGCTCCCAAGAACTTACAACAGTTTCATCATAGACTTGTTCATCATCTCTCATCTGTTAAGAGACCAACCACATCGTGGCTGGATGGAGGGAGGATATTGAAAGCTTCAGCAGCTGTTTGTTACAGTCAAAACTGATGGATAAATGGATGGAGTCTGGCTTTGTCAATGTATGGTCTCAAAACAGGTGTTTTTTTTTTTGTTTTTGTTTTTTTTTTTATGATAGATGTGGTACATGCATGTTGCACACACCACTGCATATATGTAATTGCTGTGAGTCTGTTTGAAATCTCTCTGGCAAAGACGCATGTGGCGTCAAGTAAACTTGAAAGAACTTGCGAAGTTAAAAGCCAGAGGGACGTGATGAGTATATATATTGATACCTATAGCATGCAACTCTGTTGCTTTGACGCCGTCATGCTTAAATCACAGAAGCATCAGATGTAAATTGTTGTCTGCTTTAACGTTTTTGCACTTATTTCATGTTGATAGAAAACATTTTTTGCTGATATTTATAGATAAAAGCTATCATTATGATATTCCCCCAGGCTTTCTTCGGCTTTGGTTGTGTGTATTGTTCCTAACCTGCTTCAAGAAAAACTCTAGATGTAGTCTCATTGTGACCAAGAAAGGGTTAAACATTGCCAGAAATGTTTCTTTTTCATCAAAAAGGATGTAGGTGAGTAGTCTTGGAACATGGAACTCAAAGAGTGCATCAGAGAAACCTTTTGACTCTGTCCCTAAAGGGTTAATGCTGACTGTTCAACGGAGTTCAGTTTGTACTTGACCCATTCCTGGTCAGAGTATGACTGAGTCAATAGCTTTCCTTGGTATGGGTTGGGCACATTGCACCCAACCTGTGCTGAGGAAAGCTTTTGACCTGGGGCTAGCCATCATGAATATGCGGTCGTACATACAAATCTCAGCAAAAATATATTTTTGTAACAAGATATTTGAGTTAAAAAATTAAGCCAGACGACAATTTGCATCCAGGTGCTTCTGGGTGATTTGAACGGGAAAAGGTTATGACATGACATGACATGACATGAGATGACATGAGATGACTTGACTTGACTTGACTTGACTTGACTTGACTTGACTTGACTTGACTTGACTTGACTTGACTTGACTTGACTTGACTTGACTTGACTTGACTTGACTTGACTTGACTTGACTTGACTTGACTTGACTTGACTTGACTTGACTTGACTTGACTTGACTTGACTTGACTTGACTTGACTTGACTTGACTTGACTTGACTTGACTTGACTTGACTTGACTTGACTTGACTTGACTTGACTTGACTTGACTTGACTTGACTTGACTTGACTTGACTTGACTTGACACATGACTTGACTTGACTTGACTTGACTTGACTTGACTTGACTATACACAGAGTAAAAAAGTAAAACATCTCTAAAAAGGAGCTTAGACCACAAACGAAAACAGGTGAATCCTCCAAGCCTTCATACAGTGAACTGATTAGTTTGTCACTTCATCTTGTTTATTCTTCTGGTCTCAAACCATGAAAATAGAATATGAGGAAAATAATTTTCAAATATGCAGTGTATATATTGTGAAAATTGTGTACAGGAGAGTCATGATTTTTGCATGCAGCTTCAATGAAATGCCTGAAGTAAGGAAAATGTGAAGAGAAATGATGCGAGATTGCTTGCCAATGTAGAACATAACGTCCACATGTGCAGCACTCTTCTTCACACCTCCGGCCATTTTTCGCGTGACTGGAAATGATGAAAATATTCTAACAGTTTTGGTGTAAAAAAATTATAAGTAGACTGATAATGAATCGTGAATGTCAGGACGTTTATGTTTCTGGGAGAGTTGAGAGGCACCCAGTAGTGTGCGTTCAGCAGCTGTTGCTGTGACTCTGCAGAGGTAGGACACACATGTATATATGTAATACACAAAACTATGTAATGGCCCAGTTATTGATTACGTATGCAATGATGCCCGGGCTGCATCCGGAACTCCTGTGCAGAATTGAGTTGTTTTTGTGCAAGTGTGTGACCTCGGATGACCTAACAACCAGGTCAAACAAGGTGCCATTGCTTGGAATACTTATAGCAACCTGCTCAAGGTCCAGGTTAGCCGTTTATTCCTCAGTTTCACATATCAGCAGCAGAGTAGCATAATATTGATTTTCATGGTAGAATACCTATAACTGGTTGGAGCAGCTGCACAGTACTGCTGGAAACTTGGCTCACCTGTTCTTAAGGGCATGGTGTCCTGGCCCTCATCAGAGTGTTCACTGCGCTCTTGCTTGCAGCTTCCAACAGGGTAGATGTCCAGGGACATATGATTTCAGTCATGGGTTATGGGTTGCTGCATGGTACCAGACTGTACACATAGGTGCCCCAGTGGCCCACACCCTGCCAAACCCAAGAATTTTACTTTGGTACAAGGTGGGTTAAAAGTTGCTGCAAATTTCACGAGCGTCACTAGTGTGACACAGAGCCTCCTGGCGGCAGCATTCAGGCACTACCTGTGGTGCTGCTGGTACTTGACAGTGTACCACCTGGCCCACCAGCGTACCTGTTTTGATCCGGCCCACCAGCTGGAACAGAAAAAGTTTGGCAGGCTTGCACCATCCTCCAATTTGAAAGTTTGGGTGGCATCTCATTGCAGTCCATCACAATGGGGAGTTGCTGTTGTATTTCGGGCTAATAACTGTTGTATAGTGTTCCCTTGAGCCACCTGTAACTTCTAAAGGGCTTGTGCTATGAAAGGATCTGAGCACAAGCGTTGTAAATTTAGCTGAGTGTTGTTTGTTGTCGCTGTCAATGATGGTGCTTGCTGCCCGTGGAAGGCATTGGTACTGTTTTCTTCCTGGGCACTGGCATTTTGTGTGAAGCCCGAATGTTGGGATGCAACACTAAGAGCGGCGTGGCGCCACTGCATGGTGGGGACTAGCAGTGGGAACCGGTTTCCTTTTAGTGAACCAGTTCATAACAGGCCATGAACTGGCTCAAATCGTAGTTTTGCAGGCTCAGAATGGCAAAATGTTACAGTGTTGCCAGCATCAGAAAAAACCCTTTTGCAGGGTACACTGGTTGCAGGGATTCCAGTGTGGCAAAATAGGGGAAACTGACCAACCTGATGTCCCACTCTCCATAACAGACACTAGTCTTTTTATCACAAAACTTGCGCAAAGTATGCTGGTATAGTTTAAACTTCTATTAATTGTACAGGGGTGAACTTGTCCGGCCTTTTTGTTCTAAACATGCACAGCAAGTAAGCATGGTAAGGTCACGAATGTGTATAAATTCTTCAAAGAGTGCCTCTTTGTGAAGAAATTAGCAAGGCATGATGCAACACGTTTGTCCCAGCTCAGGATAATCAATGCGTGTTCATTTGATTAACACTGTTCTGCCCCAGTCAATCTGAACCGCCCGTTCGAAGTGCAGTTTGAAACGTACATGTAGTTCGAACCGGTTGAACTGGCATCTTGGTCGAACTGCTGCTACCTCTAGTGGGGATCAGGGGTGTGTTCAGTGTTGGGCGGTGATACACCAGCTGTCTCCACGTAGCTTGTG
Source organism: Hermodice carunculata (assembly GCA_964020975.1). Classification (NCBI taxonomy): domain Eukaryota; kingdom Metazoa; phylum Annelida; class Polychaeta; order Eunicida; family Amphinomidae; genus Hermodice; species Hermodice carunculata. The sequence goes on along the minus strand of OZ026612.1, from coordinate 98,749,768 downwards.
TAAAGCCTCTTTAATTAGTATTTGTTGACTGAATGTTAATTTTGTCCTGGAATTTACTGCTTGCAACCCTTGTGTAGCATCCTCAGGAGGTAGAATAGAGTAGAACAACTGTCCAGGTCGTTGTTTCAAAAGCTCCAATGCCCATGCATTATAAGCACAGCAGTCTGGGTCGAAGTATTAGAATCGCGTTCAGTCTGCAATGGACCAGGAACATTTATTCCGCAGAGGTATAGATTGATGGGTGGTGTATAGCACTAAGTAGAGTCTGTAACTGAGTTAGGGTTAAAGTGCAAATTATACACAAGAAAATTATAAGTAGGCTCGGTTACAGTCCGTCAGGTAACACTTTGGACTCGAGAACTTACAACAGCACTAAGTATAGTCTTCACTATAAGGGGGTGGTAGCAGGATGCGGGGTAGATGTCTGTGAGACAGTTTCCAAGGTCATGTAGACTTGCTCACTCACTAGCTGCACCGCTGTCCCTTAATTGTTGACCCCTGGTAGATCTGTCCCTCAACCAATGGCATTCCCCTGGTCAGCAAAAGGGGCTGTTGTGGCATGAAAATCAATATCCCTGTCCTGCAGAAAACTCCAAAGGACCAAAATTAATGAGTCTGCTATCCCGCTGAGGTAAAATACTGCAGAAATCAAAGACTGAATCACTTGCTAATTTTGTCCTTTGATATACAACTGAACTCATCCCAGTCTGCTAGCTGAGGAATGCCCAAAGGTGCAAAATTAACCCACGCTTAGCCTTGACATGTGACCAGCCACACATGGCCCGTCATATTGTCCAGCCAGCATCCTATACCCACCTGTGCATCAATGTGGGTGCCAGGACTATTTTGAACCTTTATTGAATACATGTAGATTTAATATTTGCCATATATAATCTATACCCAGTAAAATAATTAACTGTACGTCATGTTGCCCTGGCCTGTAACAATTAAGGCCAATTACATACATGTATGTCATAAACTAGCTGATCTACATGTACATCTATAGGCTTTAATACATGTACATGTACGCTGACGTAATTCCAGATATATGTATAATGACTTAGTGTGAAGCTGCTTGCAATATGATCAGTTTAGCTCCTTTGAGTTCTGGTCCCATTGAAATAAGTCTTCTCATGTTCTAGGTGGAAAATCTTGTATTTGGTAAAAATAATGATGCAATGTCTCTTGACTTTTTCTGTCTATGGCCTTTGACTTTGCCTGCACAGATCAACAGACCTACTCACTGCAGTCTGAGAGGGGAAAATGGATTGGGGGGGGGGGGGGGGCAGACATCAGCTAAAATACACAGTATTAATAGTGTGGCACAATATTGTTTATATATGAAGGCAAGCTTTGACTTGCTCATGAATGGACTGTCTGCTTTGTGCTATCAGAAGAGAAAATCACACCAGCTGTCTCAATTGTACTTGCAGACATGCATGGGGGGGGGGGGGGGGGGGGACAGACATCAGCTAAAATACACAGTATTAATAGTGTGGCACAATATTGTTTATATATGAAGGCAAGCTTTGACTTGCTCATGAATGGACTGTCTGCTTTGTGCTATCAGAAGAGAAAATCACACCAGCTGTCTCAATTATACTTGCAGACATGCATAGTGTCTGTAGGAAATTTGCCACTGATTCTCCTCTGTTCTGGCTGATTTCAGCACTGCTGACTTATCATTGAGCAGAATTGTTTGGAGTTCTATCAGAAAATAATCTTTCTTAACATAATGAAAATTTGCCCCCCCCCAAAAAAAAAAATGATGTGCATATGCTTATTTTTGATGAAATTATGGGATATCAAACTTTGGGACTGTGTCAGTAAGTGCTACTGCTGTACATGTATGTAGCAATATGGTACATATTTTGAAATATTATTATAACAGTTGCATATAATGCTTTGATTTTATGCGCAGATATGGGTCTCTGTCGACTTTGCAAAGGAGATAAAATTGCAATAATTTTTCTACTTTTGATGGAGTTTTAAAGTGGTCAGTGATTAACCCACAGTTCAAGTCATGGGTCAAAAGTGACATAACGGCTCATGCGTGAGGAAATCGTGTATTAGCATAAATAAAATTTCTGTAAATTTTGGTTGTGATTTATTAGATGTGCCAAAAGCACAAAGCTATGAATTCAAGTTGGAATGGTACCTCCACCATTAATGGTTTTAAAAATATTCAACGTTTAAAATTTCAGATGGTGCTAATTTGCATAATTTTCAGCACTCTTGCTATTCCAAGCTAGGTGCTTCATTTCACTACGAGGTTAATGGTCAATCGCCATGCCAGGTTTGGTACATTTCTGAACAATATAGTCTTTCTTTGGCATGGATTATGGGCTCTGTCTTTATTATGCCCCTCTTCGAAGAAGGTGGGGCATATAGAGTTGCACACGTCGGTCGGTAGGTCGGTCGGTCGGTATACTGTGGTTTCCGCACAATAACTCAAGAAGTTTTTAAGCTAGGACTTTGATACTGTATAGGTGTATTATTCTAGTCAAAAGCTAGGTGAAGTTCGAAGATGGGTGACCTTGACGTAATTTCCAAGGTCACAGTGGTACCTGAGCTAACTTTGGTTTCCGCACAATAACTGAAGAGGTTTTTAAGCTAGGACTTTTATATTGCACAGGATTATAGTCCATATTTGGGGCTAGGTGAAGTTTGAAGATGGATGACCTTGACCTCATTTTAAAGGTCACAGAGCCACTTTACTGAATATGGGTTGATGCTTTCTGCATGATAACTTATACCTTGGAGCTAGAACTTTTATATTGCACAGCTTTATGGTTCTCTGTAAGGGCTAGATTGATGTTGAAGATGGATGACCTTGACCCAGTTTTTAGGGTCACAGAGAGATTGTAGAATTCCTGTGGTTTCCGCGCAATAACTCAAGAAGTTTTTAAGCCAGGACTTTGATACTGTACAGGTGTATTATTCTAGTCAAAAGCTAGGTGAAGTTCGAAGATGGGTGACCTTGACGTAATTTCCAAGGTCACAGTGGTACCTGAGCTAACTTTGGTTTCCGCACAATAACTGAAGAGGTTTTTAAGCTAGGACTTTTATATTGCACAGGATTATAGTCCATATTTGGGGCTAGGCGAAGTTTTAAGATGAATGACCTTGACCTCATTTTAAAGGTCACAGAGCCACTTTACTGAATATGGGTTGATGCTTTCTGCATGATAACTTATACCTTGGAGCTAGAACTTTTATATTGCACAGCTTTATGGTTCTCTGTAAGGGCTAGATTGATGTTGAAGATGGATGACCTTGACCCAGTTTTCAGGGTCACAGAGAGATTGTAGAATTCCTGTAGTTTCCGCACAATAACTCAAGAAGTTTTTGAGCTAGGACTTTGATACTGTACAGGTGTATCATTCTAATCAAAAGCTAGGCGAAGTTTGAAGAAGGGTGACCTTGACCTAATTTTCAAGGTCACAGTGGTACCTGAGTTAACTTTGGTTTCTGCACAGTAACTGAAGAGGTTTTTAAGCTAGGACTTTTATATTGCACAGGATTATAGTCCATATTTGGGGCTAGGTGAAGTTTGAAGATGGATGACCTTGACCTCATTTTAAAGGTCACAGAGCCACTTTACTGAATATGGTTTGATGCTTCCTGTGGTTTCTACACAATAACGCAAGAAGTTTTGAAGTTAGGACTGCGATACTTTACAGGTGTATAGTTCTTGCTAAGGGCTAGAAGAAGCTTAAAGTTTGGTGACCTTGATTTAATTTCCAAGGTCACGTTGGTACCTGAGTTAACTTTGGTTTCCACATGATAACTGAAGAGGTTTTTAAACTAGGACTTTTATATTCCACGGGGTAATTGTCCGTATTCAGGTCTAGGTCAAGTTTGAAGATGGGTGACCTTGACCTAATTTCAAAGGTCACAGAGCCATTTGGTTGAATACTGTTTCTGCATGATAACTTGCATTTTAGAGGTAGCACTTTTATATTGCACAGCTTTATGGTTGCCTATAAGGGCTAGTTTGAGTTTGTAGATGGGTGACCTTGACCCAGTTTTGAGGGTCACACACCGACAGTAGACTTCCTGTTTTGTTTTTCACACAATAATTGAAGAAGGTCAAGTGAAAATGAGTGACTGTGCCATAATTTCCAAGGTCATAAAGCCACTTTTCTGAATATGGTTTCTAAATGATGACTAATTTTTCAGCTATAACTTTTATATTGCCCAGGTTTTTAGTCGTTTTTTAAGGGCTAGGTTAAAGTATAAAGATATGTGACATTGATGTATGATCAACCTTCACTAATTTTGTAAGGTCATGAGTGCCCCTTCTACCACTATCAATAGGGTAGCGAGGGCAAGGGTAGCGAGGCAAAGGTAATGAGGGAGGGGGGCATCTATGTTTTACAAACATATCTTGTTTCAGGGGAAAGTGTCCGAGCAGCTGGCCTGCCACTGCATATGGCGAATTGCTCTCACACACACAGTTCACATGTACAATGAACTGTGAACCCTTACAAAGCATCCAAACTTGCCAGGAGACATACATGTGTAATAAAATGTATACTGCTAACAGCTAGAGCTGTAAATTGCTATTCCATTATGTTGTGAATGTCCATTTTATGCTTATTGCGTGTACCTGATTTTAATGAGGCTCTTCAGAAAGAATGATAAAGAATATGCTTTCATGTATATGTACATTATCATGAACAAACCATGCAACCTTTATCAAATAAGATGTGAACATATGGGGATACTGGTCAAGGATTCATTAATGTACAGAAAATAGAGTGGACATATGGAGATACGTACTGGCCAAGTAGTCTTTGATATACTGTATAATAAACTGGATGCATGGAGATACTGGTCAAGGATTCATGGATTACAGTGTAATAGAGTGGACATATGGAGATACTGGTCAAGGAGTCATTGATGTACAGTGTAACAAAGTGGACGTGGAGATACTGGTCAAGGAGTCCTTGATAGGGGTGCAACCATTTACCGATACACCGGTGTCCCGGTAAAAATTGAGCTACAATACGTGAATCGATTCAAATGTCCATATATCGGTACATCACTGTATCAGAAAAAGTGGACTTTTGGTCTCACAAATAGGGCAGTGAACATGATGGAAATAAATTCAGCTTTGAAACATTAAAATATAAATTATGTAAAAATGTAGATATTGGTGTTTAAACGCAATATTTACTCACATTTTCTGCTGCTCCAATTCATATATTTTAATATGTACCAGTACTGATGGCGTTTCAAAGGGATTTCTGCAATTATGCATGGCATTTTGTGGAGTGTTCCCAAGATAAGTCGTTCTTTCTCGTCAAAACAGTATGGCTGTGCACTGTGACTGTCAACATCACGCGCATGACTGTATATCGTGGAATGTACCGTATCGTCACCTCAGTATCGTGATTATTGTGACACAGTTGCATGGTTACACCTTGAGTCCTTGATGTACAGTGTATTTAAGTGAACGTATGGAGATACTAGTCAAGGAGTCATTCAGGATGTACAGTATTATAGAGTGGACATATGGAGATACTGGTCAAGGAGTCATTGACGTTTAGTATTATAGAGTGGACATATGGAGATACTGGTCAAGGAGTCATTGATGTACAAGTACAGTATTATAGAGTGGACATATGGCAATACTGGTCAAGGAGTCATTGATACACAGTTGACGTCTAGTATTATAGAGTGGACATATGGAAATACTGGTGAAAAAATCATTGATGAACAGTATCAAATATGGACACATGGAGATGCTGGTCAAGTAGTCATTGACGTCTAGTATTATAGAGTGGACATATGGAGATACTGGTCAAGGAGTCATTGATGTACAAGTACAGTATTATAGAGTGGACATATGGCAATACTGGTCAAGGAGTCATTGACGTCTAGTATTATAGAGTGGACATATGGAGATACTGGTGAAGGAATCATTGATGAACAGTATCAAAGATGGACACATGGAGATGCTGGTCAAGGAGTCATTGATGTGTAGTATTATAGAGTGGGCAAATGGATGTTACTGGTCAAGGAATCATTGATGTACATGCAGTATCAATTTAAAGAGTGGACCTAAGGAGATGCTGGTCAAGGAGTCATTGATGTGTGGTATTATAGAGTGGACATATGGAATACTGGTCAAGGAGTCATTTATGTAGAGTGTAATAAAGTGGATGTTTGGAGATACTGGTCAAGGAGTCATTGATGTGTGATATTATAGAGTGGACATATGGAATACTGGTCAAGGAGTCACTGATGTACAGTTTACTTGTGTGTAACTTTTTTATTTTTTAAATGTACTTTTTATCTCTTATAGATAAGCAATTGAAAAATGTTTGTTTTGTATGAAACCAATGCCATTCAAACTAGAAACATGCAATAATTAACTTATTTTTTCACACATCACCAGCATATGAAAATGTGATTGTCCTTGATGTATGCAGGATTTTTGTTTTTGTTTTTTTTTTGTTTTTTTGGCCAGAGTTCATCATGGAGGGACCACTTTAATAGTATTTGATGAAAAAAAAAATACATGTAGTCATTTTATATAGCAAGAAATATGTAGTAGCATTAAATAACAAGAAATAAGTAGTAGTATTTGAGAAGAACAGATTAGTGGTCCCCCTCTACAAAGGCCACTTCTCCATGCAGAAAGTATGGCATTTTCATTGGGTTTTACCCCTCAAGAAAGGCCACCCCTCTAATAAGGCCACTTTTCTAGTGCCTTTCGGGTGGCCTAATGAGAGGGGGACCACTGTATTTAATCAGAAGAAATAATCAGTAATATTTGATAAGAAAATATAATCAGTATTGTTTGTTGATATGAAATAATCAGGAGTATTGATTAGAAATAATCAGAAGTATTGATAAGAAATAATCAGAAGTACTTAATAGGAAATAATAGTGGCATTTGATAAAGAGAAACAACCAGTTGTACGTAATTGATTGGGAGAAACAAGAACAGTGGTCCCTCTGCTTAAAGGCCATCCCAAATGCATCCCAATAGGAAGGGTGGCCTCTTCGGGGGGAGGGGGGGAGGGGGGGGCAACATTATGGAAATGTACATCACACTTTCACCAGAAGGCACCCTTTTTAAAAGACTGACCTTCATATGCAGAAAGTGTAAAATTACCATAATATTGTTGTCAGCACTTCTTGACGCTAGTGTGAGGGCTTCAGCATTTCTTGGCAAAAGTTCCAACAAGTGCTTACAAATGAGGCGCAAGGGTTGTCAGTATTCCTTGGCAGAATTGTTGATACTAATGCCAAGGTTAAGTTGGGACTCCCTGTGTTTCTGGGCAAACTTGTTAATAAATGCCGGGAGTTGTAGAAAACACGGAGAAAGTGGCCCTTTCTCTGTGTTTTTGAGGTTTCTTAGTGCTATCAAATACTACTTCAGAAAGTCTGACATTTCCTCTTTCTCTCTGTTCTCCTTCCATGTTCTTGCATCAAAAGAACTTTTAAGTTCCAATTTCTTTTAGATTTACATTGCTCATCAACATGCAGAAGTTCTGTAATTGTGAAAACTGAGATGATCTCCTAATGGAAATTTAACCTTGCTTGTTTGAGTCAATGGGATGTTAAACTTCTGTGGGTTCCATTGCTTATGAGTAAGGTGTCTACTGGTTTGTAATGTAGCCTGTGATTGTGTTGAAGGACCCTGTTAAACATTGTTTTACCCAAACTGCCCCATCTTTGACTGAGTGTGCTCAGGTTGGCCAATGATAAGGCTTTCCTGTAACAAGTCCAGATACACGATATGCAGAGCTCGTCAATATTGATATATTGTTCTGACAAGTGTTTGGGGAGGCTGGTATGCCATATTTCAGAAGTGTATTCCAGCACAGGTCTGATAACAGTAAGTAATAGAACTACACGAGTATGACTGCCTGGCCGTAAATTCTGCATGGCACGAGGGTACCAATGTAGCAGAAGGATACACAAGATGCAGCCTGCTGCATGCAGGCCATCAAGTGTATCCTTCCGCTACTTCAGTACGTGAGTATCATGCAGAATTTACGGCCAAGTAATTAATTGCAAGAGTATGTTTTATTATTATCCCATGTATGTGTAGTCCAAAGTAGTCTTCTTTTTTTTTTTTCTTATTTTTGTTTTTTTGTTTGTTTGTGTGTGTTTTTTTTTTTGTTTTTGTTTTTTGTTTTGAAACAAGATAAATGCATTGAAAAGAAAAGTTATCATACACACAATACATGTGGATTTTATTGATAACCATTTAAAACAAACAAAACAAAGATAAACAGGTTGACTGAATATCATGTGCGCCTAAAAGAAAGGGGGGGGGGGCGAGCCTACTGGAAGCGAATATAATTTTATGAACAAGAGTTGTGTCATTTTGTCTATATTAGGCAAACAACCTTATACTTGTAGAGGCCCAGGTCTATATCAAACCATGAAGCCATAATCAAAAGACAAAGCTACAAGTAACCCGAGGGCAAGTCCATGGATTGTGCACACTTCGACGGAGGAGACCTTTCTGGGTTGTGGGATGGCATGTGAATGTGGAATGAAATGTTCCACCACAAATAACACAATGTCGAAATGCACCCATGACATATGGGATTAATTTGAGTGCAATAGGCCTTCGCATAGCAACAGATCTATTCAAGCTTTGTCTGCCATCAGTCTCTGACAGTACCACCTGGGAATGACTCTATTCTAGGTGTTCATCACGATGACTGTTCAAAGGGGAACTTGGGGACAGGCCTAAATCGGGCAGAGCTCAGTGGCAGTGGGGTGACACATGCACTGGCTGATAGGCAGACTCTGGATTAATGCTGGATGCAACTACTCGACATAGGCCCATCACTAGGCCTATAACTAGTACTAGTAGGCCTTGTAATAGTACTTGCAGGCTTAGTTTCACAAGATTTGTGCAAAATGTCACTCATATGTCGCTGTTGCTGGATGGATGCCACAGCATTATTGTTACTGCTTTGCACATTTTGTGCCCGCTCAACTGGATTAGGCTTATCTCGTTGGGAGAAACAGCAGCATGAAGCTACTGTGTGCACGATGTTTTCCTAAAAGAATGATTTGTTTTGCGCCCTTGAATGCCACCCTGGGCTGCCATGTCTTTCATGAAGTTGGCTATCATATTGATGGCGACAGGCTGGCACTTATACCATATTTCAGCATTATGTGCTGTGGAGTAATTTACAGCAATGTAAAATAGGCTGTCTACATCATTCATTTTCGCTGTTCTCCTTTGAGAATACTCTTTATATATATAAACAGGACAGCAGTTTGGGTTATCTTTATTGGGGAAAAGTTTTGGAGCAAATGGGCACAGGTGAGAAGAGTTTCCTTGTGTTGTTTTTGTCAAGTGTTCATTGTATTCTAAACATTTAGTACCATCTTACATGCATTTTAGTTCAATGTCACCCCAGCGGAGCTGATGACTTTTCGTGGTTACCCCTGAAACTAAGGAATTTGGTATTCTCAGAGATCTATGTATAGACTGCCAGAGTTAATTCCTATTGGCATCGGTCAAGGCGCTGTCTTGTTCAGTCTGTTGCCCTTGCCTGCACTCTTTAGTTGTTTGCGCTTGGATTGTAGGACTCTTTTACTGGTGTTAAATTGTTGAGAAGTGACTAAACTATACTGATAGTATCTCAAAGGTAGAGATCTATACATCTGTGTATGCTGGTCAGCGTGTCATGCTAGCTCATATTCTGATCCATCAGTGCAGGGCACTTCTAGGAGAAACGAGCTGACCAGTATATTGCAACTGTTCCGGAGGATATCAATGGGATCTCTGAGATCATTGCAAGGAGTTTCGGCCATCCATACACAGAATTTGTTTGAATCAGTTTTCTTTTGTGTTGAATGTGTACGCCTCTTGCGTATAAATGCATGGAGATCGCTTGCTGATGCTGCATAGTAGTTAGAACGGGCAGGTGCAGAGGCTGGGATTTGCTCAGTCTGCTTGGGTATATGTCATTGCCGTAGCCGTAGCCGTACCCTTCATAGGTGCTGTTTTGTTGCTGTTTTCATTATATGAGAGCTGCTGTGGATCAAATATTGTTTGTGCTATTTCTGCTGGTATCGCTTCTAATTGAATTTCATTTTGTTGGAAGTATGTCATTCTCCACCATTTCAATTTTTTTTAAAAAAATTGGTAGCATTGTGCCGAAACAGTGATCAATGGCATACTATAGGAGATGATAAAAATCCACATCCTAGGTATGCATGCATGAAAAAAAGGGCGGGGTTGGGCCAGTGAGAAAATAGGGCATGCACGCAACCATTCTACACTGGCATGTGGATTGGCAATACTTCAGTTCTACACAGTGCAGAACGGCCTGTCCATGGTCACTGTGGACCACACATACATGTACATGGCATAAATATTATGTCCTGATGTGCAATACCAGCACGCTTAAAAGCAATCACAAGAAATAGATGTAGATTGTGTTTTGAGGCTTTGGCTTGGACATGTGCTACATGGTTATCCCATTACAGATCCTCTGCTAGAATAACAAACAGGAAGTGAGCCAGTTTCACACAGCTTATAGAGGGTTCCTTTATGTTTAATCAGTGGTACATGCACATGTCAGCTTTGGTATGGGAGAAATTGACAAGAATTTCATATGTTTTGTCAAAGTTCATGATGTCGTTTTTGTCAGACCACTCATCAGCTAGCTTCTGTTGCTGGTGTAACTTACAGTCATTCCCTAATAGGTTCTGAACGTGTGACAGGTTACGCATTGTTAGTATCAAGACTATACAGAGTGAGGGTGTTGATACACAGAGATACAGCTGCAAAGGTGTGACAGACTATGCGTGGTTATAGTCTCATGACTATATACAGGGTAGGGGTGAAATGATTCATTGATGCATCAATGCGAATGGGCTTGTTAACGATGTTACAGTGAAAAAAATACGATACGATGCAGATTTTTTACCCCAACTTTAACTCTTCAAGTGCCAGTCGAGTTGTCATCCTGGATACATCTCTAACATTGCACATATTGATTCTGCAGTAATTCATTTTAAATGACTGGTACCACATGAGATTGATTTCTAATTAAGCATCAAATCTTATTATTTTTTAAGCTTCAAAAGAACTCTCTGAGCCCTAATCCTATAAAAATATCAAAGTTTTTACACTTTAACAACATCAAAAGAGCCAAATTTCCTGCTTTCATTGTGCCTTCATCCATGCTTTCACCAACGACATGTTGGTGAGATGTGGGTGGAAGTGCAAGAAAGAAGTGACGGTCTGAGTGATCTCTGTGATCCTATTGGTCCACGTGACTAGCCTTCAGAGCACCATCAGAGCTAACTATTCAAATAAGTCATATGATGATCTGACTACGTCATCATCAGCCAATAGAAACAATAGTCTGAATGATATTTCTAACCTTGGAAACAGCGAAATTTGGCATAAATTAGCCGCATTGCTGTCATAGTCAGCCAATAAGACAGCATTCTACTGACACAGCCTGCACTATCATGCAAATTTTCCATTTTTTAAAAAGATATTTGCTTTGAATTGATGCTTTGTTTTCTTCAACAGGTTTTTATATTGCTTTTTCGCCTCAAATAGTTCATTTCTCAGTGTTCCACTACAGGGGTAGAAATTAACTGATTTTAACCAGTAGCAAGGGTTCGCTACCAAGTTTAATTTTTGGTAGCAAATCTGAGAATAGAGTAGCAAATCATGAGGGTTTGGCAACCGCCCACCTGGTGTGTGTGGAGGCATGCCCCCCCCCCCCCCCCCCCGAAAATATTGAAATTAAGCATGCAAATTGATGCACTCTGAGGCACTTTTTGACAGAAACTGATTTTGTGATTTTTGACCCGCAAAATTTTGGCAGCAAAGGTTTGCTACCGCACAACAAATATAGGTAGCAGATCATAAAAGTTGGTAGCAAATGCTGCCAATGCTACCCCTAATTTCGACCCTTGCACTACCTGGGTTATTTTCTTATAAGTTCCCTAAGCTTTTACATTCTCTTTTTAATTTGACACAAGAAAGATCAAACTACTTCTGCTTCTTTACTTTACTTTTCTTAAAAGTTTTTCTCTTTCTCAGGGTTTTCTCTGCTGCTGTATTCAAAACTTCGTAGAATTTTGACAAAAGAGTTTCATACTGGACATCATTTTGGTGTTGACTGCCCTTAATAAGGTTGAGCTTCTGTATAATATCTGGGCTATTCAAGATCATTTTAAACTTGAGACTGGACTCCTTGCCCCATTTATACTGGCAGCCCAACTTCTTCAAAGGTATCTTAGTATCATGTGACAGGCGTAGATTAGTTGATAACGAGAAAGAAATTGGGCATTGATCCGAGACGGTTTCCAACCAGCCGAGCACCTTAACTCATTCCACCCTGATGACGCTTTTCCCCGCTAATATCTAAATGTCGTCTGCTAATTGTATTTTAATAATTTAGGGATTATTTTTCAATATTTTGGATGAAACTTGCATGGAAGATCATTCCAAATTATATGCCCATGGTCAACAGCTTTCCTTGGCGCGCCAAGGAAAGCTGTTGACTCAGTCTTCTATCAGGGTCGAATGAGTTAAAGTGCTAACTTTTGAGTAAATGGAGTGGTGAACTAGAGTATAATCAATAGCACTACTGCCATTGTAATGATGACAGGTGTACTTCCCAAAACAGTCACCAATAGTCCTACCATTTAGGATTCTAATGCCTGTACTATGACACAAATTCAGTAATTGTCTACCAAAGCTATTTAGGGTTTTGTCACAGTTCAACCTTTTCTTCATAGGTTTATCCCTGTGATAATCTGATCGTAAGGGAACATATCTTATGTCAGTATCTTATGTCATCAACATAATTTAATTCCTGGGTTGTGCGAGCATTTAGGTACCCAGTAATAACCACTTTACCCAGCTGAGCAAAATGTGCAATGTCATTTTCTAACAACTCAAACATATTTATGTTCTGACGCATTGCGAAAGAAGATTTAGATGGACTTATGTATGTAAAAGCCAAACATATATCATTGTTCCAATTAAAGAATGCTTTTGCTTATTTAATCCATACTTTATCCTGGTTTTTGCTAAGGGGAGTAACATGATGCACACCTTTAACCAAATTCTCCTTAGCCATCACTACATACCACCAGAATGTTTTCTAGCTGATTGCAGTTTTGATCTGTTAGACTGTGCAATGGTTTAAAAACCTTTAAGGCTCAATTGTTGTGTGTATCACTTGCCTGGGTCTTAATTAAAACCAATAATGTCATGCTTTTTGCCAATTTTGAGCACATCTGGGTCGTTTAATTTGTTGCGTAGAAGACTGTTGTTTATTCCCTGAATGTTCCAACTGCACACTGAAACATTATTCAAGTGAATCATATTCTGTATTCAAGAAAAGAGTGTTTTCCTTTTTTTTTGTTTGTTTTTTTAAACAAACCTAAAGTTCTATCTGCCCGGATAGACTAGCTAATTCTGTAATCTATGAGTTAAATAAACCTCATGCATTTTAAAGCTTTTGTAAGTATTCCCCTGAGTAATGAATATATGCATACGCAGTGTTTCTCACATGTTATCCCTTAATATGCATGAATTTGGGAAATTTTAAAACTTGAATCATAAGAATTAGCCCCTGAAATTGGTGCATTTAGTTTTTGTATCCGCACCCTGCCATTAGAGAACTGAAAATAACTTATTGGTTCTCTAATTTGCGTATTAATTGTCCAAACACTTCACAGGACTATCAATTTAGATACACTCCTGGCCGATTCCCATAGTTCCTGAACTGGCGGCGACAAAAACCCTGCTGATGCCTGGCTCCTCTGCTCGAGTTGTTTGGATTGTCATGAGATTCAAACTGTCCCTCGTATTTCTGCTGATGGAGATACAGCTCCAAAGATACGACAGGTTGCACATGGTTAGTCTCATACATGGTGAAGGTGTTGATACATGGAGATACAGCTAGCTCCAAAGATGTGACAGGTTACACATGGTTAGTCTCATGACTATACAGGGTGAGGGTGTTAATACACAGAGATACAGCTCCAAAGATATGACAGGTTGCACATGGTTAATCTCATGACTATATACAGGGTGAGGGTGTTAATACACAGAGATACAGCTCCAAAGATATGACAGGTTGCACATGGTTAATCTCATGACTATATACAGGGTGAGGGTGTTAATACATGGAGATATAGCTCCAAAGATATGACAGGTTGCACATGGTTAATCTCATGACTATATACAGGGTGAGGGTGTTAATACATGGAGATATAGCTCCAAAGATATGACAGGTTGCACATGGTTAATCTCATGACTATATACAGGGTGAGGGTGTTAATACATGGAGATACAGCTCCAAAAGATATGACAGGTTGCACATGGTTAATCTCATGACTATATACAGGGTGAGGGTGTTAATACGTGGAGATATAGCTCCAAAGATATGACAGGTTGCACATGGTTAGTCTTATGACTACACTATATTGATGTATATAGGGTATTGAGGCATGATTCTGGTGAATTTCAACTTTTCAGCTGATAACTGGACAATGAGAACTAATTCAGTCAAGACTTTGATGTCTAATTTACATGGTAGTGACCATCATCTATTAGGGACACACTTAGACTTACAGTATATGTGTGACCTTGACCTCATTTCCAAGGTCATATGGCCACTAACATGATATATTGATAACATGAGAACTATTTGACCTAGGATCATATTAATGTTCTTCTGTTAAGGTCAGACTTGCACTGTATATGGACGCACTTCAGCCTAAATTTCTATGTCAGCAGAGCGTGGACTGTTCACACAGTTTTGTGTAAAACATGCAGGCACAGACAGACAAAGTTCTCCTGTGGATATTGTTCATGTATGGTTTATGCATGATTAATGTCCATGTGTTACAGAGCCACAGTGCATGGTGGCAATGCAGGTGATGTGGATGGAATATGACACCAACATACTGTAAATTGCTTTATTTTCGCGTGTTTAAATTTTCACGGTTTTTCTATTTTTGAAATTTTACTGTATTTTTAATTTCACTATTTTGGACATAATTCCTATTCAAACAATGTTAAAATACTATTTCACTGTGTTTTTATTTTCACGGTTTTGTACCATCAGCGAAATAAGCGAAAATAAGAATACAGCGAAATTAAAGCAATTTACAGTATGACTATACACTCACTCTTTCATGAATGTACAGTTCACTGGTGGAAGTATATTACTATAATGGACCAGACACCTGTTTTGTGGCTTGTTGCATTATGTAAGCTGACAATGAATCTGGCGTAAACAATGGTTTTAATATGAAATTCAGAGGGCAGACATATATTTACATATACACATACATCTACATGCATATGTATACCAGTATGTTTTAAACCTCCTCCAGATACACTGGCCACACATTTCCCGGAGTTTTGGTAAGGGTATGTATTAATTGGACTATATATATATATATATATATATGCACTTCATCAAATTTAAAATTTCATTGTTTAATTTTTCGTTTTCATTTTCAGTTTCAGTGTCACTTTTGTTCTTATTTTGATTTTCATTTCATTTATTATTATTTTTGAATCTACAAGTGGACCCATGTCATATATACCATACATTGTGTCTAGGTATGCATTCTGATCAGGCATAATATCTACCTATTGCAGCATTTAATGTTTTAAACAGGTATAACAAGGTTGTTTTTTTCCCCCCATGGCCTTACAGACAGCAGTGACCGTATAATTCTCTATCAACTCCAATCCGATGTTATTAGCAAGATGAGGATTACTGTAACATGGCTATATACATTAGTGTGCTCATCACATGCAAAACAAAAATAGAATTAAGCCATACTTTGCTATTTTGTTCCCGAAAACAGTTTTCTATTTTTAAATTTTAATTAAGGTAAATAGAAGCTCCTGCTGGTTGCTAAGCAGAGGCCAATCAGTTGTAAGATCAAGGTGATGTGCTCCCAGTCACTATAATTCACATTCATCAGAGATACACTTGTCAAACAGACCTGTCTTAAAAATTTAATAGAATAATAGAACTGTTTGATTAAAAACTAAAAAAGCTATATATATATATGCATTAACCTGTATACAAAGCTAAATATATGCATACAGTTAGATGTGTTTGCCCAGGTAGTAGAGAGGCCTGGCATATGTTCAGGAGGGCAGACACATGAAGTGTTGAGTTGCTGGAACAATTTTGTCCTTTCCTGGACTCATAAGAAACAATTTTGGCCAGATTCACAAAAACAAACAAACAAAGAAACAAAAAAAGAAGAAAAAAAAAAAAAAACACACACAAAAAAAAACACCACTGGTAGTGATGTACCTTTGATTGGTCTCTACTGATTTTATACAAAATGCCATGCTTCAGAGAATTTTTGTATTTTTATTTTTAATTAAAAAAAGAAAAATCTTCTCCACAACCACTTAGTCAGTTGCTTTGAAATTAAATACAGACACTTCAGAGTCCTAGACTTTTTCCTTAAAGGTATGAACCTTCATGTGTCTTTCCTATTTTTCACTTCATTTTCCAAACATGAAGCGGAATTCTCTTCAAACCTGGTGGGAATGTACCGTGACTTGACCTCCAGTGAGTTTGTGTGATGCACGGTGCTCCTGGCATTTCTTGATTTTTAAAAATTGTTCAAAACTATGAATTATAGGTAAGGATACATGTGTGTTCATGTTACCATTGTTTCTTTTGGGACAGCAGCCAGTCTGACCTATTGGCTTATATTTTTGTAATGGTGGACCATAGGCCCTTGGCTACCATTTAACAGCAATAGAAAAAGTACATGTGGGGATTTAATGGGGTTGATTTTGACCTCGAGTGGAGTTGAAAGGTCAGACTAACATTTTGGTGTATGTATACCTTGGTAATACTCGATCCTGTCACTTTTCATTTTAAAATGGTGACTCCAGAAGTGAGTGAAGACTTTGATATTGCAGTCGGTGGCGATTAAAGCAAGGCGACCTTTAGATCATTCCAAAAGTCACAGGCCCCACTTCAGTCTGGCATGCAAGGTCAGCTGAGCACAGGACTGTCACAGTCTTCTTCTTTACTTTGTCGCTACCTTGATCATTGGTAGGTTTCCCAGAACCATTATGACAGTGGACACACTCAAATCCCTTGAAGCTGTTGCTTAGCGACACACTGAGGACTGTCTGCAGTTTAAAGTCAAATCATCAACTAAATTTCTGTCCACATGCTCAATCATAGGTTAGTCATTTCCAGTAATGCCACCTCAATATTTTCCTTCGCTTTCAAGTATGACTTATTGTGGCTGTGAGTATCGGGCACAAACTGTCTCTCACTTGACAAAATGGACATGTGGCATTGAGTACATGTATAACAGCCATATAGTACTATACCAGGGATAGGTTTCCATTTACTTTAAATATATATATATATATATATATATATACGCATTGTATATCTAAATTGTATTTGTGATGTGCCTATATTTACATTTACTATAATTATCTGTAACTGAGCTGGTCTGTAATGTTACAATTCCATCAAGGCACGAACTTGACATTTACACTTTACTGAGATTTTAGACTCATTCATGTGATTGTAAATGATTGAGATTTTTAAGGGTTCACCCAATAGAGGAGGACCCTTTCTGTTTTCAGGTTGTGACTCTCTGTCTGGCTGGATGTGCACATTCTCATTACCATGATATCTACAGAATAACTCCATGTATTTTGCTCAAATTTGGCGATATGCTTAACTTATCTGGCAACATAAACTGATTAGATTTTGGTGTCACCGGGACCTAATATGAGGAAATGGCAGCATAATTACATGCTGGTTAGGGCTCGTTACCACAATATCTCCAGAATGCTCCAATGAAGTTTGCTGAAATTTGGCAGTATGCGCATCTAGCATGCCAAGATGAACAGATTTAATTTTGGTGTCACTATGAACTGATTGAACAAATGGCATCCTAATTATATGTTTGTTAGTGCTTGTTACTACGATATCTCCAGAATGCTTACATGCATCTTGCTCAAATTTTACAGTGTGATTATCTTGTATGCCAGGATGATCTGATCAGATTTTGGTATCATCATGTCCTAATGTGAGCTAATGGCAGTGTAATTACATGTTCGTTAGGGCTTGTTACCACTATATCTCCAGAATGCTTCCATGTATTTTGTTCACATTTTGCAGTGTAATAATTTTACATGATGATATGAACTTATTAGATTTTGGTGTCATCATGACATAATTTGAGCAAATGGCAGCTTAATTAGATGTTTTTTAGGGCTCGTAACCATGATATCTCCAGATTGCCTCCATGTATTATGCTGTAATTAAAGTTTGATAGGTATAATTTTAAAAGGGTCTGTCCCATGGGGGGACCTTTTATGTTTTCGGTTTGTCCGTCCATCTGGATGTGCACATTGTTGTTACCGCCATATCTACAGAATGTCTCCATGTATTTTGCTCAAATTTGGCAATCTGCTTATCTTACCTGGCAAGATGAACTGATTAGATTCTTGTGTCACCATGACCTAATTTGAGCAAATGGCAGACCCTTTAGTCAACGCTTTGCATTGAAGGTATATCTAGTTTGTGACTGAATTAATCACCAATGATGCATCAAAAAGTACATCTGGAAGAAAGGCATATGGAAACTAAAAGACAGGAAGGTATCACAATAGTTTGACTTGTAATTTAAGCATAAAAGTTATTTCAGCATAGTGTTTTTTTATGCACTTGGAAGCTGATCAACATTGTTTTCGGGCTTTGTGGCACTTTCAGCCCTACCATTTACTATGTTTCACTTTTGGTTACACCTTTCTTCAGCTATAGATTGTAGTTACATGTATCATGATTAACTCTAGCTGGGGACCATTTAAGAAGTTTTAAAAGATGAGCGGTCGACCCTGTTCCAACCCAAATTCTTGAGTTGCGTTGGTTTGTTGAAGTTACTTGGCAACTGGGCAGGCAAGGACGTTTTTTGCCATGCCAGACATCATGGCATGTAAGAATTCCTGACATGCGAGAAATCATGGGGTGCATGCGAGAAATCAAGCTTTTGTTGATGCACTTGCCAGACAAGCACATCGAAAAAAATAGGTACATGGCTTGAATGGAAATGTAATATTCTTGCAATTTTATGCTCCATGTCAGGGAAGAAATTGATTGCTGAGCATGTAGCCAGATTGGAAAATGCAAAGTGGTACTGGCCAGACTGGCGCGAAGTTTGTGCCACTTTCAAAGCTGCCAATCAGTGGATTTCAACTGGTATTTGCATGTGCACATCCAGCTTCATTTCTCTGTGTTGATTCACTGTAGGGAGGATCACATCCAGGTAAGACGGGCTCCATTTTAGGGGTACAATTAACTCCTAGTATTAGGAAGAGTTTCTTTGACAATGGCAATATTCATACCTTTGCTGAGATTTTCATGCCCCTCATCCAATAAGAAAAAAAAAATATATATATATATGTGTATATATACTTATTTGGATGAGGACATCTTGGCCATTATGAAGTAAATTTTTGTGTTACTGTTTGGAATACTTAAAGTCCTAGCAGTTGTACCCCCAAGATGGAGTTTTACTGTGGGGTTACCATTCACCCTGATCAGGTCAGTTCTTCCCGCTGCAGTGATTGCTGCCCATAATATTATTACATGTATGCTGCCACCTCGAGCCACACTGGTCAAGCTGCACAACGTATCCTTGTGTAAATCTCTTGATGCCATGCAGCATAGATACAAGAGGTATCAACATACGACACCCGGCCATGCTACATGCAGAATTGAATAAACACTCAGTCAACCAAGTTAATTCTTAATTTGTTTTTTAATGAAAGGAGAAAACCTATATATTTCAGTTAAATACCCGCAAATTATAGATTTATAGCATTGAAGGGTTTGAAGAAAGCACTATGTGGAAGAGCTTAACCTTTTATGTGTGAAGCATATGCTTCTCACTTTTGCAAATGCAACTCTTGCTGAGTAAAAAATTCTGTCTCTGTCACCAGGAAAGTTTCCAATTACAGTAGTCCCTCCTGTGAGAGACCACCCCTAGTGCCATCCAAAAGGTGGTCACATAAATCAGGTGGTCTCTCAAAGGAGGTATAAATAACATTAAAAGTACTACAGAGAGACCTGACAGTTGTGGTCTCTCAAAGGAGGTGGTCTCCCAAAGGAGTGGTCTTTCAAAAGAGGGACTATATTATCAGTATTGTTGTTGTTGTTGTGATTGTGGGGAGAGCCATGTGAATTTGTTTGACTGCCTTGGATACTTTTTCTGCAACACGTACTGCTCATAGGTCGCTGTGCATTTCTTGTGCGCATTGGTTTTTCCAAATATTATCCACCACCACCCCACCCATCCCCTCCCCAAAGAAAACCCTTGCCAAAAGTGCCCAGTGGTCAGATGTTGGTTGCGTCAATGTTGATGACTAATTCTAACAGTAATGAAAAACAGTGTGAATGAGAAATGCAGACAAGAGCCATGAAGATAACATGCCCCAGGTCAACAGGTTTCCTTGATGTGGTTTGGGTCCTACTACTAGTACTACCAAAGAAGGGGCATATAGTGAACACTTTTTCTGTGCATCCATAAAAAAAAAAACATGGCAGAATTATTTTACAAGAGAGATCAATTTACTTTTGAAAGTATTTCTTACCCAGATTTTAGAGGAAAAATTCCAGAAAAACCAGCATATGGAGTTAATTTGCTTTCAGGTGAAATAGTCTCTTTCAAGAAACTCAATTGTAAAGATTACAATTATGTCAAAATACAAAAATATGTACAAAAATGCTTTAATGACCATGTACCAGAAAAATATAAATCATCTTCACAGGATCTACTTAGAATACAAATGATATGTTATAGGTTTTGAATGACACCTTGCAAGTGCTGTTTATGGTAATTAAGAGCAAGTACACTTTAACCCACCTAGGAAATTTCTTGGTCTGTTTCAAGTCTGAACATATGAGTTGCACATCATGATGACATTACATAATCCTACAGTCATTTGGACATCCCGCCATTGTCATATGTACAGTGGAAGAAGGGGCTTTAGGGCTAAACACCTTCAAGGTAAATAATTTCATCAGGATGGGGTCCTGCTACCAAGGTACAATGAAACCTCACTATAACGCCACTCAGATATTTGACATATCTATTATAATGACACAAGTTTTGAATGTCAAAGGTTCATTTTCTTTGTTGTTGGACTCATTTATCTGACATATTCAGTCACCTGACACATTTGTAAGGGAACAGATGGTGTCATGACAACGAGTTCTCACTGTATAAGTAACATTCTACTTGCCCGTGAAGACAACGTTCCTTTATCCATCCTTAAGAGCAACTTGGGCATGTGAATGAAACTGATCATACTCACCCCCCCTTCCCAAATGTAATTAAAATGTGTATTTTGAGACCATTTGAAAGTGATTTCAACTGCACTTCCTATCATCATGGCAAGAGTGATTAATACGTGTTGGTTTCAGCACTGATGATAAAAAATAACGTGCCTGGGAAGCATACGGCACTTTTTTGACAGAGATGAACAGGGAAAGGATTCAGAGTCCAAGGTGAATGAAGTCTTTCTCAAAGAGAACTGTGTTTTCATTCACTCTTTTCCTGCTGTTGGTGGGGAGGTCTTATCAAGTTTCACTCAAAATAATTTTGCCTCCCTCATATTTCACCCTAAATGATTTTGATCACAATCATGACGTGATCGAATCACATGAAATAATTTTTCATTTATCATTTGCTCCAATACAGTACCGGTACTCACATTGTGACCATGTAGGCCTGGTCCCATTGTGACCATGTAGGCCTAGTGCCATGTAGGCCTAGTGACCATGTAGGCCTAGTGACCATGTAGGCCTAGTGACCATGTAGGCCTAGTGCCGTGTGAGACCCAGGGATGGGATCAGAAATAGGAGCTAATGGAGTTGTAAATGCTTATACAAACGGAAGTATTAAAGTGTATCTGTTAGAATATACGATTATTGAGGTCACTTTCAGGATGCAAAAACTGCTGCAGACAGTCCTTGACCTTGGTACCATGGGATTAATGGAATCCCTGATAATGACATAGTTTTTTTGTCCAGCAGTATGAGGCTGGTCCACACCACGTTTGTT
The DNA here is from genome assembly GCA_964020975.1 of Hermodice carunculata. Lineage (NCBI taxonomy): Eukaryota > Metazoa > Annelida > Polychaeta > Eunicida > Amphinomidae > Hermodice > Hermodice carunculata. The sequence continues at coordinate 98,727,658 of OZ026612.1, read as the reverse complement.
TTAAACAGCTAGTTCAGTGAGTTTCACAGCCTCATAGTGTAATGTTTTAAAATGTGTACTTTCCAACATTGCAATATCTGCAACAGGCTGTTACGCAATTTTCTGCCAGCCTGAGCACGTTATGTATCTCCAGGGTTCTTTTTGCACTTGTCATGTTGCAAATCTGAGCAACACAAACATCTCGTTGGCTGCACTCTCAAGTCTGAGTGACAGGAAAAAATAACAAGCTGACTGAGTCAGCTGATTTCAGCCAACTGTTTAATGTAAGAAAATGATTATGTCAGTTAACAAAATGTTGCTCAGAATGCCAGAAATGCATTGTTAAGCATTGTGAATTTGAATTTTTTCTGCAGAAGCATGCCCCTATACCTCCCTGGAAAGGGCTGTATGCCTCCGGCGCTTGCCTGATGCTCACACATACTATTCTTGAGCACCAACGGAAAAAAATTTGAAGAGCCCTGATTTCAGAAAACCACTCCCCACCCCCTACCTGTGACATACAATTGCATGATGTCCCTTCTTTTTATGTTAGAGACAGTCCAGTACCCACCCACCCACCCCCTGACACTTTTTGATGTGCATGCACACACAGAAACTTACATCTGTCCTTTGCAGTGTTTTGGAGAAAAAGCCCCCGCCCTCCCACTGTGCCCTGTGACAGTTTCATGGTTATGCATTTATGCATTCTCACCCTGTCTGCATATAGTCCATATGAAAACTTTAATATCCTGTGACACATAGAATGTTTGTCTGGTATAGTCCTTCAAAGATAACATACAAGGCATACAGACGCCCATATTCACATTTGTCCATCACCAGTGTCGACGTCTGCACATCATTTTCTTCTCAATGCAGTCTCGTCATCTGGTTACTATGCCATCCAGACAGGGTCTTGCACCCATTCTTGAATGATCTGCTGGTGGCCCACACAAAGACTTGTGTCTTCATTTCACTTATGCTATTGGATACTAGTATCTGCCTATGCTCCCTCCTCCTCCCTTGTGCTGACGTACACTGAGGAATCAGGTGAGGTTATTGTCAGTGTACATATTGTGTTATTTATAACTGTCAGGATAAACACAGTGTATGTACATGTATATATGAAAATACTATGCCTCCCCCTCTCCTTTTATAAACCCCCTTAGAAGAAGCCACTCCCTTAAGAGAGGCCAACCCCTGGTACACTTGGGCTGGCCGTATAAGAAGGGAACCACTGTAATCAGGCTGCTGTATATATCTCATCAGTGAACAGGGTGAATATGGTGTAACTGGCTGCATTTTCATGTGAAAGTAATGCAAGCTATAAGGTGTGTACAGTACAGGTATGTGCATCTGTTTTCCCTCCAGTCAAGAGGCTCTTCCTGTTTGAAAGCTAAAGGTTCCCTGGTCTCACACATTGAGATTTCAGCATTCCAAATTTTATGATTCATGAGACCCATGTACAGACATTTTCTTTTCCACAACCTCAAGGCTGACATATTCCCATTTGATCCATCTTCAGTATAGGCTTTTCAGTTTGAACATGATGGTGTCAGCATGCTTAAAGATTGTGCATGATAGTTTCAGCTATCTCATAGATTGTGTACGTCTTATCCCAGGTGATTAATTCTAAGGTCAAACAAAGGGCAGATAACATCTTTGTTCTATTCCCTTATCTATTTACCAAATGCTGCTTTAAACTGATAAGGAAATAAATTGTTTTGATTGTGGCCTCTTGTTTCCAGTGACACATCTGTCAAACAATTCAACTGTGGAGTCAGATTTTGTGACACACTTGGCAAACAGTTAAATTGTTCAGTCAGGTTCTGGTCGTTATATGCCTCAGCAGTTCAGCTGTTTGTAAGTGACATGAGGGTCCCACAGGGAATAGAGTATTGGGTACAATATACACTATTCCTGTTGTGAGTTTTTAGGAGATGTCACCAGCATGAGGTCCATGTGTATGTCCCTGGAATTAAGACAACACTCATGTTTGAAGCTGCATGGGCTTGTTGTCTACAATAATTTCAACCCACTTTTAAGCAATGGTACATGTATGTATAGTCACACTAGAACCTTGTCTCACATCTGAGAAAATGAGCTGTGGTCCCATTTTCATTTAATGGAGTGGATGAGATTGTCATGGCTTCATTAGGTAGGGAAGTCCTGGTGTGTAACCTTGTCAGTACAGCAACAAAAGATTCTCATGGCCTCATCAGGTAGGGAAGTCCTGGTGTGTAACCTTATCAGTATATCAACAAAAAGAGTTTACCTCCTCTAACTATTTAAGTTAAAAGTCCACCATTTGGGGGTTTTTTAGCCATCCAAGAGGGCCATAGCCTAGACAATCTGAGGTGAGATCCATTATGGAATAAATGTGACTGCGTTTTGTGCTTTCATTACCATATGGATTGAGTCAGGTACACAGGTCTGACTGTTCTTCGAGCATTGTAATTACATGTATATGTATTTGCAAGATTGTAATCTGGATATTATCTGGTAAGGGATGGTTCAACATTTTCATCATTTTCATAAGTATACACACAGTACATTTACTCTTTATTCATGACCCCCTCCCCTCCTCCAAAAGAGTACAATTCAGCATTTAAAAAATGATGATCACTAGCAAGGCCTCCAGCAGTAAACCAGAGATCGCTTTCTCGACTCGTGCATTTAGTTTAAGGTAGGTCGGTGTTGAACACAGGGATGTTATTGTCTGAAAGTGCAGAGAGCCTGATGATCACCTGAATGTGACCAGCATATATATATATATTTTGGAATTATTTACTTTGTTCTCATTGCTGCATATTCATCCCAGGCAAACAAGGCTTTTAACCCTTTCTCTGCTGCAGGGGAGAAAACCTGCACAAAGAAACTTGCAGGTGAGTTTGTCCACCCACTGTAGCACCTGTGAAGATCAACTTTCACTTTCAGTGTGCGTAATTACCGAGATGTGGCAACATGGCATATTCTCCTGCAGATGTACGACATATAACATGGTTTCTGCTATAACTATTGAGTAATAGCACCAAAATTATAAAAATTTTGCAGTGTCTCTGCAAAAAAAAACAACATACAAATTTTTTGCATACGGTGTACGCGTTGTTTATTTTAACATCCAGTACATGCAGTTATTACCTCGTATTTCTGTCGGGGATTCACCAGGGACATTTTGAATGTTTTGAAAAATCTACTGTCAATATGTCACTAATTTCAGTACTTATGTGACATGAAAACATAAAAGTATCGTTGGCTTGAATGATCTGCTGGTTTGTTGAAAGTGCACATTACCCATGCTTGACCATGTGCAAACTGACTTGCATGATCTGTCAGCCAATCAGCACCCGAGCAGGGCGAGAATCTCGCTGAAACAGGGCGAGAACGTCGCTGCCTCCTGTTCTTAGAGTTTTACCTCAGAGATGGTAATTTTTTGCAGGATGACCATGTCTGGTGGGCAGGAATAAAAAAATTAAGTCAATAGGAAACTTGCATGATCATATTGACAAGGATCTGATGTTTCCATTGATACCAAACATGCTTGGAACTGCCAAGAGAATTGTGCGAAGTTTGAGGCGGAAAAATATGCAATTTTACTGTTGTTTTGTGGATTGTATTTGACAAATATACCAAAAACCATTGATCAGATGTTTGTTTAGAAGTCTGTATGAATAAAATTGTGACATTTATGCAACAAAAGTGTTTCTACAGCAAAACTATGCAGTAAATTAATTAACCGGAAATGAGCATATGATGTCTTCATGTAAATAAACGTCTATATGGATGCCCTTATACTGAAGATTGTGTTTGTGGGGTGATTCCAAGTTTAAATTCAGCGTGACAGACAACTAACCCCCATAAAATAAATAGCAGAGGAAGAGTTGAAAACTTCGCCTCTATCTTGTCCAAACTTGTTCGTGTCACTGCTAAAAAATGGTGCTGTTTTACACTTCAAATCTTCAAACGGAGCTGACCATCTTGCGTCAGTGAAACGATCATCATTTTATTGCATCATTAAAAGCATACAACACTTTTTAAACTCCTCCCCCCTAGCGTACAGTTTGTTGCTTGTGAAAATGATGAAAATGTTGAACCATCCCTAAAAACAGAACATATATACATGTACATCAAATTATAGTGAAGGGTTACTGTTGAGAATGATAGAGCCATGTATGCATGCAAAGAGTCTTGTAACTTGTTTTAATCAATATTGTTCCATATCTTGTCAAGACACATTGTATGTTGTCATGGTAATTATGTCTCTGTGCTGAAACACATTTCACTTTGATGTCAGGTAATGGTGTGTTAACTTTCTGATATATATTTTTATAGAATGGCAATGATGTGGCTGGAAAAGAAGACTTGCTGTGAAGCAAATCTGCCTGTGTACTTAGAAAAGAAAGTAGTTTGTAATTTTAGATTCAAGTTTTACATTTAAGATTAAAATTTGAATAGCTAGATAACAGAAGGCCTGAAGGCTATTGCTCGTGCTGATATGAAGCTCCCCATGCTGATATGAGTTTTAATTACACATACAGGCTGGCTGTTTTACTACGAAATAAAAACATATAAACGGGCTGCACAACTTAAATGGCAAAACCAAATATTGCTTGGGATTTCTTCATCACATTTAATTTGCAGCAATATTGACATATTCTACAACTTCATGCCTCTCACATGTAAGAAGAAAATCTTATTTTGTACATATTATCTACACTTTCAAAATTTGATAGTATGAAAATAAAAAATAAAAATCAGAATATGACATATCAATTTTACAAACCATTGACGATAAATATTTCCCCCTTTCTGATGCAAATACAGTAAAACCTCTCTAACTGAACACCTTCGTATACCAAACACCTCTCTATACTGAACACCATTTCTCGGTCCCAAATATATACTTTCAATGTGATCAAACCTCCCTATACCGAACACCTAGCTATACTGAACGCTTTTTTCCGCTCCCAGGGGTGTACAGTATACATAGGTTTTACTGTAGTATCAACAAAAAAAAAAAAAAAAAGATTCTAAAGCTGTAGATACTTATGTATGATACCATTACTTTAGGCACCCTGCAGCCTAAGTAACAGGGAATGAAACTTGCCCGAGTGACAGCTAGAATGTGGAACTGCTGGCTTGCACACACTCACACATGCTAGCAGAAGTAGAAGCTGCTAGCTGGTGTGTGCTTCCATAAGTGGAGGTGTAAGCTGGTGCAAGGTTGCCATGTTTCAAATGCCATCTAATGGCAAGCATATCATCTTATTTAGATTGCAGAAGACAACCCTGCAATCTTCCTGCAAACTAGTATTGCAAGCTAACAGCCAATCTGCAAGCTTACTTTGCATGCTAGCAGCAAACCTGCAAGCCCCTGCGACCAAAATCTGCAAGCATCTGCAACCTTGAAGATAGCATGCGCCATTTTGATTCTACCCTCACAAGGTTGCAATGTTTCAAATGCAAGCTTCTGGTCACCTTACTGCTATCATATTTAACTCATTCCACCCTGATGATGCTTTTTCCCGCTAATATCTAAATGTCGTCTGCTAATCGTATTTTACTAATTTAGGGATTATTTTTCAATATTTTGGATGAAACTTGCATGGAAGATCATTCCAAATTATATGCCCATGATCAACAGCTTTCCTTGGCGCGCTCTGGGCGCATTGCGCCCAGAGCGCGCCAAGGAAAGCTGTTGACTCAGTCTTCTATCAGGGTGGAATGAGTTAAGATTCCCATGGTAAGCTTGTAGCAAACATGCAGTGTTAGCTTACTGCAAGCTAATATTTCTATAAGGGTACACGCAATTTGATATGTTGGCAGAGTGTACTGGAGTCACTGGACAAATATCAGGTGGCTCACAGATTAAGAGACTTGGCATTAAAGGGTAAAAAAAGGACATTAAATTAATTATTTTGATTATGAATTGAGATACAATTTCTGAATTTACACCAAATATGTGTTGGGCCAACAGTGACTTTAAAAGAAAAATTTGAATGACGTAGACCTAATTTGCAAGGTCAATAAGGACATAGTAAAGGGTGTTAAATTCAATGTTTTGGGGAACACGAAGACTAGCAATACCAAATGTGCCTCAAATATGTTTCACACGTAGAAGTTTGATATTGCATAATATCGGTGATGTGGACCTACTTTCCCAAGATCATGGAGAGATTACAAAAATGGTTTTTTTTTGTTATAGTCATAAAGTCTGAACTTGTGCACATGTATCAATATACCATAACAGTAATATTGTACAGACAGAAGTCTATGATGTGTAGAGTCACGATGGCACCACTGGTGGTATTAAGTGGAACCAGCATCATAAGTATTAAAAGTACATTAATTCATTACTTTGATGAAGTGAGATGGAACTTCTAAATTTGCACCAAATATGCATCAGGCCAATGATCAAATTTGGTAAAATTTTGGGTGATCTTGACATTTTTCAAGGTCGTTTAGGACATAGTAAAGGACATTATATTTTACATGTTGAGAAATATGAAGGCTAACAATACAAATTTATCACAAATGTGTGTCATATTTAGAAGTTGGATATTACATAGAGGTATATGGGTGACCTTTACCTACTTTCTTAAGATCGTGGAGGGAATGCACGTCAAAAAATTATTTCATTTTGATGTCCATGACAATTAATTGAGATGGAACTGCAAACCTTACACTAAATATGCATTACGGGAATGGTCAAATTTTGCAATATCTTGATTTTGACCTATTTTTACCCCTCAGCCTATATAGGCCGGGGTGGAGGGTTATTCCTATTGCCTGCATCTTTGTGTGAATCCGTGCATCCGTCCATCCATGTGTCCCTTCTTCTTGCATGCAATTTCAGAAGAACCAGATAAGCTAGGATCATGAAACTTTCTAACTTGATCACCCTTTTTTAAGTTTATGTCAAGTTCGAATGAAAATGACCATGGCCCAATTTTAAGGTAACCTACATGTAGGTCAGTTCTCTATGAATTTCTTGCATACAATGTCAGGTGAACCAGAATTGCATGGATCATGAAACACTTACAAATAATCACCCTTGCAAGGGTATTCGTCAAGTTTGAAGGATAGTGACCTTGACCTAATTTGAAGGTCACCACAGACAATTTTTGTCTTTGATAAATGTCTTGTACATGAGATCTTATAACTGGTTAATTAAGATAGGATCACAAAACTTTTACAATCAATCACCCTTTTAAGAGTCTAGCTCAGGTTTGAAGGACAGTGACCTTGACCTGATTTCAAGGTCACCAGGATTAATCCATTTCAAGAAAAATTTACAAGGAATATCAGAAGAACCAGATAAGCCAAGATCATAAAATTGTTACATTTGATCTCCTTTTCGAAGGGTGAATTCAAGTTTGAAGGAGAATTACCTTGACTCAATTTTAAGGTCACCCCACTCAATTTACTTTGAAGTTCTTACACACGATATCAGGGGAATCAGATGTGCTAGGATCAAGAAACTTTCATAGTTTATACACCTTTGATATTATCTATTCCCTTTTGTTGGTGGCTGAGGGGTGTTAAGGCATTAGCCATTATGTTTCAATGTTGTTAAGCACTTAAGAAAAAGACTCTAAGTTCAATATACTGATAAAGATAGATACCAAATGTACCACAAATGTGTGTCCTTGTGGAAGTTGGATGTTGCATCATATGGATAACCTTGACTAATATCTCAGGGTCATGGCAGTAATGTATTTTGGGAAATGAATTTTCAGTGATGGTCATCAAATTATACATGTATGTCAGCAGACTATTCGGCCCATTGGCGGCCTCTTGTTTTCAGCTGGGGTAGTGTGGGGAGATGTTCTAGGATCTGTATCCTCAACTTCACACCATTGTGATTTGGCAAAGTGACTGCTCAAGTGTTGATTTATATCCCATTTGTTAATGCAATAGAAATGTTTCCTTAGTCTGCTTGTGATGGATCAATAAGTGTGGCCCATGTTTTGCTTGCGACACATTTCACAAGTCAATAAATAGACTAAAGTTGCTGTGGTGGTCTGATTGGTCTCTGGGTGTGGTGCACTAGTGTGCCCAGTTTTCATGCTGGAGCCCTGTGACGCCTGTGGTATATCCATTTTGCTGCGGTATCTGCAGTCGTCCTTGTCGCTTTTTTTTCTGTGTGTCTGTACGGGTATGCTGTCCACATATATAACCTCTGAGGCATGTGACACAGCCAGGCAGCTGTGTCTACAGAACTGCCAGCCAATCAGGAGGCACTTAATGCCTTCCTTAACTATACAGTTACGAATGATCTATGAAATAATTTGTGATCTACATACATGTACATGTAGCTGGGGATGCCACTTGTGTGTCAAGTGTTACATGTAGTTTCATTCAAAATTGAGTTTTGTATCATTTAAGATGTGGATTGTCTCTACAGTGAGATGGTTATGTAGAGGGGATAACTGATAAATGTATTGAAAGTGATACATTTGAACACTTTTTATGGAAGTGGTCATATGTTACTTATAAGTGCATATCTGGCTTAAAAATTACTAGAGAGTTATAGATATTTCTCGAACATGGCCTGAGCTCACTTCTCAGAGGCCCCCCTCGTGTTTTGCTGTGACTTCACACGGTGTTCTGTTGGGAAGTGCACTGAAACAAGAGCAACAAGTAAGTACATATTCTTCGTTGATTTCTAATGCAGAAAAAACAGGGCACTAAAGGATAAAAGCTGCTGTTAAAGTCTCAGTGAAAAAATGTTTCATACTTAAAACTGTCTTTGAATGTATTCAATGGAAGGTATATGTCCGAAATGTACATGTCAAATTAGCAAGAAAGTAAAATTGAGCCATCAACCTCCAGCATACCCTCAGCACTGGTCACAACCAGTACAGCTTGATGAGTAAAAAGTGTTTAACTCATTCTATACTATGGTCACAGGCCTTGGTCGGTAGTTCTGGTACTGCCAGGCAAGTCATGCCGCAGCTGCCCTTGCGGCAGCTGCAGCATGACTTGCCAGGCAGTGCCAGAACCACTGACTTAAGACTGCAGGCATGTTGGTACTTGAATGAAAGCTCTTTTCATGAAGAATTTAAATGTGCAATTGTCATCTTAAATCTAGGTAAAAATACGGAAAAATTAGGGACTGGTATGGAATGAGTTAAGATCATAGGTGAACATGATCCAAATAAGGCAATGCCATTCTTTCACGGGCTGGACATGTGGCTGATTGTGACAGGTTCCGTAAATCCCTTATAGAAAAGCAACTATGCATGCAGGCTTTATGTCCAACATGTGTCATTGTAAACGTACATGTAGGAAATCTATTTTATATTGATAGATCAGTGCTGAAAATCGAAAGTTTTAATTTTTGTAAGCTTTAGTTGTATCTCAAAGAACATAATACGTGCTTAACACAGTGCACTGCCCTTGGAGTTGGAACTTTGTTTCTGACACTCACTCTGCACTGACCATGCTATTTGCCATCCAAGTGGACAGCAGAGCCCAGGGGGCGGGGGTACTGCCCCAAATTTTTGGTGGGGGCGTGCAGCTCAACCTTTTAAAAAACTCACCCTTTATTAGGGAACTTTTTCACAAAAAATATACCTTTGTTAGGGAAATTTTAACTGAAATAGTAGAAAATATGGTCCTGAATTGGTGAGAAAAGTGCTCCAGGAAGAAAATTTTGACCTTAGTTTGGGAAATCTTCCCAAATTTTGGGCCATAAAAGAGAAAATTACCCTTTTTTTAAGGGAATTTTTGGCAAAATACTGGACCTTTGTTAGGAAAATTTTGCTGAAAAGAGGGGCCTTCAGAGTGACACATACCCAGTATCAACACTAATGGGAGTAACCCCCATGGGCAACAGAGTAAGCTCTGTGTCATCCATATGTCACGTGTTAATATTACACGTAACTAAGTTGGTCTGCCTAGAATGCAATTATTGTGACCTGCATGTAGCTCAGCTTGTTGAAGTACAGCATCTTTGATCTTCCTTTATTCCTTCCATCCTAGCTATTATATGTTAGGCTTTTTTTTTTCATTGACGCTAGGTTTTACATGTATATGACTGCGTGTCACAGTTTAGCACATAACCTTTATTTTTGCCATTTCTGTGGCATGTTTTATTGAAACTGGAGACAAAGGGTGCCAGCCTCGAAAACTTTTTTATGACCAATAAATTATTTACTTAACTTATTTACTGCCAACTGTGAACTAAGTTGAACTACTAAAGACCAACTACTCTGAATTATCAAAATATTATTAGATTCAAATTCTTCGTGGTAAGACCTTTCATTCAAATACCAACTTGTCTATAGTTCCAGAAAATATTATGGTCTGGATCAACAGCTGCCCTCGAGGCACTTTGGGCACAGTGCACCCAAAGTACATCAAGCAAAAGCTGTTGACTCAGTCTCAGAACTTGGTGTTGAAAGAATATTTATAAGAAAAATTTGAGAAGCGAATGCCACAATTTTAAAAGTTGAAAAGTTGTGAATTTCTCGTAAGCATCAAGAGTATATGCATGTGTAAGAAAGAATTACTCAAACTCATTGATCGAAAACTGTGCGAGTGATGTTAGGCTTAGTATTCATTTCCCATAGTGTCATAGGTCATTGGCTGTCAAAGGTGTGGTGCATGTGAAAACCCGCATAATTCATGGATTCAGGTTGCATTTGAGATCTGTCTTCCAGGTGGCAATTGAGGGCTGCTGCACTCATGCCGCTTTCCTAAATTTCTATGCATCATTTGTATATTTTCAAAATTTTTACCATGTTAAGCGCAATTACTCAATTTGTGTATCATGTCGCTAGGTTTCTGTAGTTATATGATGATTAAATCTTTCCTGGAACATCGTTATTTATCTGCCCAATATATTGCTGAAGAGGAGGCTGGGTTGCTCGCGTACCGCTGGATCTTAAACTCAATGTGACCACAGTTGGGACAAAATAATTACATGATACATTTACATGCTACTCGTAAGCAGGACATTAGCATAAGGAAAATCTGTAACTCTCTACTATTTAGTGACATACATGTATGCATTACTCACTGTATATATGATATATACATGTATATGTAATTTTATCTGAACTGGTAAATTTCCTGAATTTGCTCAGAGGCAATTATCTGTCCCTGGTCAGTTTGCTTTGAACGTACGATGTATTTTATTCCGATCGTTTCCTGGCTGGTAGTTGTTTTCTCCTGTTATAGCGGTACCTGCTTTTTAAGACCACCCCTAGTGTCAGAGAAAAGGTGGTCACATATGGCAAGTGGTCTTTAATTGCAGGTATATCAACAAAGAAACAAGAGTGCAGTATCGTGAAAACTAATGTGGTCTCTCAGTACAGGGGGTCTTTACAGCAGGTATCTCTGTACTACTTTATTCAGTTTCCATCGTATATGTTGTCAAAATATGTGGGCAAAACATATCAACATCTTCCATATTTTCTGATTCTGTAAATCAATGTAATTATGTCCTGCTTTGTCACATTTGTCTTGAGATTCTGTTTTGGTCTGTTGTTTGTCAGAATTCCTGAGCATATAAATTATGCAAGTCAACACCTTGTACATGTATCACTGTGTATTAGGGATGTTAAATATTTTGGGTGAAGCTTAATCAGAATCTTATGATGTCCTTATAAGGTATAGGCAAGCTACATGTATGTAAGTGACTTATTGCTACTTAATTAAATGTATGGATGCTTGTCTGAGGGCTTATCACTTTCATCTGCTGAAGCATAACATAAACATCGCAAACAAATCAAATATGGTATTGTCTGTTCACTTATACTTATATAGAGACTTTCATTTCAACTTACATGTATTACTTCTATAATTCAAGAGGGAAATGAAAATGATGTATACATGAATGATAGATCACTTATATGTCGGTTTTTATAAAGGATATTCAGAAGTGAAATTAATCAAAATTTTCATTTTTTAAGTAATGAAAAACTGCTTGCACATCTGGCCATTTCCAAATTTAAGATAAAATAATTGGGCAGTTAGTTTGGATTAAAGAGCGTCTTCTTCAATGGAAGAAGTAGAATATTATTAGTTACCACTTATTAAAAACCCACAGGTTCTTTGAGACCTGTATCTACTACTGGGGCAACGTTTGCCACTCTTAGCTCCATATGTGACTTGTGTGTCCTGTGCTGCTACTTATTCATAGCCTGGGGGCAACTTCAGTGTCTGATACAAAATCCTTATTCTGAGGCCTACAACTGGTAATTGCATGTATGGCGTTGTATTTACATTTTCAGGTAATACTTGGAAAAGTACCATAATATATTGTATATACCTTAATTCATATGACAAATTAACCTTCCATTAACACTAATCACACATATATCATTCATTTGACAAAGTAACCTTCCATTAACACTAATCACATATATTTTGGATACAACTACTACAAAATAACCAATCGGGACTAACCAGCAGACTCGGCTGCAATTTGAAAATAGTGGATTCCATACCTAATGGTTTGTAAATAAGGAAAGTATTGGGGTAGATTGGAGTGGGTATAATATATGAAATATATACGTCATGTGATCTACAGTGAGTTACTTCTTTTGAATTTCTCTGTAGAAAATGTTAATTCATCCTTTTCTCATCATCTCTGAGCAATTTTGCAATCCTTTTCTCGGCGATTTTGTCAAGAAACGCTGAGGTTTGCTGCAATGCTACTATCCCCATGGCGTTTTTCTGCAAAACTGCCGAGAAACTCCAAGGTACTTTCCTCCCTTATTCTTACCACGGTGTTTCTCTGCAAAACTGCCGAGAAAATCCAAGGTACTTTCCTCCCTTATTCTTACTTCGGCGTTTCTTGGAAAAAAAATGCCGAGAAACCCTGAGGTACCTTTCACCCTACTCCTTACCTGGGCATTTCTCAGCATTTTCTTGTCCTGATGGTAAAAGTACAAAAATGTACAGTTTAAAGTGAGCATATCTGTCATCAATGCAGAAAATTCTTGAAAAAAAGAAATCTTTCAGTTCAATTGCATCTTCCAAATTAATTTCTGCAGATTGGGCAAAATGTACCAGAAGAAATGGGGTCAGTGGTTACCACAGGCATTCAATTTAGGTAGTCGTGTTCCTAAATCACAGCCCAACCTTTAGCTGGCAGCTATTGCCACACAATGGAGACAGGTGCTCAGTAATGATCCAAATTATATACTGTAAAGCTTCCCCAGTGGACGATGATGATACCCACCATTGCCCACAGGTGACATAATCAAGTGATGGTGGTCAGACTGGGTCGACCTGAGACCCAAGACAGGTGGCAGTAAGCTTGTTAGACATGAACTCTCCACTTATGAACTTTCCTTTGGTACAAATGAATGAACTCTAGTCTCCTTTCATTCAAATGCAAATGATCTCTGTCAACAGATATATGAAGATAGCATTTTAAAAGTTTTTTTTTTTTTTTTCGTGTATAAACTCCACAACTTCTATTTTATATGATAAGGGAATTTGTGATTATGTAAGAGATTAGTGGACATCAATGGCAATGAGAAGCAGTCATTTCACAAATATAAACACATGTTTGGCATGTCCAGAGAAACAGTCAACTTATGAAATATTAAACATTTTCAGTTTTCTGTTGTCCATAAAACATGAATTCATTGTGAGTACCTTTAATTACTATTATTGCATATATGTCCTATGGTATAAAGCAGAGTTATTTTCATTTTAAGGCAGGGATCACAGGGTTATATAACTGTTGGGTGATGTCAAAGAAAATCATGCATAGCGATATGTACAAAAATGTAACATTACCAAAAGTTAAAGGAAGGCTCTCATAAACCTTAAATTATAGCTTCTTAACATAGTCACCCTAATTGCTGGATATATGTTGAAGTATTAAGACATTTTTTGTATCATTGCTTTACATGTTTTACCCTCGGCAATGTAGTGCCAAAGGTTATTGTCGTGCCCTGTTTGTTATAAATATTCACCATAGCTGTACCAAGTTTTTGTCACAAAAGGATCTTATGATGGACCAGGTTCCTGTGTAAAACCAGCTTCCTCGGATAATTTTTTACCTTTGTAGGAAACTTTTATGTATTTATTTGAATGCTGTCTGAGTGGCGTCAACCCGACGTTACCGCGATATCTTAAAAAATATTGACCGCAGCTTTACCATATTTTTATCAGAGATGCACATTATAGTGGACCACATTCCTATTGAAAACCAGCTTCCATTTGTTAATCCCTGTCACGAGAGACCCCTGTCGTGAGAGACCATCCTCTCATGAGAGACCGCTTTTGAGATTCCCAAGTCCCCTACTTCTCATGCTAATTTACCCTGTTATGAAAGACCACCTGTCTCATATGACCACTTTTTTTGTCACTGTAGGGGTGGTCTCTGGCAACAGGGACTACCGTATTAACAGTCCGCCCTGTGGGGGGACGCTTTCTGTTGTTGGGTTGTATGTCTGTCCTGAAGTGCACACTCTCATTGTGCGGTATCTGCAGAATGCCTCCATGTATTTTGCTTAAATTTGGCAATATGCTTATCTTACCTTGCTAGATGTACTGATTAGATTTTGGTGTTATCATGACCTAATTTGAGCAAATGGTTGACCATTCAGTCAACAGTTTGCATTGAAGGTATGTCTAGTTTTGAAACTGAATTATTATGAAACTTTTGAAGTATTTATTTGATGACCGTCTAAGTGATGCACAGTACAGTGGTCTCTGTCACTAGAAGTTAGTAAATAGTCACAGCTACTCTAGCTTGTCAGATTAGAAGTCAGACATTTGAACTAGCAGTTAATTGACCTCTTGTGTTTCCTGGAATGATTGCGTAAACACTTGCCGAGCCTAGTCTTTGATAAGAGTTCTGTTTTTTTCCCATGATCCTTCAAGATTTACCAATGATGCCTGAAGATTCCTTTGAAGTTCCATACACAATGTATTTCCTGTGATTAAGACAAATTAATGAATTTCCCTCTAAGGAATTAGGTAAACAGGTTGAAGCACTATTCTTGCATTTTTCCATATGTTAAGCCATTGTTATAGTAAAATTGTTACACCAAACATGATAATTCATGAGAGCTTTCCTTTAAGGATTTGCTCAAGGTTAGCTACATCTACAAAATCTCGAACAAACAAATTATAGCTCAAATTTACCCCCATAAAGTATACATTTCTGAAAAGTAAACTTGTCTTGGAATCAAATGATATTATTGTCACTTACCTACTTTGTTATATGTTTATGCAGCAATTATGCAAATATAACATTCCTTTTTTTAATAATGTTGATTCAACTTTTTCCGTTATGGTACCATGTAAAAAAGATATTTGAAAAAAAAAAGATCTTCTTCCACCTGTACTCAAAAAGGTGTTTCATTTTTCCAGTGGTTTGTGCCATTAATAAGCTGTTGTGGTCTGAAGTTGAAGTGATGACACTCCATTTACACATCAAAGGATTTCAACTTTCCTGAAGTATTGTGAAAGAACCAGTCCTCATACAAAAAATTTCTGAGACCTTTTTATTTCAACTTTTTAGGATGACATGAGTGGAAACTAGATGTTTTTTCAAGGAAAACTGTGGGACGATGAAAACGAAATAGTTTGGGATGTTGTTGTGAAACTGATTGTGTGAAAAATGAGTTCAAAGGTCCAGCTCTCTTTGAAGGGGTTACAGGCACTTACTCAGGGTGTTTCCAGTTTGACAACTCCATAATCCATAAGCATTGTTTGTTCCTTGACTGCTATGAAATCATTGATTAATTATACTTGAAAGGAACGCAATTTATGAGTTTTTTTTTTAAAAAACCCTGAGTTCTGTGTTAGACTCAGCACGTGCTGTCGCAAGCGTGGTTTCCTTACCGGCCCGCTGATTGGTTATGCCTTATGTGGCAGGCTCATCAGGATGATTGACAACTTTGTTGTGGCGTAACCACTGTCTGGCGAAGGAGAACAATATATGGAGGCCAGTATGGGAAATCCATCAGTTTGGTTTACATTGATCTGAAGATATCTAAGCCTGGTAAAAATCTGCATAATGTTCATGCAGGCATGACTTTGGTCAGTCAAAGCTGGAAAATGCCTGTACCTGTACATAACGCGCTGGTAAAAAATACATTAGAACAAAGGCCAAGCATATGCAAAGTACTGACCATACACGGCCTCAAAACCAGGCATTTGAAAAAAAGGGACGTCTAGTTTGCCTCCAAAGCAGACCCAAGCTGCGTATTTTGTCTACTCCGCTGGGGTCTGCCCTTCTTTGACAAGGTCACTGTTCTGCATTGGAAAAGTGACGCAGTTTCTAATTGGCTTATTATGGTTACTATGGCAACAGGCTTCAGTACACTAGGGACCAGAGGCTGTTGCTGGTCTGGGCGGTAATGATGAACTTCCTGATTGGTGTCTCAGTCTAGGGGGAGGGTCAGAGTATACTTCTGTTTCCCTTACTATAAATAAAATCCTGTCAAAGAAGGGCAGACCAAGTGTAGTAACACGGAACTTGGTCTGCTTTGCAGGCAAACGTCTAGTCAATTAAATAATGTTTTCCCCCCAATGCCAACTCTTTATTATGGTCCACAACAAACTTGTGCGATGGAAAAGCCTGGGAAACTGAACAGTGCTTCGCTGGTGGAGATTATCATTAGCACTTTCACAGTCACATAAAACACATCTCCAACACATCCAGTGTAATCAATTTATACCCACCCATACATGGCACTTAATGTGTGCGTTAACTACGGGGAATTACGATAGATCAATGCCCAAGGTCCCAGTAAGTAAATTTGTGGAAATGCCGACTCCCGGAACGGGGCTTAGGGGCATATGTGGACATTTAAATTTTTTCCCAAAATTACCCTCAGCTTATCGTTAAATCTCTTAACAGCTTAATTATGTAATCATGTCAACTCACATTCACTGTTTGGTTGCATAAATAAAATACTTGCCTGGACCAATGTTCATAGCTAGGAGTTGCCATATACTCCAAGATGTCACCCAACTGTCATCTCCCATCACACCCCCCCATGCACACACACACACACACACACACACACACACACACACACACACACACACACACGCACACTGCTACTCACCCACTTACCCACCACCATGCTGTATCATACCACCACCACCACTCTCCACCATCAACCCACGATACTGCCACAAATATGCCACTATTACATATGATACCACTGCAAAACCATCATCTTTCCACACCACATCTCTGTACCACCCCTGCTGAACTCCCAGATTCCTTCATCACCACACCACTGTACTACCACTGCCATACAACCATCATTCACCACCTCGGAACTGTACCACCACTGCTATACTACCAGATTCCGTCATCACCACACCACTGTACTACCACTACCATACAACCATCATTCACTACCTCAGCACTCTGTACCACCACTGCTGAACTCCCAGCTTCCTTCATCACCACACCACTGTACTACCACTGCTATACCAGGATTGTAGAGGCATCTTAGCATATCGATCAAATCATTTCCATCAATGTTGACAACTATTGAACAGGATTAGGAAGTCTTATGGGAATACCCACCACACCGCAAGACTGACAAGTTCCTTTCTGGTTCTTAGTTTCTAACATGTTGTTTACAGTATGTTAGAAGTCACAACAAGGCTGCTATAATTTCAACTTTTCATGCAGATGCTATAGTAGAATGACTTCTGTCAGTGTGATGCAGTTAGAAAAAAAAATCATTATACATGTTCATACATGTACAGTGGTTTTTGAGACAAAGGCTTGGTGAAATAAGCACAGGTAGGGCATGTGCAGTCTTCTTGTTCCTATCTTACAAAACATGCTTATGCAACTTAAAAACCCTGGTACAACATTCACCATGTTCACTCTGGTACCAAGGGTCCTACACCCTGTGAATTCATTTAATTTCGCTGTGTTCTTATTTTCACTTATTTCGCTGATGCTTCAAAACCGTGAAAATAAGAACCCAGTCAAATTTATTTTTAACAAGGCATTGATAGGAATTATAACAAAAATAGTGAATTTAAAGTTTCAGTGACAGGGGTCCAAAATGCAAAAATATTGAATTTAAAGTTTCAGTGAAAGGTCCAAAATGCAAAAACAGTGAAAATTAATGCCCGTGAAAGTAAATACATTTACAGTAGCCTCCTTTGTGGTACCAAGGGTATCCTGGTGACCTGTAGGGATGTCTGGCCCTTCCTTGTAGCACCATGGGTGCCCTTGTAACCCATGCGCCTGGAATGCCTCATGGTTCATGGTTTACAGGCTCATCGACCAGATGGAACACAACAGTTTGTTTCCCATCCTCATTACCTGCATGCATGGGCATGCTGCCGCTTACTATTTCAAACTTTCTGTTGAATACATGTTACTGCCGCTGGGTGATTTCACAGTCTTCTGTCCATCGTCTATTAGCATAAATGTATGGTACATCTGCCAGTCTTTGTATATGGTACCAGCTGTACTTGACTGTCTGCTTAATGATCATAACCCCATTAAAGTGCAGTCAGGCAGTTTTGATATTTTTAAGAGCTCAAACTGGGCAATTAATTTCAATGATGAAAACTTGCAATTTACTCTGGAGAAAAAAAAATGAGCGTTCTCACTGGTTTAACATGGGATGCTAAGAATGTAGACTTCTTTAAAAAATAATTATGGAGTTCATAACAAGGCCATGAAAGCCGATTAAGTTTATGTCCAGTGCAGAGTAAGAAAAATAACACTAAGCTACCCCCTACAGGGGAGCTCCAGAAAGCACTATGATTACACCTTTCATTGAGAAAAGAAGAATCGTTGGTACATTTCCATGTATTTATGGCAGACATGTGAGAAAAGGACTAGTCTTCCACATACAACTTGACAATGGACCAATGTCATTAGTCAATTTCGTAAAATGAGGCATGGTGACACAGGATTACCAAACAGCACATCGTCTGGGAGGCACGTGGTATCTATAATGATGTGAGGAATCCATATTTTCACGTCAATATGACGGTTAGACCAGTAGATCAGCCTTAACGCATGGACGTTAATTTTTATGTGATGTTGCTCAATGGTCCATGACGACGTTACTCCCTGCCATATAAGCAGCATATTTAACAGTGTTTTCAGTTCACTGCCTGATGAGCTCAGTATATAGAGCAAAACCGGTCAGAGTTGTCTTTGACATTGATTTCAGTTTTGACTGCTACTGGCCTTGCCTGGTATTATCTGTACAGAGTAAGAAAAAAATGGCCTTGAATTGAGATAAGAACGGATAAGAACAAGAAATAGTCACCAAGTGCATCCAGTTTTACAGTATACGTGGGATTTAAATGGCCTGCTGCAGACAGGTAAGACATCAGTGAGAGTCGTCTTGTCTAGGTGTGGAGATCACTGGCGATAGAGCTGTGATTTTGACAGAGGAATTCACAGGATTTTTGGTATGCTAATTTGCACACACATCCTCAAAATATGCCCAATGTAAAACAAGTCAAATAGGACTGCTCACTTTTTTTCTTCCAGATTATATATATTGGTCTTGAGGGCTTTCGTATTTGATTATCAGTGTCTGATCTCTAAACCAACCGTTCATTTTGCTGCTGAAAGTGCCCTTTTGGCAAATTATAGAAAACAGTATCAGCAGATAAATATCCCCAGCATGTTTTTCCACTCTGTCAATCTTTTATTTTCTCATGATCAACCAACCTACTTTTGTCAATATTTAGACATTAGAAACAAATACATGTAGTTTAACAACATGTCCTGACCATGTCAGCCCCTGGCTGAAAATGACAGAAGGATTATAGTGTAGTACATTTATGGAGTTAGGGAATCATAGAGTTAAAAAAGGGGAAATTACCGCAGGAATGTGACTTATGATGTGCATGTACGTGAACAACTATCAGGCAGCTTTCCAGTTACGTATGATTTTGACAAATATATTAATTACACGTTGGTGTCAGGCCCTAATAAATCGTAGTGTGCTCACCTGCATGGAGTTTCAAAGCAAGCCCAGGGTACAGATGAAGACTTAGACATGTTGTCTGCTGCCCGCATATACTGATAAATCTGATAAGACTGGCTGCATGCCCTCGGGAAGGGGGGGGGGGGAATACGTCCCAAAGACAAACCAGTCTTTCTTGTCAAGGAATGGGAGGTGGTATGGGTGGTAGCAGCCTATATGTATCAAATCATTTCCACAAACACTATTACTAATACGCAGGATTAGGAAGTTCCATGAGTGCAACTATTATATAAACAGTTACAACAGTGCTGAATCATCCTAAAATACTCAACAAAAAAAAAACAAAAAAACAACCCCCCCCCCAAAAAAAGGCAAAAAACCCCTACACAGATGTATTGCAATCTCTCTGTGCTCCATATCCACTGCAGCCACTGTTTATGTCTAAACATAAACTTCATTACTGTTATTCACATTTGATGCAAATACTTCAACAGCCAAATGAACTTATAAATGAGCCATCAGTGGGAAACCATCAAGCCTGCATGGTCTGCTGCCTTCAATTTCTTTCTTTTTCTTTTTTATCTATGGCGAAGCCACAGATATTACAATCAGTTTCGGCGGCCATCTTTGTTGACGTGTTGCTTGGCAATGCCAAAAAAAATTGGGGATATCGAAGTTTCTGAACGGGAATTTGAGGTTTAAGGCCCAATTGTTGAGGTTGCGGGTCTGAAGAGCTTGAAAAGAATCATTTGTAAGTCCTCAATTAATTCAATTTAGTTGAAAACTTGATGCGAAGTTGATGTATGGGTCAAGGGCCGCTCTCAGAAGTCTGAAAATATCCACTTGTTGCTCATTAGGGGATCGTTTCACCCGAAAAAACGCGCCTCTGTGTCGTGAAGAAAGTTTAGATGCAGGTCGTTTGTTAATTTTTGGGGTACATCTTTTAATAAGAGGCTTTTTCTTATCTGTGTGTACACAAGTGTTCTAATATAAGTGCATAATTATCCAGCCTTGATGCCAGTACAACCCTGCCAACGGAGACAAAGGAACTTTCCCAAGACCAAGCGGTCACCCGTGGGTGTGGGGTGTGCAGTCAGAATTACACACGACTTCTAAGAGAAGTGCGTAATTGCCCAACCTAAGTGCGAGTACGACCGTGCCACCGGAGAGGAGGGAACAAGTCCAAGCGATCACCTGTTAGCTGTTGCGTGTGAAGTTCAGTCGTGCGTCACTTTGGGAAACAATCGCATTTTAGCATTACCGCAAGGCCTTTGTGTACCAATATTTGCTGGTATATGAAAAATATATATATATATAACTTTGCTTTTAGCCAAGTTTACAGTTTCAAGGCAGACTTTGTTCGAAAACTTCGGCACATGTTACCGCAATACAGAACGGGAAACGAGCTTGCACGTCCCTGAGAACTGAATGAATTAACCCAGTTTACACATCCGGGTATACAAATGGAGATGTACGGTCATCTGTTTGCACGAGGATGAATCTGGGGATGGTTGTGTCGAACTCTTTGAATTGCATAGACAAGAAAGAAAAACCAAAGTTTAATATAGAAGGCATATCAGAGCACTGGCCGCATAGAATGACAGAATCTGTTGTATTCTAGCAACGGATAGAGTGTTCAAACGATCGCAATTTCACCGCAACCCAAATGAGGCCACAGCATACGCGATGCAAAGTGAGAGCCGATCAATATTTTCTGCGTGCCATGGGGCTCCCTTTGGGATGTAGTATATCAAATCAATTTAATGGAATTGAAATAAAAAGTACATGTACATAAGAATACTTGAGGCCCCCAACCCCCCATGTCAAAAGATTGTGAAATTAACGGCTGAATTATAGCACTGCAGGCTTTAGATATTATAATGAATTTGTAAAGAAAATTAACATATTTCTCCATTTACTGCGTAACCTTTTTTTTTTTTTAAGCCTCATGTACAGAGGAAGTTAAGTATGTAGACCATGAGAGATTTTTTTTTTCTTTTTTCTTTTTTTCTTCTTTTCTTTCTCACTTTAGCTTTGTAACAATGGCTCATGAGCACACACATGGTGTTGTATTTCTGTCTGGTGCTACGTTATATGTACGCAAGGTGTCTACATGTGTGACATGATCAGTAACTTGCATCTTCTGTGGTGCTATTGTACACTGTTCTCAATATGGAGCCATTATATCATGTGTTAGGCTGATCTCATCAATATTTTTTTCTTACCATAATTGTATGTAGTAGATACCTCCACATTCTATGTTTTGAGTACCTGTGATGACTTGTAGATAACTTATTTTTCTACCACTTTTTGTATTCAGTCTATGGAATCTATATATGATGCACTTGTATGTATGTAGGACAAATAGGTCAGTACTGACCTGTAGTCTTTGTCAATAAAATTTTTACTTACTTACTTACTATTGTGGCAGATTGCCATATTAACATGCACAACACAAGTTCCAACATGTATCATTTTTCATCTTTCACTGTCTTTTACCCACCACACTTCATCCAACTAGGAAAGGATGCCAGACAAAGATATATTTGAAGCGATTCTGTAATATATATGAAGTGTGAAAGTTTAGTTTTATTTAATTAAAATGCAAGGGAGGCCGACACTCGAACATATACTTTTAAATCAATCAACCAATACAATATACAAATTGCAATATATTTAAATAGATTGAAAGCTAATTGCCTCCGTGAAAATTTTGTTTGCATTATCAAAAAGATGCAGCGCTAGTGTAATGCTTGTCAAGAATAATTTTTGTTTATAATTTTCAAGAACTTGTCAAAAAACATTAAATAATTTTGGGAATTCAATAGAATGTTGATATCAGATAACTCAACTTAAGTACATCAAATCACACTGTGATTCAGAGATTCACATTTTATAAAAAAAATTTTAAAAATCCCTACCTACCTACCTACTCTACTTGTGTGCTTCGCTGCATAAGGAAACACGACATTTGTTTTAGGCCTCACCAACGCTATTTACCTGTCCAGGACTCCGCAGAAATGAAGTGCTAACATCTTATAATGTTACAGTCTTGTATTGAAGTTCCTGAATAAGGTTACCACCTGTAACATGGCTTTTTGACTCACAGTCGCTTTTTGGCTCAGCTGACCTACCAGTCAGGTTGAGATATTAGAAGACTCAGTTATCCATGGCTTCTCTCTGTCCATTCACAATTCACCTTTTTTTACTGCTTCTCCAAAATGGCCAGCCAGATTCACTTCAAACTTGGTGGCTATGTACCTTGGGTGGGTCTCTACCTACTTTGTTCAAGTGGTCACGCTCCAGTGATTTTTAGCTCAGCTGACTTGTCAGTCAGTTGATCTTATCTTATGGTCCTCTGTCCGTTGTCCCCCGTCCGTTCTTCCTGGTTCTTAATTTGTTCACCAGGTGGCGCTGCAATTTTTTCTTCTTATTTTTTTATGAATCTTTGTGTTATAGCTATTTTCGACTTCTTCTCTAGAACCATCCCTGAGATTAAGCTGAAACATGGCGGATATGTACCTTGTAGAAGGGTCAAACAAAGTTGTTCACTATTTGGGACTGCTGCGGATTCCTGATGTTTAACAATTTTTTCAATTCGGCTCTTTTTCGGTAAATGCACCTTTCCCAATTGATTACTATGTAAGTCAATGGGCATTGTATTGCCAATTTACATTTTCAACTTCTCCAAAATCGTCATCCAGATTTACTTCAAACTTGGTGGGGATATAGCTTGGTAGGCTGTCTACCAGGTTTGTTCCAATGGTCATGTTACAATGATTTTTCGATTTTTTTAAGGATTTTTTTTTCAAATTTTTTTGCAAAGTTTTAATAGGAAAGTTTAACATGGGAATTTCTTGTAATGGTTATAACTTAAATAATTTTGGCCAGATTTACTTCAAACTTGGTGGGGATGTGCCTTGGGTGAATCTCTACCAAGTCCGTCCAAATGGTTACGCTCTATTGTTTTTTTGATTTTTCATGAATTTTCTTGTTCTTTTTTGGGAAAAACCTTAAAAACTCTTCTCCTCTGAAACCGCTCACACAAGTACTCTGATATTGTACATAGACACTCCCAGCGACACATAGTTCCCAATTTGTTCACCAGGTGGCGCTGCAAATTTTTTCTAAATCTTTTTATGAATTTTTTATATGCTTGCGCTATTTTTCACTTTTTCTCAGAACGGTCACTCAGATTAAGCTGAAATATGATGGATATGTGCTTGTGGAAGGATCAAACAAAGTTGTTTACAAGGTGGCACTGCTCTGGATTCCTGATTTTTAAGGTTTTTTTTCAATTAGGGTACTTACCAGTCAATGCAGCTTTCTTATTGATTACTATGTAAGTGAGTGGGCATTTTAATGCTAATTCACAGGACAACTGACACGAAATTTACTGTTTACTTGATAACTTGAGATCTGTTTTGAGTTAATTAGTACCATGATGCAGCGCATGTTAATGTTTCTGTATGAAGGTCATGGTTAGACAGTACATGAATGACCTTGACCTCATTTCTGGGGTCACAGTGCAACATACATGAATTTTACTCTTCATTATAACTTGAGAACTGCTTGAACCTTAATTGATGTCGCACATGTTAGTGTTCTTCTGTAAAGGCCTGGCTTACTCAGGACATGGATGACCTTGATCCTTTTCCAAGTTCACAGAGCTGCAAGTGTGATGAATGTCTAGGTCAGCTGAGCATGGGCTGTTCACACAGCCCACTTGTTTGAATTTTTTTGTTTTTTTTTTGGGGGGGGGGGAATCTTGAAAAAATCTTCTCCAAAACCGCTCATCCAGTTGCTTTGATATCACACAGGAACCCTCCTAGGGACTCGTAGCTTTAATTGTTCACCAGGTGGTGCTGCATTTTTTTCTATTTTTAGCTCAGCTGACTTGTCAGTCAGCTGAGCTTATCTTATGGTCCTCCGTCCGTCGTCCGTCAACAATTTACATTTTCGACTTCTTCTCCAAAACCGTCAGCCAGATCCACTTCAAACTTGGTGGGGATGTGCCTTGGGTAGGTGTCTACCAAGTTTGTTCAAATGGTCACGGTCCATTGATTTTTGGATTTTTAATGAATTTTTTTGTTCTTTTTTGGGCAAATCTTAAAAAATCTTCTTCACTGAAACCACTCACCCAATTACTTTGATATCACACGGAAACACTCCCTGGGACTCTTAGTTCTTAATTTGTTCACCAGGTGGCGCTGCAATTTTTTTCTATTTTTTTAATGAATTTTTGTGTGTTTTAGCTGTTTTTGACTTCTTCTCCAGAACCATCACTCAGATTAAGCTGAAACATAGTGGATATGTTCCTTGTAGAAGGGTCAAACAAAGTTGTTCACTATGTGGGAATGCTGCAGATTCCTGATTTTTAATGACTTTTTCAATTCGGGTACTTATCGGTCAATGCAGCTTTCCTATTGATTTCTATGGAAGTCAATGAGCATTCTAATGCTAATTCACATTTTTGACTTCTTCGCCAAAACCGTCATCCAGATTAACTTCAAACGTGGTGGGGATGTACCTTGGGTGGGTGTCTACCAGGTTTCTTCAAATGGTCATGCTCCAGTGATTTTTGGATTTTTAATGAATTTTTACCTTCTTTTTTTGGACAAATCTTAAAAAATCTTTTTCTCCGAAAGCGCTTACTCAATCGCTCTGATATCACATGGAAAGACACCTACGGACTCCGTGTTCTTAATTTGTTCACCAGGTGGCGCTGCAATTTTTTACTAATTTTTTATGAATTTTTTTGTGTTCTACATATTTTCGACTTCTCCAGAACCGTTAGTCAGATTAAGCTGAAACGTGGTGGAAATGTTCCTTGTAGAAGGGTCAAACAAAGTTGTTCACTATGTGGGAATGCTGCAGATTCCTGATTTTTAATGACTTTTTCAATTCGGGTACTTATTGGTCAATGCAGCTTTCCTATTGATTACTATGAAAGTCAATGAGCATTCTAATGCTAATTCACATTTTTGACTTCTTCTCCAAAACCGTCATCCAGATTAGCTTCAAACTTGGTGGGGATGTACCTTGGGTGGATATCTACCAAGTTTGTTCCCATGGTCATGTTCCAATGAATTTTGGTTTTTTTTATGATTTTTTTTTCAAAAATCTTTACAAAAGTTTTGATAGGAAAGTCTTCACATGGGAATTTCTTGTAATGGTTATAACTTAAATACTTTTGGCCAGATTTACTTCAAACTTGGTGGGGATGTGCCTTGGGTGGATCTCTACCAAGTTTGTTCAAATAGTCACGCTCTATTGATTTTTGGAATTTTTATGAATTTTTTTGTTTTTTGGGGGGCAAACCTTAAAAACTCTTCACCTGTGAAACTGCTCACCCAGTTGTTTTGATATCGTTCATAGACACTACCAGGGATGCATAGTTCCCAAATTTTTCTGCAGGTGGCACTGCAATTTTTTCAATTTTTTTTTTTTTTTATGAATTTTTTATATGGTTTTGTTATTTTTCACCTGTCCTCAGAACCGTTACTCAGACTAAAGTGAAATGTGATGGATATGTTCTTGTGGAAGGGTCAAACAAAGTGTTTACTAGATGGCACTGCTTTAGATTCCGGATTTTTAAGTATTTTCCATTCGGGTACTTATTGATCAATGCAGCTTTCCTATTGATTACTATGTAAGTCAATGGGCATTCTAGTGCTAATTCACAGGACAACTGACACAAAATTTACCTTTTGCTTGATAACTTGAGATCTGTTTTGAGTTAGTACTGTGATGCTGCACATGTTAATGTTTTTGTATGAAGGTCATGCTCAGACAGTACATGAATGACTTTGACCTCGTTTCTGGAGTCACTGTGCAACATACATTAATTTCACTCTTCATTATAACTTGAGAACTACTTGAACCTTGATGTTGCACATGTTAGTGTTCTTTTATAGTGGTCAGACTTACTCAGAACATGGGTGACCTTGATCCTCTTTCAAGTTCATAGATCTGCAAGTGTGATGAATGTCAAGATCAGCTGAGCATGGGCTGTTCACACAGCCCTCTTGTTTGTAATTGTTATCACTGTTTTCGACTTCTCCAGAACCTTCACTCAGATTAAGCTGAAACTTTGTGGGTATGTTCCATGTGAAATTGTAAAACAAAGTTGTTCACTAGGTGGCATTGCTATGGATTCCTGATTTTGAATGATGTTTTCAATTTGGGTACTTATTGGTAAAAGCACCTTTCCTATTGTCAGAGTACTATGCAAGTCAATGGGTATTCTAATGCTTTTTCACGTTTTGGACTTCTTTGAAGAAACTGTGTGTCAGATTCACCTTAAACTTGGTGGCAGTGTACATGGGTCGTCACGCTCCAGTAAATTTTTCATGATATTAAGCTCAGCTGACCTGCTGGTCATCTGTCGGCAGAGCATTAGGCCCATGGGCCTGTCTGTTCAGAAAAATATCTTGATATGTTGGTCCAAAAAAGTGATCTCAATTTGGCCTGGTCTCTCAAGCCAGCTGTCACTTTATTCCCTTCTTTGGCAACAAATTATGAAAGGTACAACACCAAAAACTTCAGAAAATGGAGAATATTCTGGAAGCATATCATATGCACACACAATTATGTGTCTACCAAAAATACCAATCGACCAACCAGTCAGTTTGCCACCACAGATTACATTTTAGGCCCATGGCCTTGTTTGTTTGTTTTTTGTTTTTTGATGATAACTGTTTGTCTTCTCTTCTTCATAGTGCTGCACAAACCTCCCTAGGGGAGTATTGACATGCATAGGTACGGGTACACAGTGAATAACTTGGAAATATTTACATAGTGCAATGTGACTTATGCAGGCTATAAACCGGGAATATTTACATTGAATCAGCAATATGGTTTTTACCAAGTGTTAGGTAACGATAGCCCCACTTAAATTAAAAGAATTTTGAAAACATGAAATCATAGCACATTCATAAAAACGTAAAATTATTGCTTATACTGGCAAGACTTGGTGTAATTAGCATTCCCACTAATACACTGTATATGGAAAAAACAAGCAAAATTCAAATAGTGGCTTCCCCTTAGACTCAGACTCAGAATTCTTTTATTTCACCGTAATACGCACATATACATAAGCATATAATATGAGATTCAAAATATGTATGTAGTAGATGAGGAGACTCCCATTAAGGCAAGGAACGCCTCTATCATGGGAGCCACCTTGCTGATAGTTAAAGACTTGACAAAATTGCTAGAGAATTAAATTAATACAGGTGCATTGACTTTAACAATATGTTCCAGGAAAATTTCAGTGAACTTTATATATATGGAATGGATCCTAAAATTTCATGATGCACATCAAATGGGAATTAATTAATGTTATGCAAGTGTACTGCAGACATAGCAGTTTGGCTCAGAGCAAACAGCAGAGTATTTATAAGCATGGTGCATTTTCACATGAAAAGAAAAACAAGATTTACTATGAGTGTGTACTTTATCTTATCCAAAGAAAAGGATTCCACATATATTGATGACCCTTTGTCCACCAAGGTGAGCTCCTTTCCTGTTCTTACCTTCTGACTTGTTGATTAGAGCATGTGTGTAAATAAAAATAAAATAGTTGTGGACATGATACATTTTTAACTTATTTTTGGCAGAAAAAACTTTTGTTTCTTTTAGACTCTTATTTTTCTTTTCGTGGCCTCTTTATCTTTCCTAGTCTTCTGTGGGTTTGATTGGTTTGTCAGTTTAAGAGATGAAAAATGTAATGATGCATTTTTATTAACAAATGTGCAATGGACATTGTTAGATACAAACATATATATAAATGTAAGTTAGTAATGGCAGGGTGTAGGTGGACATCAATAGCAGAGAATAGAGCCCCCACATCAAAATTGCACTTGTGTGCATTGTACATTAAAGTGTGCTTGATGACCTACTTTGTGGGTCATCGTGACCCAGTGATTGTGTGACCTTGACCTATTTTTCAAGGTCAGTAAGCATTTTAAGAAAGGACATTTAATTCAATATCTTGATAAAGAATAAGGCATATGATACCAAATGTAGGGCAAATTTGCATCATACGGAAGTTTTATATTGCATACTATGGATGATCTGGATTAATGTCTCAAGGTCATGGAGGGAATCCTTTTCAGGAAATGATTTTTCGGTGATGGTCATCTGATTATATGTCAGGAGGGCGATGTATATCAAAATATCAACTCAGAATTACAATTGACAACAAACTTGCATGGGATACGGCAACTTGCATCACATCCACCCTCATGAATAACTACCAGATTTTGTTCATGCATTGTTAGTTTGTTCATCTAGATGGGCTGTGTCACTTAAAATCCGTCGTTTCAGTGCCACAACTTCAAGACTTGCCAAATAAACAACAACAACTAAAAACAGCACTCATGTTTTTTCTTGCTGTTTTGGTATGTCGCCATCTGGTGTGCAAAATATGAGCTAAGGAAACAAGTTGTTAGGGTGTGAAATTCACCGGCCAGAGTTTGCATGTCTGAACCAAGAAATGAGTAGAGTAAAAGTTTATGTGCTATTACTTTGTTCAGAAAGAGTGTAAGCAAAGTAGCTGAACATGTTTTTGACAAAATATGGTAGTTTTATGTCCTTTTGAAGACTGTTTAGGTGAATGCATGATATCACGCAAGTATCCATTTTTCCAAGCTCTGTGATGCATGAAAACTGGCAAACGTGAGACCGGTAAAAATATCTTGATCTTTGTACCTCTGAATAATGTGCATCAGAACTTAATGCAGGTAAATTTGGGTCTAAAAAGCTAAATGTGCATGTTACTAATTGGGAATAATGGTATCTTTCACCTTGTACTTGTATCTTCTTTCTCATCTCCAGGTGGAAAACTATTTTGTAATGGTTCAATTCTCAAGCACAATGCCTTGAGTGTGAAGAGCCATTTACGTGTATGTCAAGCATAATTGTTAATTAAGTGAATTTCTTGTGTTCTGTTCTTGCAGGAAGTAAAGAAGTTGCTCAGCAAATATGGTTGTCTTAATGAGCCAAGATCACACTGAAACTGCCTTTGAACTAAGCAGCAAGAATCAAGCAGAGGCTGAAGAAAACATCATCAGTATGCTGGAGTTGTCAGAGGAGCTCGATATCTCTGCCACCCAACTGCCCGAGAAAAGCTCAACCAGTTCAGGCCAACGAAGAGGGCTGGCGATCGGCAAAAAGAAACGCGGGGCTCTGTGTATAGGACAGAGCACTGAGGAGGAAGTGTGCCTTATATGTGGGGACAGAGCATCGGGGTATCACTACAATGCCTTAAGTTGTGAGGGCTGTAAGGGTAAGCCGGCTCTTGTTTAACTCTGATACCACAGAAATGTATGAACTTTTAAGTTGTGAGGGCTGTAAGGGTAAGCCAGCTCTTGTTTAACTCTGATACCACAGAAATGTATGAACTTTTAAGTTGTGAGGGCTGTAAGGGTAAGCCAGCTCTTGTTTAACTCTGATACCACAGAAATGTATGAACTTTTAAGTTGTGAGGGCTGTCAGGGTAAGCCAGCTCTTGTTTAACTCTGATACCACAGAAGTGTATGAACTTTTAAGTTGTGAGGGCTGTAAGGGTAAGCCAGCTCTTGTTTAACTCTGATACCACAGAAATGTATGAACTTTTAAGTTGTGAGGGCTGTAAGGGTAAGCCAGCTCTTGTTTAACTCTGATACCACAGAAATGTATGAACTTTTAAGTTGTGAGGGCTGTGAGGGTAAGCCAGCTCTTGTTTAACTCTGATACCACAGAAGTGTATGAACTTTTAAGTTGTGAGGGCTGTCAGGGTAAGCCAGCTCTTGTTTAACTCTGATACCACAGAAATGTATGAACTTTTAAGTTGTGAGGGCTGTCAGGGTAAGCCACCTCTTCCTCTGATACCACAGAAATTTATGAACTTCTACAATCTTTATGAACCATAGAAAAAATATAAATGAAAGAAGTGTTTAATGTTTAGTCTGTGATACAGGCTTAGGAAGTCAAAAAATCTGAATATTTACTTTTATGTACATGTATGTATAATATTTCTGGTCCTGAATAACCCATTGATCTTTCTCTATTTGAACAAACATTTTTTGTAGCACAAATTATGATAAATATACCAACAGCAGGCAAAAATCCACCATATGTATTTCTGTCATAGTACATTAACAATATCCACTACATTTGGTATGATTTCTGAGATTGTGTACATTCCAAAATTTTATGCCATTAGAAAATACTTCTCTGTTGTGTATTCCTCTGGACTGGAGGCCCTTGGCACCTTCTGGCAGTTGACCCCACCTGTTGCATGACCTACATGTACACTATTGACCAATCACAGCAGTTTTCTCTCATTGTCTGCTTCTTCACTCACATGGTTTCCTGCTCCATAGAGCTTTTTATGTCTTTCATTCTCACCATGTTTGTAATCTCTCCTAATCTACATCAAGTTGAAGTTTATGGAAAAGGATTTTTATGTATTTCAAAGCTTACAGTTTTGTCAAATGTTCATCTTTTTGTGCGCGAGTCTTTCTGGTGGTGTAGTTCCCACTTCATCACTTGACAAAATGGCATCTAGTGACAGGATGCCAAAAGACACACCATTGGTCAGTTAAAACACTCCTCAGCACTGCCTGCCCTCATTGGTGGTGGTGGCATATTAGAGGGCTAAGGTGCACCAGGAAGAAGCCCTGCAACTGTTGATAGTTAAAAATATTCAACCCTGACAATGTTACCGCAACATCTAAAAAAATATTGACCACAGCTTTACCAAATTTTTGTCAGAGATGCATCTTATGATATGCCATGTTCCTTTAAAAAACCAACTTCTTCTGAGTATTTTTTACCTTTTAATGAAACTTTTAATGTATTTATTTGAAAGCTGCCAAGTGGCATCAGCCCTGATGATGTTACCGCAATATCTAAAAAAAATCTTGACTGCAGATTTATCAAATTTTTATCAGAGATATGGTTTTTTGATGGACCAGGTTCTGATCTAAAACCACCTTCCTCTTTGTATTTATACACTTTTTATTAAAATTTAAAGTATTTATCTTCAAGGCCATCTGAGAGGTGCACAAGGGGATGAAGTTACCATGATATCTCAACAAGGATCCAATACAGCTTCACCAAATTTTTATCAGAGATGCACATTATAGTGGATCACATGTCTATCGAAAACCAGCTTCCTCTTATTAATTTTAAACTTGTTATGAAACTTTTGAAGTATTTATTTAAAGGCCATATGAGTGACACACAGTACAGTGGTCCCTGTCACCAAAACTTGCCCCAAGAACACATCCAAAAGTGCTCTTTCATTTTGTAGACAAACAGTATGGAAATTGTATGTGAAGTATTCTACTGGGAAGTTTCCAAAAAAATTGCAGAATTAAGGAAAAAAAGATTGTGGGCACCGAGGGTAATCTGTTCTCTGAACACAATTTTAATTTTTCTTGTAGAAACTCATTATGGATACTGGTATTAATTTTAGGATATATAGATATTCCTGTGCCCAATTCAGTATCCTTACCTGCTCAAATCCCCCTCAAGTATGTATCCGCCCTTGACCCTTTGGGTCTCAGGAGGATACAGGCTTTTTGGGGGATCCATACAGGCAAAGAGACTGCATTGGGCATAGGATAATCTATTAGTATTTATCAATTTTAAAAATTCAAATAGTATACACCCACCTAATAAAATACCTAGGATTTGTGCATATCTTGCCAATTCTACATAGGTATAAGAAACTGTTAATAGAACTGTCCACTGGCGCTGTCCTTGAGTAGCCAAGGCTCTGCACCTGGGCAGTTGGGAGACATTTTCAGTGCTTTCCTTTTAAGGCGCGCGATCGCGCTTGCGCACCATAGCGCGCCTAAATTAATTTTAGGAGAGCTTTTTAATGCACACCTTACATACTGCAGAATGCGCACCTCGATATCAATCCCTTTCCCAAAAAAAACGTAAAGTTTTTGCATTGCGTCGAGCTATCTCGACGTGAATAATCGAAGTCACAGACATATTGGCATTATGTAACAGTTCTTGCGTGTTTATTGTACAACTACAAATTACAATGAAACGGCAACACTGCCAACAGAGCCGCCCGTTGTGCTTTCGCAGCACGTGCGTGGGTCAATAGGTGATAATAATCGACAATTTGTAAGCATTCCAGGTTTAAACGTGGTCAGCAGTTGTATTCATCAGAACTTCATTTCTGTCAACACAAGTAGATATTTTCACTGTCCGTGTAGGGTACATACGATTAAGATATCAAAGGTACCAGCAGTTACTAGTTAGGCCTACTGGCTTACTGAGCAGGGTCACACTACTCACCATCATTGTGATATGCCCAAACGATGTCAAAGCATCAAAAAATATGAAAATTTGCATGGCGAATTCATCAGCAAAATTACATCAAATGCCATTTATCGGTGGATTCTAACAATGTTGGAAAAAATAAAGATCATGTATAGGTGCCGTGAAATGACTTCCCGGGCAAAAACAACACGCAACTGCCAGTCACACGCAAGTGACAGCGTGGACATGGTGGAGTGGATCTGCGGTGAACCAACCCAGTCTCACGGACAGATTTGGGAAACATTCGGCAGTTCCCTCTATCCCCTACCTTTGCGTATTTGCCTGTGACTCCAAATAATTGTTGCAATAAACACTGGAATCTTTATTTTTGCATGCTGAAATATAAACAACGCTTCCCGTTTGTGTGTTCCCTCCGCAAATTACGGCAGATTCACACATGTTTACTGGGCAGAAGCCATGATAAAAACACTGTAACACGAGCCGTGATTGGCTTACTTTTGCATGTGACTTATTCGACCAATCGGGTGATGCGTTGTGCGTCAGACCACATGGCCAAAGCAGCTGTTTGTGTACAGTTGCAGGAAAGTTGGTGACGGCGCGCACACTAGATTTCTAATTTGAAATATTAAAATTGTCGTTTGAATTTAAATTTATAAAACCTTTTTTTGCGAGGAACTTGCCAATACTGTATACGCAAATTTACTACGATGTACCGATAGCATTCATGGTAGGTACGCAAACGATATGCACCCCATCGCGGCATCAGAGGCAGCGAAAAAGAGGATCCTGAAACCAATGCAACTATTTAATCTTTATTTAAGTTTACCCGGGATACGGACTCCTATTGTCCCAGAAATTACACTGTAATTTTCATCGATTGTCATCCCATGCAAATACCTTACTTTTCAATTTGTATTTTTAATATTTTGCCAGTTTCACTGTTATAACAGTTGTAGCCAGAATCGTGGAAAAATTTGGCTTTTTTTTTCTTTTTCTTTTTCATTTTTTTTTTCAAATTTGCAGGTGACCATAAGCGGCAAGTACACGTTAGGGTAAATGGTTTGTCTAGGCCTTAGCATTGATGGAAAAAAATGTTTATAGAAGTTATATTAGGACAAGTGGATTTTGTAATCCACTGGTGACTTGCCCTGCGGACAAGTGATTTTTTAAAAAATTGTCGAGCCCTGCTGAGCCTCAGTTGTCGGACAGTGTACTGTAAAGGGAAATTCTGTCAAACTGACAACCTATTTAAAGTGGCCCTCCTTCTATAAGCTTGATTATAAGACAAAACTTGTCGACGGCACGGTGTATTTTGTGCAGGTATGTTTGACCGGCCGTGAATGAATATCCGACTCTGTGCTACTAAACGATCATGGTAGGCCTAATAAATAAAAGTCAGATCATACTCTTCACGGAACGCATTATATATCAGTGGAAAGGCTCTCACAACGCAAGGCCAAGGGTAGTATAATTAGTCATTTGTCTTTTTTTTCTTTTCATGGCTTGGAATAATTTTTCTGCAACTCAACAGGTGTCGTCAACTTCACAAAAGGAACTTTCTAGCTGATATTATTTGTATTTTCTGTTTTGATCCACTTGAAAAAAGGGAAACAAAATGCAACTTTGTGATTGATATTTAATTAGAAAAACTGATTTGACACAAACGTGTTGTTTTACGTAATTTACTTGTAGCTCACTCTGTAGAAAAAGCATGTTAATTGAATTATCAAGTTACTGATGGTGTATGTGATTTCAGTGGGTTGTCATTTGTTCAGTTTGTGGCGGTTATGTAGAGGTGAAAAGGATAAACCAGAAGAGAAGCAAGCATTGCAAGCAAGCAAGTCATAGCTCACTGCCACAGCCACATATTCAATTCATATTATTACCAGGTCCACCATGCAGCTACATGTATACAGTTTGCACAGTGATACTACTAGTGTGCATATGCAGTCTATTCTACAATACAAGCAGTGCAAAGTCTTTCTCTAATGAATGCAGATGAGGATATATTAAAACAAAAAACATAGGAAGACTGCCAGGCATTTTAAGTTTTTCAACTTGGCTTGCTTTATTCATAGTCTTATAGTCAAAAATCTATATCAGCGGCAAGAAATTAGCACAATTCATATTTATACAATGTAAAATTTGGGTAATACCATTGCTAGTGAGGCATGTATTTTTCTGAGAGATAATGGCCCATAGTGGCCCAGATTGCTGTTTTAGAGGTCTAAATTTTCAAAAGTTTCCGGGGGGCATGCCCCCGGACCCCCCTAGCAGGGCTTCGCGCCTACGGCGCTCGCCAAGTCAAGTGCTCACCTAAGCTCTTCTAGAAGAGCTGTTTATTGCTCACCTACTATTTACTCCTGACAACCACTGCATTTTGCCATGAAAGTGAGGGGATTTGTGTCTCTCCCTTCTGTCCATAAGGAAGTGGCACTGCCCAGATGCAGCTCCTGAAAAGTGGAGCATCCATAGCACAGCACTGTAACAGCTCCCAAAAATGGGCAGCTTGTGAGTGGCTCACTGAGTCTAGTTTGAAGGAGCTGCCCAGCCTTAGTGCCTTGGCAGCTTGCAAGTGGCTCAGTGTGAGGGAGCTGCACAGCTCATGAGTGGCTCACTGAGTTTAGTGTGAGGGAGCTGCCCAGCCTCAGTGCTGGGCAGCCTGTGAGTGGCTCACTGGGTCAAGTGTGAGGGAACTGCCCGGGCACAGTGCCTGGGCAGCTTGTGAGTGGCTCACTGAGTATAGTGTGAGGGAACTGCCCAGCCACAGTGCCTGGGCAGCTTGTGAGTGGCTCACTGAGTATAGTGTGAGGGAACTGCCCAGCAGCAGTGCCTGGGCAGCTCCATTGGCAGTTATATATGTCAAAGATGCAAACCAGCTTTAATTTATAGACATCAGAGTACAGAGAATGCAGTATGAGAAAGGAAATTTTTAAGATTATTGAAAGTATGTTAGACACATTATGGTTATACCGTCAACCGGGGCTTCTGTGAACGTTTTTGTTGTGTTTCTCTATGCTGTTTGAATACTTTTGCTGGTACAGCAAACATTATGTGTTTGTATTGGGGGGGGGGGGGGGGGAAGGACTTGTGATACTGCAGCCTAAAACTTTCTGAATACTTAGCATTACTTATATGGTGGTATTGGTATAAGTAAGGAAGTTTTAAGTCAGTTACATGAAATTTTATACACACATGTATCACAAACAAAAATGTGTCAAGAATCAAAAGTAGGTCACTAGGTCAAGTATCTGGGTCACAGTGACCTATTCATTGAAATTTTGTTTACCCCACTATAACATCAGAAATTTTTCAGACAGGACTTTCAAATTGCACATGATATTACACTCCTATATGGCCTACTTTGTGTGCAAGCATAGTTGACCTTGACGTAATTCTCAAGGTCACACAATGGTCACATGTGCTGAGCGACGTTACCACTAACTATTAAAAGCCTGCATCTAGCAATGTAAATCTTACACACAAGATGCTTCATAGAGTGATCTAGAAGCCTATTGAAAATGGAGGTCATAGCTCTATATTTGACGTACTTTTTGAGGTCAAAGGTCAAGTGCACAATGGTGGTATTGGTATAAGTAAGGAAGTTTTTAAGTCAGTTACATGGAATTTTATACACATGTATCACAACCAAAGTATGTGTCATGAATCAAAAGTAGGTCACTAGGTCAAGTATCTGGGTTACAGTGACCTATTTATTGAAATTTTGTTAACCACTATAACTTCAGAAGCTTTTGAGACAGGACTGTCAAATTGCATATGATAGTACACCACTACAAGCATAATTGACCTTGACCTAATTTTCAAGGTCACACACAGGTTGCAAGTTTGCTGAGTGACGTGCATCTAGAAATCTAAATCTTAAAACAAAAGAAGCAACACAGGGTGATCTAGAATGCAATTGAAAGTCAAGGTTATACCTCTATATTTGACAAAGGTCAAAGGTCAAGTGTACAATAGTAGTATTTGTGTAGGTAACTATACCTGATACTATGGGACATTATTCCTATTCACTTACAGCAAAAGAGATTGAAGGCGGCCGAAGGGTACTGCGTTCTTTGAACGGTATTTTTAGGGTTGTGTAAAATTTGGGCATAACTACGTATGGAACATAAAATGAGTTACGCAACACAACAATACGTTTAGGCAAAATTTTCTAGCATAACCCATTTATGGGTTACACAAAATTTTAATTTGTGTAGCCCTGAGCTGTTTTAGATTGAAGCTTGCCTTGTCTTCATTTTGACAATTTCAATTATGTACCATACTTGTGCTAACAATAAAACCTGGGAACAGTAAGACCCCCCACCCCACCCCCCACCCTCGAGATGATGAAATTTTGTGACTCGCCTGTTTTGCGATGACAAAATTTGGTCTCCACCGCCCCACCCACCCACCCATATCTCGGGTGCCTCACCCACCCACAAATAATGGTATATATCATGATACCAGGATATATCATTTGAATAAACAGGGTCTGGTACAACATTCAAAGTTCAAAGTAGCCCAAGGAGTTACTTTGAATGTTCAAAGTAACCCCCATAATTTGACGAGCACTGACAAAAAAATTATCACTCAAGCCTAACAAAATATGAAACAAACTTTAGGTGATGAATAAACAAAAACCTACTTTAGATGTCAATTACATTTTGAATTTGAAGATGTTTTGTATAAGTGTATGGTTACTGTTCTATTGACAAAAGTTTGTCTGCTATGGCAAATCTACTTACCAGTGGTATCCATGTTTAAATTTGTTGGATGACTAGGACCTTTAGAGCAGCAACAAGAAGATACCATAAATAAAATATTGTAAGACCTATGATAAAACCTGCAAATAGTATGTATGTAGACCTTAAAACACCTGCAAATAGTATGTGTTAGTTGATGGTATACTGAAATGTTGTTATGATGACCCCAATTAAGGATTTGTAAATTGGTTACCATAGCGGCTACCTATCTTGATTTGATGAAGTTGCACCACAGCTTAGATAACAGAAGGGGAAAGAGGACACAACATGATGCATTGTCCATGAATTTGGGCTGATAACAATTTTCAGTGGCACATATATCCAAGAATCTTATCTTTGAAAAAAAGACTTTGTATATTTTGAAAACCATCATCTGAGTTGTATTTTAATTTGCCATAACAAAAACAAGACAAAAGAAGAACGAAAAAGAAACCAACAAAAAATTTGTTTTGGGATGCTATAATTTTAAATTTGTCTGGGGTTTGCCATTTTTTCTGCAAACAAACAAAACAAAACAAAAAACAATTACCTGTGATGGATATAATTTTTTTTATATTTTATGTTCGGAACGAGTGGGACACGAGCCTGCAACCTTTGGCACCAGTCGCCCAGCTGAAGTGGGAAACGCACATATCCACTCAACCAGATCCCCATTCTTAAAAAGAATGGTTCAATTGAGGTACTTATGTGCGAGTGCCATATCAACACGGTTATGCAGTATAAGTACTGAGTCGGCAGTTATTTCCAGAATCGGGGACTTAAATCCACCAGCATTATGGAAATGCATAATGACAGAATTGGCCGTAAAAATGATTGAATGAAATTGTGCAACATACAGGCATATAAACCAATTCTGATTGAGTTATCAAAAGGAACTGATGCTACCACTTGGCTGTTAATCAGAAAAGGTCAGTTGTGTTATTGATCAAGTCAGTCAGAAAGGTTTTCACATCAGTGCCCTTGGAACATCATGAAAGAAAAGAGAAAGACAAGGTTGTTAGGCCACATTTAGGTGGACCGGTTCCAATATTAATTGATGTTACCCGCCAATTTCCACCCACACAATACAAGAAAAAAAAAAAAAAGATTTTAACTTGGTTGGGGACATTTAGTCTCCAATAGTTCACATGACTTGCATATAAATAAAAAACAACCATGCAAAAGTGTAGTGTGAGATTCGTCCTCAAGGTGGCAGCACAATGCAAGGTGATCAAATCAGTCAACAGCTGGAGACAAGGGATCACCAGGTAAAAGTCAAGTGGTCAAAGTAATGCTTCCTGAGTTACAATCACCTTTTCACATTCCTGTGTTTGGCTTATATTTGATATTCATACTCCAGATACATATATTATTGTGAACACATACTTAATGAATTTTTTCCAGTGCCTGTATTCAAGTTTCACCCATTTTCTTTTGTAAAGTGCATGTACAATAATTGTCAGTCAAAGATTTGCATATATAAGAGAATGCCTTACTCATTGCACATATTCAGTTTTGTGAATTTCTAACTTTAGTCAAATTTAGTAATATGATAAAATTCATAAACTGGTTGGGCACACCCTGAGAAATTCTTTGTTGAAAACTGCCATTGAAGAGGGTGGGCAGACATGCATGCAGTATTTCAGTTTGCAACATTTAAAAGGGGGGAAACAAGCAAGAAAAAAATAACACGTTTTTTTGTAGCATCATCTTGTAACAAAACTTTGAAGAGACCCATCACAGGTCCATTCTGTTATATATAGCTGAAATTAATATACCATCACTAGTGACCTACCTATATTTCTACTAATGATTTTACTTTTGAGCCTCAGCTGACTTGTTAGTCAACTGAGGTCATAGGATGGTCCTTCTTCCCTTATCGATATCCATCTGTCAACAATTCACATTTTCAACTTCTCAAAACCCGTTAGCTGGATTCAGTTGAAACGTGGTGGGTATGTACATTGGGCGGGTCTCTACCAAATTTGCTTCAATAACTTTTGGAGTTTTCGGTTAATTTTTGGGGGGCAAAATTTTCCAAAATCTTCTCCAAAACTGTTCAGCCAAATGCTTTTGAAAATACATAGGGACACTTCTGGTGACCCCAAAACCTTAATTTATTCAACAGGTGGGGCTAATATTTTTTTTGTATTTTATGATTTTATGTCTGTTAAGGGTATTTTTGACTTCTCCAAAATGGTCACTCAGATTATTCAGAAACTTGGTTGAAATGTAGGTTGTCGGAGAGTAAAATAAACATGTGCACCAGGTGGTGATACTCTGGATCCCTGATTTTTCGCTCAGCTGACCTATAAGCTTGTCCCATAAAATCAAGGTTGCAACTCAATAGACCTGTTTTGAGCTTTAGCTGAGTGCATATGACATTTAGACGTATTTCCTAACCATTAAGTCAGCTGAGCTACAAAGTTTGGTGCCACCTGGTGAACAAATTACAAACTCGCAGTCCCTAGGAGTGTTCCTGTGTGATATCAAACAATTGGGTGAGCAGTTTCAGAGATTTCTTGATTTTATGGAACAAGCTTAGGTCAGCTGAGCACGGGCTCTTCACGCAACTTGCTAGTTTTCTTCCTTTCCATAAATCCTGACCCCCCTCGACTATTATGGGTTGAATGTCAAAGTCAGCTGAAGATGGGCTGTTCACATGGGATTGTGGGGAGGTCAAAGTCTAAGATGCTAATGTCCGTCTGTCAGTCTTGTCGATGTTACAGCGATATCTCAAAAAAAATGCACCATAGCTGTACTAAATTTTTGTCAGAGATGCACCTTATAATGGACCAGGTTACCATTAAAAAACGTGCCCTTATTATTTTTAAACTTTTTATGAAACCTTTACAGTATTTATTTCAAGGCCGTCTAAGCAGCGCACAAGAGGACAACATTACCATAATATCTAAAAAAATATTCACCGTTGCTTTACCAAATTTTTTTCACAGAAGAACCTTATAATGAACCAGGTTCCTATTGAAAACCAGCTTCCCTCTCATTATTTTTAAACTTTATGTGCATCTTTTAGGCAGAACAGAACAGAAGGCCGTCTGAGTGGCATCAGCATTACCACCATATTTAAAAACATATTGATTGATTGATTTTATTTTGAAGTCAGCAGCTCATACAAAGTACATGTACAGTTAAAATGAATAAAAGTAGCACAAATTGACAATACACAATGTGTTGACCTCCCGGGATAACCCCCAAAGTCAATACATGTACAAGACTTATTTCCAGAGGGGTCCCTGTTAACCATACATAAATTAAATTTAAATAATTTTCAATGATAAAATAATCACATCATATACATCTGGAAAACAAAGGTATATAAAAAGCCTGTGAGAAAAAGGCACTGAAAAAGGATATCAACTAAATTATTATGGTCTCTTAACTTATCAAAAATCTGTTGTACCCATTTTGGAAAATAAAAAGCCTTTGTCTTAGTCTTAAAATTGGCTTTGCCTGTCAACAATTTTATTTCTTGGGGCAGGTTATTCCAATCTTTAATAGCATTATAGTAAAAAGTAGTTTGGCCAACAGAGTTTGTCCTGGGAATAGAGAAATTTACAGAACTGTTCCTGGTGAAGTGATTATGGATAGTTTGAGGCTTTTCAAAATTGTTCTTCAAGTAAGAGGGACACTCACTATGAAAGATATTAAAAGAGTGATTCAACCTCAACTGACTGACTCGAAGTTGAGTATTTAAAAGACCAGCTTTTTGCAACTCATCAAAGCCAATGTGGGCTCTGGGGCCTAAATTAAGTACGAAGCGGGCCAGTTTGTTCTGGGCTACCTGAAGTTTACCTTTAAGGGCCTGAGTTAGGGAAGAGTGCCAACTGGAAGCAGAATAATCAAAGAAGGGCTGAATTAAAGCATGTCCCAACGATTTACGTGTTCTAAACTTTAAAAAATGACAAAACTGAGTCATCAGTGTACAGCATCATTTTGAAGTTAACACTAATTTGAATGGCATTTACATAACAGGTACAAAAGAGGGCAAAGAATACTGCCCTGGGGGACGCCGCATGATATATCACCCCAGTCAGAATGAGAACCATTTACATCCGTCAGCTGACGTCTACCAGTTAGATAGGAGTGGAACCAATCAACTGAGCCCACACCCATGGCTCTGAGTTTCTCACACAGGATATCATGGTCCACTGTGTCAAAAGCTTTCTGGACATCAATCAGGACCATGCCAGTATAGTATGCCTGAGCCATATTGTAATCAGTCAAATGGACTAGGCATGTATCTGTGGAATATCCCGTCCTAAAGCCTGACTGAGAGTCGCACAGTATATGCTCAGCTCTCGAGTAATCTGAGAGCTGAACATACACTGCCCTCTCCAGGATTTTAGATGCAATGGATAGAATGGCAACAGGTTTATAATTTCCGACCTCAAGCCGGGAGTTCTTTTTGAATAATGGTTTGACTCTAGCTGCTTTGAAATCCTGAGGGACAATGCCAGAAGTGATTGATAAATTTACTGTGGCCGTGAGTGGTACACTAATGGCTTTGGCATTTTTCTACAGGAATCTGGCTGGGATAGAGTCCAGTCGTTAAGAGCAGGTAGTTCTTTCAACACAAAATAATTGTCAACTTTCTGTAAAATAAACGAGTCTGATTTAATACCTTTGTTTTCGTAAAACTGTTTGAATTTGGCTGAAGACCAGCCATACAAATTTGAAGGAGATGGAAGTTTGTCAACCAACTTTGTGGCAATCTCAATATAAAAGGTGTTAAAATAATTAGCATCCTTGTCGGGCTCCAAACATTGATCACCGTCAAGTTTGAGTACATGTACTAGGTTGCTTTTAGCCAAGTTGGAATTAGAGTATCCTAGTGACCTTGAAGTTTGCCAAGGCATCTTGGGATTATTTGTATTTTCATCCAGCTTTTCTGAGAAGAATTCAGCTTAGGCACATTTGATATCCCTTTGGATGTTATTGCGGATTTTACAGTACTCCACATAAACACCGGGATCCCTGTAGTTTTGACGGTTGGGTTTCCGATGTTTGCGAGGAAGACTGTCACGAAGATCAATTTTCTTCAAAATCTTCGCAGTTATCCAAGGCTCAGTGTTGTGTTTCAACCTTAAGTCTGCCAAAGGGGCGAACTGATCAAGCACACAAGTAAAGCTAGGTTTGAAAGATGTCCAGGCACTCTCAACATTCAACATCATCACTGTGTATTATGTCTGACCAGTCTAAATGAGATAGAGCTGACAAAAGATCAGCTGGAGAATAGTGTCTGAGAGATTGAATTTTGATTGTGTGATGTCTTGAAAGTGCCCCGGACCACCTTTGGGGTCCAGTCGATTCCCATGTGGTCACTAAGACCCATGGGTAAAACACCAGACTAGGTAATTTTATCCCTGTCATTGACTAGAATGTGATCAATGCAGGAGCTAGTGTTCATGGAAACTTTAGTTGCTTCTGTAATCAGTTGATGACAGTTGAAATTGCCCAGCACTTGTTTAAATATCTCTTACCTAGGCTGGAATTGACATTATTCAAGCATATGTTCATGTCACCAAGTATGTAAAGTTCCAAGCAGACCTCAATGAGGATAATGATTGTTCTAAAAATACAAATGTAGTAAAAACTCAGTCTTTGGGAGGTCTGTAGCATGTACATAGCAAAATTGGGCGAGTTTTGGGAAGTAGTAACTCAATCCATAATGCTTCAAAACCGTCCACATGTAAGTCCTGTCTGATATTGAAAGCTAAGTTGCCCCTTATATATGTGCAAACTCCCCCACCGTTCCAATTACGGTCCCT
This sequence comes from Hermodice carunculata, assembly GCA_964020975.1. NCBI lineage: Eukaryota > Metazoa > Annelida > Polychaeta > Eunicida > Amphinomidae > Hermodice > Hermodice carunculata. Next base: position 98,683,945 of record OZ026612.1, on the reverse strand, counting down.
TCTATCACTCACTGTCAGAAACAGAATTGTCAAGCCAGGTCTCTGAAGTAGAAATGACGGATACTTTTGAGCTTGCAGCAAAGAGTCTAAGTTCAGATAGTTTAGGGAGGATTGATCTAATATTCAAATGGAAAAAATGCAAGCCTGTTCTTAGTGAAGTAATCATAAGAGGCATAGTCAATAAAAGTTTGAGAGTCAGGTCATCATGCCAGTAGGTCTGGTCTCATTCCTCCTGGTATGGAGACGGGGATGGTCCATTGTGGTCATTTTCCCTGAAAAAGGAATCCCTGAAAACAAATGTTGGTTCAGTACAGGAGTCACACAGCCGCTGGTTATTGATCCCAGCTGTACCAAATTTTTATCAGATACGCATCTTATGATGGACCAGGTTCCTATGTAAAACCAGCTTCCTCTGGGCATTTATAAACTTTTTATGAAACTTTTGAAGGCCATCTGAGTGGTGCACAAGTGGACACTGTTACCACAATATCAGAAGAAAGATTCATCACAGCTCTTCTGGTGCAGTTACACCATATCATGTCACCTGTCCTAAATAGATGTTACCTACAAGTACTTTTGTGTATTAAAAGATTGTGTGCCGAAGGTAACCCATTCTGTGATTGCTATTTTTGTCAAAGAAGTGCACAGGGATGTTTTTCTGGTTACATACAATTACTTCTATGTATTAAAAGATTTAGGGTGCCGTGTGTGACCCATTCTCTGAATGCTATTTTTGTAAGAAGTGCACAGGGATGTTTTTCTGGTAATCATTGGAAACTATGGATTTTAAGTCATACCTGTAGGGCACATACATTGTATAAACAGGTGTGAAGTAAGCGTGAAGAGTTGTTCAGTCTCAAGATGTACTCAAGCTCACAGTGTGCAAAGGGAGATAATGGAACATTACATTGAGTACTGTACATATTATGTACACTTTTCTTGCAGAATTTATCTTTTCTGGGAGTACATACATTTTTCTACACACTTTTTTGTAGGATTTCTTCTAATGTGAGTTCATATTTTTTACCCTTTTCTTGCAGGATTTTTCCGCCGCAGTATAACAAGAAATGCTCATTATCACTGCAAGAATGGAGGCAACTGTGAGATGGACATGTGGATGAGGAGACGATGCCAGGCATGCCGACTCAAGCGCTGCAAAGAAGTGGGCATGAAGGAAGAATGTAAGGGCCTACAACATGTACACTCACATACTTTATAATGCATCCCCTGTAGGAGGGAATGCATTTAGTGTTTAGTCCCGTTGTTTGCAGTCTCCGCCGCCACCACCATGTATCTTTTTTCCTTATATTTCTGTCCTCCTCTTGACCTATTGCTTCCTAATTTGGTACAGATAATCCATGGGTCTCGGAAATTTTTCCCATTTAATAATATATAACCTTGAGGTCAGAGGTTAAGGTCAAATCCTTGTTGCATTTTTCTGCTGACTCATTAATTTTCACAAATTGGCTTATGCCTTCTTAATGGTGCATCATGAGCCCAAGGTTAGTTATAAACATTAATAGGAAAGTTCCCATGGGCTTTCAATTTGTATGGTTTATCTTAAGCCTGAGTGACCTTAAAAAGGTCAAACTGCATACATTCCTGTTGATTACCATGTAGATCAATGGGGATTGCAATGCCAATTCACATTTTCAACTTCTCCAAAACAGTTGGTCAGATGCACTTCAAACTCGGTTGGGATGTACATTGGGTAGGTATCTACCAACTGTGTTCAGATGCTCATGCTCCAATAATTTTTGGATTTTTAATGTGTTTTTTTTTTGGGGGGGGGAGCTATTTTTGAACTCATATTGATTACCATGTAAGTCAGTGGGGTCTGCATTGGTAGTTCACATTTTGACTTCTTCAAAACGTAAGCCAGAATCACCTAAAACATTTGTCATACTGATACTCCATACATTTGGGGATTTTTTTTTCAAATGATTGTGGATGACTTTCAAGTCATAGGTCAAGGTCACAATGCCTTTGCAAAATAAAATGGTTTCCCTGCCACATTTTCGAATGGGTATGATTGAAGTCCATCAAACTTGGGTCATTATTTACCCTTGTGAGACTTTCCTTAAAATGGCTTCGAGGTGATCTGGAAGTCAAAGGTCAAGGTCATAGAGCCTTCACTCAAATGTGCACAACTAAATTCCGTACCCTCTGTGCTACTATTTAGACAAGTTATAACCTCATCAACTACAACCAAAGAACTCTCTTGGATCATATCTATGTTCAAAATCTCCCCACTTGTTATAGTGCTGGAAAACATGTATTTGCAACATACTACAGCTACCACAATGCAAGTTATTTTTCATTTGAAATGTAAAATGAAATAATGGTAAGTACAGTGGTTCCCCCTATTATAGGGCCACCCTAAAATGAAGGCCAAAAGTGACTTCTAAGGAGGGTGACCTCTCTTGAGGGGGACAATACCATGGAAATGCCAAACTTTCTGCAGAAGAATGGTGCCCTAGGAGGAGTGGCCACTCTTGAGAGATGCCTCTTCGGGATGCATAATGTTTATGACTAAAAAACTCCTATAACATGACTAAAAAACTCCTAAAAGCTCAGCTGATTTATCAGTCAGCTGAGCTTATAGGATGCAGTTGCCCATCGTCTGTCATCCTTTCATCCACAATTCATACTTTCAACTTGTCGAGTTCGATATTGGTGTCACACCTGCAGTGTTATGTAATATATAGGTCAAAATGCGAAAATCTTGTGACTGCTCTGGCATCCTTAATGTTCTGTAGATCCTCATGAAATTTAGTTGGATTTTGGAGGAGTTCAAAATCTAAACTGCTAATGATACTAGTGGTGCCACCTGTAAGTTGACAGAAATTATGAGCCAAATTGTGCTTCAAAATATAAAATTCCATATTCCAGGTCACCAGGCCTGTAAAGTTGAAAGAGGAGAATGATTTTGTAATAGCAGGGTGTAGCTTTGACATCAATGGCAGAGAATTAAGCCTCCAGATCAAAATTGCACTTGATTCCTTTGTACGTAAAACTCTATTTGGTGACCTACTTTTTGGGTCACTTTGACCCAATGATTATGGACTGTGGTGTTTGTCTAAATTTATAGTTTTTCTTAAATATCTCAAAAGGTTATTACCCGATCTGAACAAACAGACCATGTATTGAAAGCTGGATGCGAGGCACACATTTTGAACATAACAGTTTTTTGATACAGGTTGAAGGTCAAATGGCCAGCTGGAATATAATGATCATCTCGTGAATGCTCTGCACCCTACAGTTTTTTAGTTAGGCCCATATAACTTTTAGGACTTATCAAGTGTATGACAATTTATGTTGACGTCAATGTTGGTGGTGCCACCTATAGTATTATGTAATGCATAGGTCAAAATGTTAAAATCTTGTGACCATTCCAGCATTCTGAATTTTTTTTATGGATCTTCATGAATTTTAGTGGGATTGTAAAAGAGGCCAAAATCTCAATTGCTTGGGGCACTAGTGACACCACCTATAATTTTACACAAATTATCAGTTAAAATGTCTTGAAAGATACAAAACCCATATCTCGGAAAACAATTGAATTAGACATGCCAAATTTATAGGATATATAGGACATGTCCAGTGCTAATACGTTGTATAAGATCAGTGACCTTGACCTATTTTGTAAGGTCACCAGACCTGTTAAGTTCAAAGAGGTGGTTTTGCAATGGTAGGGTGTAGTTTGGACATCAATGGCTAAGAGAATTGAGTCTCCAGATCAAAATTGCACTTGAGTGCATTGTATATAAAACTGTACTTGGTGACCTACTTTTAGGGTCACCATGACCCAATGATTGTGACCTTGACCTATTTTTCAAGGTCATTAAGCATGTCAAAGAAGGACATTTCATTCAATATCTTGATAAAGAATAAGGCAAATGATGCTAAATGTATTTCACAAATGTGTTCCATGTGGAAGTGTGATATTGCATAACATCGCTAACCTTGATTAATTTTTCAAGGTTGTGGATTAAACACATTTCAGAAAATCATTTTTGGGTGATGGTGGTCAGCAGCGCATTATTCCCATGGCCCTCTTGTTTAATTTTGGTATTTAATGCATATATTCCTGTTGATTACAATGCAAGCCAATGAGGATTGCAATGGTAATTTACATTTTCGACTTCTCCAAATTAAACTGTCAGCCAGATTCACTTCAAATTTTGTGGGGATGTACCTTAGATGGCATTGTGTTATTTTTTTTCTGTTATTTTATGAAGAATGCTGGGGGGAGCTGGGACTGGTCCCTTATGACAGGTGGCTGCTTAGGAGAGGTGGGCACATGGGCAGGTTCAACTGTATTTTGCTTATTTTGGCATGCATCGTACACATACAATGCATAATATTTATACTTGTATCAGAATTATCTGACTTTGTAGGTGAAGCCATTTCAGTTATCAAGGAGTGTTCCGAAGATAATTCTTCAATTCTACACAAGTTATCTGTTTAACCTTGTGTTATCATTAAGCCACATGTGTGACACAGAGAGTTTTCAGTGTAAAGGTGTGGTGTTGGGTCACCAACTGACAGGAGTACAAGTACAGTGAAACTTTATTATAACGACACTCAGATATCCGACATATTCATTGAATGACGCAAGCTTAAGAGAGACAAATAGTCCAATTCCTCTGCTGTAAGATCTCATTTATAGGACATATCCAGAGATCTGACACATTTTCCAAGGAATGGACATTGTCATTATGACGAGGTTTCACTGTATTGCTCATCTATTAAGGAGTACTTGATGTGCAAAAGGAATAGAGCTTATGCTGCTATGTGACCAACTCAGATGGTTGAAGGTAGGGCATAAATGTCATGTGGCAAGCCCTGCAGGTCAATTATCTTTATACCCAGACACTTTGACAGGTTTTACCAGAATACAATATATGCAAGTAAAACTATAGACAGAGCGCCTGTAAAAATAAATTCTAGTCCTGTTTTAATATTTAGTACAGGAAAATCTATAAAGAGCACCATTGACTGTCAAGCACTGTGATACGTACCTAGCATACCACATTTTCAGGGGTTTTGCCTGGTTTTTATAAGGCTTTGTCAGCATGAATACATTTGTACCATTATATCAAAGTATTGAACCTTTCGGTCTCAATATCATGGGGAAATGAGCTCAATCGCTCAGTCTTGTGCTAAATTTTTGTCATGAGAGCTCCCCTCCCCATAATATCACGTACACTCTCATTGCCACACGAGTGGCAATCATTTGGAAACGCTGGAATCCACTTCTGGAAATGTGCCTTCACAGATTCCTTGGCCCCTATTCAGGGCTCCCACTGTAATATGTTTGCAGTGACCATTCAAGCCCAAATCCAAGTTTGAACCCACTGACCCAGTGGTGTCGAGCCTAGGTTTTCAACCAATGAAAACCCAGCAGATTCAAAATTCCTTGAATCAAATCCTACCGTGGAAACTAATTTTTTCATCCACTAGGAATCCGCAGCTACGCTATCACAATACACGTGCATACGTAGCAACAGATCTGTTACCCCACGGTATAAATATAGGCCACTCACAGTGTTCCCAACAGTTCCTGATGAGTTGCAGGTTGCAACGAAACTAGTCGAACGTTTATCTTCAAACATCATTAGCCACAGCGGCCACTTTCCCTGTCTTAGTCATATTATATCAAAGTACATGTAAAAAAAAAAGAAAAGACCAGGCAAGTTCACTGACAGGATAAATACAAGAAGAGTGGCACTAGTTTTGAATGTGCAGCAATGTTAGTGAGTGGTAGCTAGGTGGGACTGCTTATATAGCAGGGAGCAACATTGCTGAATGACAGCAAGCAGGCATCATAAATGTTGCCAGTCAAGACACACGTAAAGACTAACAGTCAAAGCAGCCAAGTAGACAGGTGCAGCATGATGTGTCAAGAGCAGGAGATTGTCACATGGCTGAGTAACCATACCTTGTTTACTGTAAACACAAGTGACATTCAATAGGGTGCATTTGAGGGAAGCCATCAAAATGGACAGAACCTTCCCATACTGGCTGTCAGAATCATATTGTATCTCAGAGATAGCAAAAAAAGAAAGTCTTTGTGGTGTTTCAAGGGGAAAGGTGGGCAATATGTTATGTTGTGGTAAATTGACATGGAACATAAATTTTAGTATAAAACAAGCAAGCATCACAATCAATAACATAGAGGCCTCATGGTTCAGTTGTTCACAGTTGATATATCTTCACTTATTTAGCTAGTTCATCATTTGCTACGTTCATTTTTATTCATTATTGTGTGGGTTGTCATTGCTGAATATTTACCTTAGACAAAGTGGTGCTACTCAGAGAGACATGTACGGCTACAGGCACCAAAACGTGTTCTGAGTAGTTATCTACTGGAGACCCTTTAATTTATTTGGGCCTATGTCAAAATTCTACAGTAGAACATGTGCAATATGGACAATAGTACTTCTATATTTATATAGGTTAGATAGTGAAAGGTTAGCTTATGGAGAGTAAAGAGTTCGGACTGCGGAATAGGGTAATGACTACTAGTAAGTGATTCTGGACAAAAAGACACAAATACAGTATCCAATGCTTCATCCTTTCAAGTCTGACTGTCAGAGTACATGAGAGCTCGGGTCCTTGAAAACTCACCAAATGCTTACTGGTCGAACCAACTTGTTGATGGTATAATTGGTTGATGGGTGAAGTGGCCGTAAAGTCAATTTGTAGTATCATGAAGTTGTTGAGTGAAGGTTTTCCAATGAAAGTCTTTGAAACTAGCTGACAGTGGAAAAATTACAGGATATACACAGATACAGTGTTACACAAGATTACCAGTTCACAAGGTCATGAAATGATGTGAATTTCAACATGACTAACAAATTCCCTATATGTAAACTGGGGAATCTGGTCACATTACCTTTTGTTTGCATTCATATCTATGTCATAACAGGAATCATCATGGATAAATGTAAAGTTTTCCCAAATGATACGAGCATTAGCCATTAAATTGATTGTTTATGAAAGTCCAGCAATCAACATGCACGCCGTATGGAGAAAGGCAAAACTGGGGATCACTTTTGGTAATCGGTATTTTATTCTTTTGCGTGCATGTTGGGAAATTAAATGAAGCAAACTGATAAATAAATAGATAACATAAATGAAAGAATAAATAAATAAAATGAGATACAAACGTACAATATCAATATGACAAGTATTTATTTCACACATCATTCATGTGTATGTGGAATCACCATAACCCATGAGACAAGTGTAACCAGTCGGGTGTCAGCATCATAGAAATGTACAAACATATATCCATGTAAATATATATCAGAGGCACCCTCCACCCCTGTATATGGTAGTACCTCCACTCTGGTCGGACCTGGGCCATGGTTATGCATTTGACCAGGAACAATTATGCGTGTTTTGTCATCTTTGAGGAATTTCAATTGCCCAGAACATGGCTGATCTACTCATCACCAGTACATGTAACTTCTGATTATCTCCTGAAGATTTTTGTTTGTTGTCTTTTTGTTCCGTTTGAAGCACAGTTTTGGCTTTCCACGCTGGATGTGGTACTGTGCTTGAACTTCATGGTCAGGGATTGATTTTGTTGATTCTGACAACAAAGCTGTGGCCGTGTTTTCCCCCTCTTGAAGATCAGATGCTGTGTCGGTTTTGATTAAGAAGGTAAAATTTGTGTGAGACAAGTCTGACAGAATGAGTGATCAACAAATTATTAACATAAAACAAATGATTCTTTATTTAAACAAGAGAATTCTTCATTCAAACAAAAGTGTCATCAAATATGGCCACTGCCCATTCATTGATTAGATCGCATGTGATAGCATCAACCCATTGAATCTTTTCTCACCGTCTGACTGATCAATAGATAAGATTAACCAGTCATTTCAACCAGTTGTATCTAGCTGTGACAAACTGTCATTGCAGCCCATTAACCCTTCACATATTTGGACAAGATACCAGTTGTTTCTTTGCCCAAAAGTAATTTTTGGCAAATGGGATCCGACAAGTTGGCATGCACCAGACAGCTTAGATAAAGTATAAATAAAATATATTCCGTGATTTCAGGGGTTAAAGGCAAATTATCTGCTGAGCAATCAGGCAGAAAGGAATATCTACCTGGAGGTTGGTTTACATCTCTGTCGATGATATTTACTCATTCCCCTCATCAATATGGGCTTTGTCGCACACACTGCAGCCTGCAGCATTGACAAGTGAGCAAACACACCAGCTGAAACACTGTGTTTACATGGACTGTAGGTGCATGTACGTATGGACAACCTGTGGCAAGACTTGTTACTCTGCCAGTTGTATGAGGCCTATCACAGCAGTGACAGGACTTCATGGCACACAGCTTCGGTGGTCCTAGACCTGTAGTCATGGCTTATTACCCTGCCAGTAGTATCAACCCTATTGCTGAGTGACAGGACCTCGTGTCACACGAGTTCCTTTCAGTGATCCTAGACCTGTAACATGGCTTGTTATCCTGCCAGTAGTAACAACCACATACAGTAAAACCTGTTTTGATTGACCCCTCCTTTGGGAGACCACCTGCCTTTTGTGACCACTTTTCTTGTTCAAAAACACATTCCAGTGATACTTTAACTCTTTTGGGAGACCACCTGCAGAACCTGACCAGTGATCACCCAAGATAGCCCCATGAGACCATTCATCCTGCCACAAATACCCCATTTAAATGAGTAAAATCCCCCAATTTTGGCAAGATTAATAAAACAGTTTTGAAAAATTGAGTTTACAAAAACTAAATATGTTTATCATATCAACTGAAAAACAAACATGTGACTGCCAGATGAAATTGGGTGCAATAAAGATAGAAACATGCGTCTATGAATCTAAATTATGGATGGATATTCAAACTAGAGGTTAGTTTTTGGCCAGGTGGCATAACAATCAACCCTCCTTTGGAAGACCACCTGCTTTATGTGACCACTTTTTGGTGTGTCCCAGGGGTGGACTCTCAAAACAGGTTTTATTGTAATGCTGAGTGACAGGAACTTGTGTCACACGGGTTCCATTCAGTGATCCTATACCAGTGTAACATGGCTTGTTACCCTGCCAATAGTATTAGGCCTATATATTGCTGAAAGACAGGACGTTGTGTCACACGGGTTCCATTCAGTGATCCTAGAACTGTAACATGGCTCGTTACGCTGCCAGTAGTATCAACTCTATATTGCTGAGTGACAGGACCTTGTGTCACACGGGCTCTGTTCAGTGACCCTATACTAGTGTAACATAGCTTGTTATCCTGCCAGTAGTTAACCCTATTGCTGTAGTGACAGGACTTTGTGTCACACGGTTTCTGTGCAGTGATCATAGAGACTACAGCTGTCCTGTCTGTGTGTCAGGGGATATCTCAGTCTGCAATAAGATTCATTGTTCTCCTGAGAGCCAAGACTGCGTCAGTGCATACCGGTTAGGCTGGTGCCTCCGTCATGTTGAATGATGGATTTGATGGGGCAGGAAGAGCAGGATTGTATTCCATCATCACCAAGAGTTATTGTTGATCCACAACAATAGTGTAGTGTGTGGAAGAAGTTAAGGTCACTTCCCTGTCAAGTGCTCTCACTCTCTCAAGGGCTTCACTGTAATGAGGCTCTCTCCAAAACCACTCAATCTGTGATATAATTATGGTATGGCGCTGTTTGTGCTAAAATCATCCTCAAAATGGCAAATCCATTTACCATACGACATGTACTTGATATTTTTTACTGCTCAGCATGCAGATTTCATTGGGCCCCCTTGAATTACCCATGTGCACCATTACGTGTGCAGAGAGGCCAGTCAGTAATCAGGCCCAGTGTACATGACACTTTTTTTCCCCTCGTACCATTTAAACCACAGTGTTTGGGATTTTAGTAAATGTATTGTTTGAAAAGAGGTGTGAACTGGTTTGATATAGCCTGAAGAAATGCTACTCTGGTAATAATGCATGTACATGTAGGCCCATATGGTGGTGGTGGTGATGATGATGATGATGATGATGATGATGATGATGATGATGATGATGGAAGCTGATGTCCATTAAGACACCCACATGTGGTGTCTGCTGTCTCATAGTAGTGTATACAGTAAAACCTCTCTAAACAAACACCTCCAGATACCGAACACCTCTCTATACTGAACACCATTTCTCAGTCCCTAATATATACTTTCAAGGCTATCAAACTTCCCTATACCGAACACCTCAATATACTGAACACTTTTTTCTGGTCCCAAGGGTGTTCAGTATAGGGAGGTTTTACTGTATATGTATATGTACACACACACATATATATATTTATGTATATGTACACAGTATAGGGGTGTATATATCACTACTCTAATGTCCCTAAGTAAAATATGGTTGGTGCAGATGTTGAACTCTTCTTAGGGACCACTTGCATCCGTAGACCTCCACTGTTACGTCCCATGGGTGTGTACCTACAACCAATTCCACTGCATGTACATGTAGTTGTAAGTCCTTCATTCTTTTCACTAGATTCGCAACATGCAGTGAAACTTTGAATGACCATCCAAAGGGCTGACCAAATTGTGGTCTGTCAAGACAGGCGGTCTGTTGTAGGAGGTTTGATAATATGAAAAGTATACTGAGCATAGCACCTTGAAGAGACGGTCTGCCAAGGCAGGTGTTCTCTAATTGGAGTACTCTGTCAATGCAGGGACCATGCAGTGTCAGAGCATACTACGTAGGAGTTCTGGAATAGCAGCCTCTATGGGTGAACGTGCTATTTGTGATTTCCTCAGCTCCAGTGTAAGCTCCTCTTGTTGAGCATATTACTTGTGATTGTAGCCCGTGCAGCCGACACTCTTGCATCATGACATAAAAGCAGTGGAATGACTCCATCCCCAGGCCGGTTGGAGCTGATTGGCCTGCATGTGGCGTCACTGTGGTACGTTAAAAGCGTCTTTTGTTACCGGTACATTGTAATTGACACTACAGTATACATGTATAAGCACAAGGCCTACTGTTACATTGAGTTCCTGATGAGCCATTCCAACAGCAAAATGGGGAAAGTTTTCTTCCGTACACCCGACCATTATTTTGCTGCTGGACCTTTTCTTCATATTGTCATATTTGTGATTTCAGGTTTATTATCAGAGGAACAGTGCAAAGCCCGTGATGTCCGACGTAAGGCAAGGCAGCATACACCATCATCACAGATGGACGACTCTCATGAGAGTCCAGACTCCAGGACCAATGATTCCTGTACATCAGAAGACAACTCACAAGATTCCACTACCTCAGCTTTAGAATTTTTATCTCCAGAAAACAAGACCTTAATAGAGAAACTGGTGTACTTTCAAGACAAGTATGAGCTACCAACTGAAGAAGATGTCAAAAATACTACAGTGAGTGAAAATAGTGACAAGAAATAAAGATATACATGTATAGTTATTGTGAGCCTACGTGCATGGTATCCCAAATATTCATCTAGTGATTGTGCCAAGAACATGTGCTGAAGGTTGTGGTGTGTAACATCTTTTATCATCATCATCATTATCATCATTGCTTTGCAAAGTTGGATGTGAGACCATTCTCTGCTTGCCCAGTCGTCCATCTGAAGCAGAATCCTTGCCAAGAAAATATATTATTATGCACAGGCCACATCAAATTCAAATTTTAATTTACCTCAATGGTACCTTAAATTGACACTATTTCTTGACCTGATCACATTTTTGTGACCTTGACTTCATTTTCAAGGTCACATGACCCATTTTGTACAAAGTTGGGGGTGTATACCATCTGTCATTAATGACTGTCCTAGTTTCAGAAACAACTGTTTGAGTTGGAAATTGAAAATTCCATTTTATCAAGTAAAACCAGAAAAAACAAGATTTGCTTGAAAGCAAATCTGTCTGTATGCCTTGAAAATTGATAAAATTTAAAAGGTTTTCAAGTTTTTTCAATGGTAATCAAATGTAGCTTGACCACAATCTTTTGAATTGAAATTCCACCTTCATCTTTAAAGTTATGAACATTAAAGTCTTCTGAGTGTGCCCAATTGGCACAATTTCAAATTGGTACAATTTTCATGTTTGTTTCATTTGATGCTTCTATTCCACTAACCACACAGACAGATTGACGCTAAAGCAATTAAATCTTATTTATTTCCTAGTTACATATGAATTTGTTGAAACTGGTGTCAAATCATCTCAAATATTTGGGATATCATAAGCACAGTCTCTGTTAATACCAGGATTTTTAATATATCATGCTCATTTTAACCTTCTGCTTGTTATTTTTAACTTTTGATGTAGACCTTTGACTGAACAACAAAAATCTTGCGACCTATATTTTCTTCTTATATGAGAACATTCTTGGTACTGCACATGTCAACAGAATTAACCTAAATCTACCCATAATTATGTGGCAGCTAGCTCTCATCATTGTCTTCCTGTGTGCAGGAACACAATCATAATGTGAAGGTGATACACATGAGGTAGTCCTGAAAATCATGCTCTTGAAATGCATTATCACCAAAGCTTTTGGTAAGAATTAATCAAAAAACCATTGCATAATAATGTTTCTGAGAAAATAACACTCAAAAACAATTCCAATTTAGTGTGGACATGTATGTGCTGTGCATGACCATGGAATGTCTGCTTTTCAGGGATCTTTTCAAGATATGAATACCAAATAAAACATTTAGTCCCATCATAATTTCATGATGGCAGTGTAGTGCATAGACTTTCTATAGTCGTTTTCTTAGGTAGTTTTCAGTATAACATATTAATGTATTGACTTATGATAAATGTCATTGTTGTGACTGATAATAAAGATATTTTTACTTAATTAATTCGTTTGAGAGCGATCATAGGGTCAAGTTAAAACGAGCGAGGCCACAAAGCGGCCTCGCGAGTCGTTTTTCATGAAGAAAACGACTTTTAATGACCGCACGCTTCACAGATCATCCTATAGATGTCTCTACTTGTCCGTCAACTTTTTTGGCTGGTCATTACTTATTCATGAGGTTAGTTCAACATGGCATCGCCCATAGAGTATGATCGTGTCTTGACCTTTGAAGCACAGAAAATCGGTAGAACTGTTGTTTCTTATGACCCCCCACACCCCTAACTTGGCAAGATTTTATCTGTAATTACCTTGATCTCTTTGATGTGTTTCTTGTCACTTTTACTTTGCTGAGAACTGGTTTGTGTTGAAGTTCTGCCCGGATTCGGAGTTAGGCCTACTTCAGTCTGTATGTTGACACAGACACACACTGGGGCTGATGTATAATGTATTGTTTTAGTTGACACAGATTCAATGTTACTGATGTCTTTCAATGCCTGTTTCTGCAACAGTCTGGGAATTTTGCTGGGGCTGCTAAACAGGGATCGCCTTGATTTTTTCGCTGATGGTTTTGATGGAGACTCAGTCTGAAGATCGCCAGCTTGTTGACGTAAAGTAGCACTAATAGTACTAGGGGTCCAATATGGACTTGTTGCAGAACTTGACACTCCCCTTTTTGTAATGGTTGCTCCATGCGTTTGTTTCAAATGACTTACCGTGTTTTCAAATTATAGTATCAATGACTGTCGCTTTCTATTTGCAGTCATTATTTTTCCATTGCATGATTTGCATAAAATTGTTGGCAAAATTGTTGGCATATGCTCCTCGATCGCGCCATGACCACGGAGCAGATTTTGTAACTAATTGTAAGGTCCTGATTTCTCACCATAGCGATCAGTAAAATTGAGACGTTTGTCTGTAGAAACTTACCCGCCACAAACAATGCATGGGTTCGTGCTTTCACCATGTTTCATGCCATCCTTGACCTCTTAATCCGCGAAGTGCCATCAAGATACAAGTGTGTCATCTGAAGACAGCACCACGAAGCGTGCCGTCATTAAAAGTCGTTTTCTTCACGAAAAACGACTCGTGAGGCCGCTTTGCGGCCTCGCTCGTTTTAGCTCGACCCTATGATCACCCTCAGATGAATTAATTAAGTAAAAAATATTTTTATTATCAGTCACAACAATGACATTTATCATAAGTCAATACATTAATATGTTATACTGAAAACTACCTAAGAAAACAACTTCAGAAAGTCTATGTAGTGCACTGTATCATGACTAGTTGTCATAGTGTAATTATGACAGCAGTACACTCTTTCATGGCAGCATTTCAACTGCAGAGTCATGACAGTGGAGCCCTGTCTCATGATGGTGTTTCAACTGCAGAGTCATGACAGTGGAGCCCTGTCTCATGATGGTGTTTCAACTGCAGAGTCATGACAGTGGAGCCCTGTCTCATGATGGTGTTTCAGCTGTAGAGTCATTATGACAGTGGAACCCTGTTTCATGTCTGTGTTCCAACTGTAAAGTCATTATGACAGTGGATCCCTTTCTCATTACTATGTTTCAGTCATTTTTGCATTGTGAGAGAAGTGTTGATCCTGTCTCATGACTGTTCTGGTAGTATATATAGTTTTATTATGACAGTCATGGGCTGTTTCATTTCTGTGTTTCAGCTGTAGATTCATTATTGCCCTGTCTCATAACTGTCTCAAGCATAATTTTATTGTGAAAGTAGTGCTCTACCCCTTGGTCCAATAGTATAGTGACTGAACAACTTGATTTCCTCTGCCCCCTTTGTCCATCAGTAATAACTGGACATGTTGATTTCCCCTGTCCCACTGGTCCATCAGTAGTAACTGGACATGTTTATTTCCCCTGTTCCCATGGTTCGTCAGTAGTAGTAACTGGACATGTTTATTTCCTCTGTCCCCATAGTCCCTCAGTTTGAGGCGGCCACTTAGGTCACCAAAATCATGGCTTTATGTTTTCAGTTATTAATCATTCTTTTTAAAAAAAAAACAAAACAAAACTGTGTCTTCCAGAAAATCATGTTTTTATAAATTTGTGATTTTAAAGATGAAATGATAAAAAAATCTGTGAAATATAAAAGCGGAGCCCAACAAACAGATACATCATGTACACGTGTGTAAACCTGTCAAATACAACATTTACACATACAACTGTCAAATACATGTACAACTGTCAAATCCAGCATGTACAGCTGTCAAATACATGTGCAGCTGTCAAGTACAACATGTGCAGCTGTTATATACAGTGTGTACATGTTGTATATAACAGCTGTACATGCTTAACAGCTGCACACGCTGCATTTAACAGCTGCACACGCTGCATTTAACAGCTGCACACGCTGTATTTAACAGCTGCGCATGCTGTATTTAACAGCTGCGCACGCTGTATTTAACAGCTGCGCACGCTGTATTTAACAGCTGCGCACGCTGTATTTAACAGCTGCGCACGCTGTATTTAACAGCTGCGCACGCTGTATTTAACAGCTGCACACGCTATATTTAACAGCTGCACATGCTATATTTAACAGCTGCACATGCTGTATTTAACAGCTGCACATGCTGTATTTTGCTGTTATATGCAGCATGTACAGCTGCAGCTTTTGAATACAACATGCACAGCTGTCCTGTATGGTGGCGTAGTGGGTGTGTCCAACTGCATGGCTCTCCCGATCATTGTGTTGATGCATAACCACATATTCTGGTTCCCTAAAGGGGGCTGATAGACATATGTTACATGAACTAAATGGTTAATATATACCTTGCAGAATTTAAAGTTCAGCACAGCATTGAAGCCCAAGGAGTTGTCAGACACCATCTACAAACAGATGGCCGAGATGACTGTGCTAGTGACCCAGCTGGTTGTGGAGTATGCAAAACGCTTACCAGGTTTTATGACCCTACACAAAGAGGACCAAATCCTATTACTAAAGGTCAGTTGCTCTACCCGCTTGTTAAATGAATGAATTTTGCTTGCCAGAACGTAGAGCTTGACTCTTTCAGCGTCAAGCTTGGACTGAGTCAACAGCTAGCTTCCCTTAGCAGGCTTTGGGTGCAACGTGCCCAAAGTGTGCTATTCACATGTAATGGAAAGCAGTAAAACAGCTTTCTGTGCACTTTGCTGTTTACATGTGATGTAAACACCAAATTAAGTCCATGGAAACAATGTCCATGGACAGAGGCAGCAGTGTTCAAATTCGGTTCCTTAGAAGATGAAAATGTACCGTACATCACCTTCTTTGGAACTGATAATATGCTGGTATTTGGATGAAAGGTATTACAGTAAAACCTGTTTTGAGAAACCACCCCTGGGGCAGACCCAAAAGTGGTCACATAAAGCAGGTGGTCTTCCAAAAGAGAGTTGACTCTTGCACCACCTGGCCAGCAACTAATCTCTACTTTGAGTTTCCACCCATAATAAAGATTCATACATGAGTGTTTGTACACTTACTAGACCCAATTCCATTTTGCAATCATGTATTTAATCATTTATTGGTACTATAAACATATTCAGTGTTTGTAAACTGATTTTATTAAAACATTTTGACTAATCTTGTGCAAAATTGATGGATTTTATTGATCTGAAATGGGGAATTTGTGACTGGCTAAGTGGTCTTTTGGGATAATTTTTGGTGGTCACTGGTCAGATTCTACAGGTGGTCTCTCAAAAGAGGTAAATTTTCATTAGGAGATGCTTTTGCACAAGAAAAGTGGTCCCAAAAGGCAGGTGGTCTTCCAAAGGAGGGGTCTCCCAAAACAGGTTTCATTGTACCAAGAGTGGGAATCTGGTAACATTATGTCAATTCAGAACACATTGACTTTGATTTAAATTGGCAATAAAAGAGTTATTGAAGGCACCCTGAACTTGGATGATCCACATGTGTACAGTAAAGAGCCCGTCTTCAAAGAATCCTTCCAGGGCCATTGAGATATGATCTTTGAACACAAATGATTTCTCACTGTGTGACAGAAGGTGTAAATAGCATAAAAAGTCATAGCCAAGAAGGTGAGTTAATTGCAAGAGAGCTCTGATCTGGATAGGCTCTCAAGGCAGGGACTACTGCACTGTGGTTATAGTTAATTATATGGGTAATAAACTGTGTGAACCCTTTTCTCCTTGCATTGCCCGAAAGCTCGTGGATGTACATATGTTAAAGTCGTCTGCTCCATATTTAAACATAACTCGATTGTTTACAGGAAATGATTTGAATGAGAAATGTAGATAAGGCCAGTCAAGCAAACTGTAGATTCAATCTTACTCTAACTGGGAGAGGGCTACTTTGAAAATAACCCTTTCCTTTTCAAATCGCCTAAAAGCACATGGATTTAAAGTGTTGTTTGACTTAAAGTTTTTACTTAAATTTCTCGTCACTAGAAAACATTTTTGACGTGATCATTTGTATGAAAGACTATTCATGATGGCACACTTTAGGTCAATAGCTTTCCTTGGCGTGAGTTGGGTGCAGTGAGCACAACTGCATCAAGGAAAGCAGTTGACCTGGTTTTACTCTGACCAGGAATGGGTTAAACGCGTGATAGTGACTGCTGTTGTAGTAAGCGTGACCAAATGGGTGCGGTGTTGCTGCAGTGTTCATTTAGTAGTAACCCTTCCAAGTTGTCATTATATACTCTGTCCACAATACAAAATGTTGTACCAGCGGAGTGAGGTCAACCTAATTAGCTAATTATCTGCCTCATGCCAACTGCTATATATGCACAGTAACTTAGTATCTCCCAACACAGCTTGGAATACACATGCTTCTTTTAAGTGAGCACAATATCCACGGCCTCGGTCCATGCCAGCAAATTGTCTTCACATAATGTTAAACTTAGAGACACACTTCAGAATCTTTATTCACTGGGATTTCACGTGTTAATACAAAGGCTGCCCCTTCCAGTGACTGCCTAGAGAGCATAATTTTCATTGGGACAGATCAAGTGTTTCGGTTCATGCTCTCTCTCTTTCGCTCTATTTCCTTAACTTTTTAGCTCAACTGACTTGTCCGTCAGCTGAGCTTATCTTATGGTCCTCCGTCCGTCATCAATTCACATTTTCAACTTCTTCTCCTACACCGTCGGCCAGATCTACTTCAAACTTGGTGGGGATGTGCCTTGCGTGGGTGTCTACCAAGTTTGTTCAAATGGTCATGGTCCAGTGATTTTTGGATTTTTTATGAATTTTTTTGTTCTTTTTTGGGCAAATCTTGAAAAATCTTCTTCTCCGAAACTGCTTGCCCAGTTGCTTTGAAACACAGGAACACTCCCTGGGACTGCTGCTTCTTAATTTGTTCACCAGGTGGCACAGCAATTTTTCTAATTTTTTATGAATTTTTGTCTGTTACAGCTATTTTCGACTTTTCCAGAACTGTCACTCAGATTAAGCTGAAACATGGTGGATATGTTCCTTGTAGAAAGGTCAAACAAAGTTGTTCAGTATGTGGAAATGCTGCGGATTCCTGATTTTCGAGGATTTTTTCAATTTGGGTACTTATCGGTCAATGCAGCCCTCCTGTTGATTACTATGGAAGTCGATGAGCATTCTAATGCTAATTCATATTTTCAACTTCTTCCCCAAAACCATCATCCAGATTAACTTCAAACTTAATGATAATGTACCTTGGGTGGGTTTCTACCAAGTTTGTTCAAATGGTCATGCTCCAGTGATTTTTGGATTTTTAATGACTTTTTTTGTTCTTTTTTTGGACAAATCTTAAAAAATCTTCTTCTCCGAAACCGCTCACCAAATTGCTTTGATATCACACAGGAAGACACATAGGGACTCCTTGTTCTTCATTTGTTCACCAGGTGGCCCTGCAAATTTTTCTTCTAATTTTTTATGATTATTTTTTGTGTTATAGCTATTCTCTACTTCTTCGCCAGAACTGTCACTCAGATTAAGCTTAAACGTGATGGATATGTTCCTTGTGGAAGGGTCAAACAATGTTGTTCACTATGTGGGAATGCTTCGGATTCCTGATGTTTAAGGGTTTTTTCAATTTGGCTACTTTTCGGTAAATGCATCTTTCCTATTCATTACTATGTATGTCAATGGGCATTCTAATGCTAATTTACATTTTTGACTTTTCCAAAACCATCATCCAGATTGACTTCAAACTTAGTGGGGATCTACCTTGGGCGGGTTTCTACCAGGTTTGTTCCAATGGTCATGTTCCAATGATTTTTGGATTTTCTAATGTTTTTTATCTTTACAAAAGTTTTAATAGGAAAGTTTAACATGGGAATTTCTTGTAATGGTTATAACTTAAATAATTTTGGCCAGATTTACTGGGGTTTTTTTTGTTCTTTTTGGACGGAAACCTTAAAACTCTTCTCCTCTGAAACCGCTCACCCAATTGCTGTGATATCATACATAGACACTCCCAGGGACACATAGTTCCCAATTTGTTCACCGGGTGGTGTTGCAATTTTTTTCTAATTTTTTTTATGAATTTTTTTGTATGGTTTTGCTATTTTCACTTGCTCTCAGAACCGTCACTCAGATCAAGCGGAAATGTGATGGATATGTTCTTGTGGAAGGGTCAAACAAAGTTGTTTACCAGGTGGAACTGCTTTGGATGCCTGATTTTTAACGATTTTCAATTTGGGTACTTATCGGCCAATGCAGCTTTCCTATTGATTACTATGTAAGTCAATGGGCATTCTAATGCTAATTCACAGGATAACTGACACGAAATTTACTGTTTACTTGATAACTTGAGATCTGTTTTGAGTTAGTACCGTGATGCTGCACATGTTAATGTTTCTGTGTGAAGGTCATGCTTAGACAGTACATGAATGACCTTGACCTCATTTCTGGGGTCACAGTGCAACATACATGAATTTTACTCTTCACTATAACGTGAGAACTACTTGAACCTTGATGTTGCACATGTTAGTGTTCTTCTGCAAAGGCCAGACTTACCCAGAACATGGGTGATCTTGATCCTTTTCCAAGTTCACAGAGCTGCAAGTGTAATGAATGTCTAGGTCAGCTGAGCATGGGCTGTTCACACAGCCTTCTTGTTTATGATTTTTTTGCGGTTTTTGCTATTTTCAACTTCTCCAGAACTGTCACTCAGATTAAACTGAAACTTGGTGGATTTGTTCTTTGTGGAAGGGTCAAACAAACGTACTTGTTCACTAGGTGGCATGGCTTTGGATTCCTGATTTTAAACAATATTTTCAATTCAGGCACTTATCAGTAAATGCACCTTTCCTATTGATTACTATATATATGTAAATCAATGGGCATTGTAATTGCTAATTCACATTTTTGACTTCTTCTCCGAAAGCGTCTACCAGATTGACTTCAAGCTTGGTGGCAATGTACCTTGAGTGGGTCTCTTCCAGATTTGTTCAAATGGTCTGACTCCATTGATTTTGGATTTTTTATGAATTTCTTTGTTCTTTTTGGGGGCAAATTTTGAACAATCGCAAGGGTATATGTACCTGTTAGCTGAGCACAGGACTGTCACAGTCCTCTTATTCATTACTGTTGAAAAACATTGAAACAAATGACATATGACCAAAGTGCCCAATCCAGGTCCCGGAAAACGGTTGATCCGGGTTATGTTCTTGTGATAGGTCGATTCAGTATTAATTTAAGGCAGAAAGGGTTTAAAAAACATGGTTGTCTTGGCAAGGGGAAGGCTACAAGATTTTATGTGAAATCTTGAATAGTCTTCAACATTTACATAAAAAATGAATGGTAATGTATGACTAATAAGGTGGATTTCCAGCAGTTTGATTACAGGGTTCAGCACACAGACAGAAGTCTTTCTTAAATTATTAATTATTGGCTGGCTGTAATGTGAGGCAGTGTGGTTCATCAGAGTGTACCATGCAGGATAAAGGCCCAAACCTCCAGCTTCAGCACTCCATAGTCACATACACCACATACATCAAAAATCCATCATGGGCACAAAGCTGGCCTGCTCCCTTTGAAACATGACAGGGGGTCTTGTATACATAGCATGGCAGCACGTCATACAAAAGCCTTTTATGCACTCCCCATTCACCACTGGCTGGAAAGGAATGCGGCCAAAACCACAGACCTCTGGAACTGGAGCCCGGACCACAGATTGAGCCAGGGACCCCTAGGACCTTCAGTGAAATGCACTGCGATCCAATCTGATCAATCTGCCTGCCCCCTACCTGTATGAAGTGATGTGTCATAGACATGTTTTATTTAATTGGTAGGATAGTTTAATAATTGAAGTATTGTGGCTTATGGTTTTGTTAAAGGAGATGAATTTATACGACCAACATGCTTGAGAAGTGGATTGTCTCGCTGTAGTGGTGAGAAGTACCAGCTGTCTGAATGCAGGGCTAAGCATTAGAAGCACTGTGCTTCAGCAGAGTATTGTTAAATTGCAAGAATCAGCATATGAAGTTACTGGTGTCTGCCTGAGAAAATCTTGAATCTTGAGCTCATCACTTGAAGTAATATGCCTTAAAAGTGTTTTGTTAACATGTACTGCTGTTTGTGAATAATGTGCTTGAGAACTGTTTTGTCTAATCGCAGTGCTCAGCAAGTGAAGTGGTGGGCCATAGAAGTGTTTTGTCTGATTGTGGCATTCAGCAAATGAAGTGTTGGGCTGGAGAGGTGTTTTGTCTGATTGCAATGCTGAGCTAGTGAAGTGATATATATGGCAAGCTGTTTTGACATTTAGTCCTATTTGGCAATATCTTGAAATTATTTTGCCTCCAAAGCATACCCAAGCTGCGTATTTTGTCTACTCTTCTGAGGTCTGCCCTTCCATGACAAGGTCACTGTTTTAGCATTGGAAAAGAGACTCAATTTCTAATTGGCTGAGTATAGTTACTTTGGCAACAGGCTTCAGTACACAAGGGACCAGAGGCTGCTACTGGTCTAGGCGATAATGATGAACTTCCTGATTGGTGTCTCAGTCTAGGGGGAGGGTCACAGTATAGTTCTGTTTCCCTTAATATAAATAAAATCCCGGCGCAGGAGGGAGGACCAAGTGCAGCAACACAGAACTTGGTTTGCTTTGCAGGCAGGAAATCATTTAGCAATATCACCAAATCATTTCACTAGATAAGTAGGTCACTGCTTGCTGGGTGATAGTAATGTGCCTGTTGTGTGATTGGCATGATGGAGCGAGTGTTTGGACCTTTAGGCCTGACTGTTAAGTTTGAGGACAAAATTAATAGTTAGCATACACTGTCTTCGCAGCATGATAATAAACCCATGGACAACATCAGAGAAGATGATTAATTCTCAACGTAACACTTTGGGAGGATGAAGCCATTGCTCTTCCACCCAAATGGGCAGCCATATTGGACAAAAATAGGACAGGAAGCAGAAATACATTTAGCAATGTTGTTAAATGACTTAGCAATATCGCTAAATGATTTAGCAGTATCACTAAATATGTTATTTAGCAATATCACCAACTGATTTAGCAATGTCACTAAATCATTTAGCAGTGTCACTAATTAAGTGATATTACTAAATCATGCACATTTAGCTACATTGCTAAATGATTTGGCTGTCTCAGTGTGGGCTAAGCATAAATAAATAAATATTTAGTGACATTGCTAAATATTTAGAAATACCACTAAAAAATCTTGCTGGGATATTACTTAATATTTAACTATATTACTAATTGATTTGGGGATATCGCAAAAATGATTTTGCGATATTGCCAAGTGATTTAGCAATATCGCCAAATGATTTAGCTATATCGCCAAATAAATCTAAAGGTCAAAACAGCTTGCCATAGTGATGTGTTATAGAAGTCTTTTGTGTGATTGCAGTACTCATACTTCAAGTGAGGTGACGTGCTATGGAAGTGTTTTGTCTCTTTGCAGGGCTCGGCATGTGAAGTGATGTGCCTTAGAAGTGCCCGCCGTTATGACTATGAAACAGACACCATCGTATTTGCCAATGGAATGCCATACACACGAGACAACATGCGAAATGCTGGGCTTGGCAACTGGGTAGATGCCAAGTTTGACTTCTGTAGAGGCATGGGAAAAATGGTAGTGGATAATGCAGAATATGCCATACTGACAGCTATCTGCATATTCTCAGGTCAGGCCTCTGAACATATACATGTACTTCTTAGGGATATTGTACGGTTACTTTTCAGTTTTACTCATGGCCTTTCCCCACTGTTCCATAGTAATTGATTGGATTGATTGGTATCAAGTATTGTAAGAGATAGCAGCAAAGAGTGAAGTTCTCTTGTGCCAAATAAATGTGATGAAGAGAAACAGAGACATTTTGGAAGATATCTTGTTTCCTTCTTATTAATTATAAATGTGTATTGAAAAATACAATAGAAAATGTATAATAAAAATGTTCCTAATTATTAGTCCAAGCTTTTATAATAATTTCTTAACATACATGTAAGTTGGAACATCAGAAAGTATCTGAAAGATATGTACAGTTAATATTTAAACACTAATTAGCAGTTATTTCACCACTTAATGTGCATCAGCATCTGACCAGTCATCATTTTAATATTTTTATTGCAGAGCGTCCTGGGCTGCTTAACCCCAAGTACGTGGAAAAGTTACAGGAACCTTTCATTTTTGCCCTGGAACAATACATAAAAGTGAAGCGAAAAGCACAACCACATGTTTTCGCAAATCTCCTGATGAAACTAACGGAACTTCGCACACTTAGTGTGGAACATGCTGATGTTTTATTATCCATAAAAATAGAGAAGGGTAACTTACCACCATTACTTAGTGAATACTTTGATGTAAAAGACTGTCGGCAATGATAGAGAACTTGCCAATGGCAGCTGTGTGACAGTGCCATCTGGTGTCCAATATACGTGTATGAGGCATAAGATGTTAGATGTACAGGCTTGGTGTAACCATAATTTATGTTTCACTTTCTCAGTAGTACAGTGTCCCTGGAAGAGACTTTCTTGACACAAAGGGTGGGTAGAATCTACAGATAAAAAGGGACAAAACTGCGTGAGGCTTACTTTGGATCAATGCTCTGTATTCTAAGCTCTGCTTTCTTCTGTGGATACTGTAGCATGGGATGTATCAGTTGTTGGTTCTTATGCTGTATGAAGGCTGGCTTGCAAGGGTGAGCAGGGCAGGGCAGATTGCATGGTTTATTTTAACACTTCACATGGTTGCTCTTACCTCTTGCTCAAAAGTCCCTATGACATGATTAATACATACATGTATATATGTGTGTAGACATATGTATATGTGTGTAGACATATGTATATGTATGTAAAACATATATATGTATATATAATATGCTTTGGATCCTGAAACAGAGAGTCTGTAAGGGCAGTCCACTTGTACATGTATATTGTGTACAGCAAAATCTTTCAGAGACCAATGCGAGAATGTGAACATTTTGGGGCAGTGATGAATGGCAGCAAATTACAGTTCCATCTGGAAACAGACTACAGTGCCCTCTACAGGCTGGACTGCAGTGCCACCTGGTGGTTATGACAGTGGTATAGCAACAGATTATAATTGGAGTACCAGCTGTACTGTGCTCAAAGAATAAAGCCCCACACCATGAATATGGAGACATATTTCTGCAACATAGATTTTCTATGTAGGCACATTAAAATGAGAATTTAACACAAACACAGACAAGGTTATCATATATATTGCCATCAGCAGTGTGGCTGTAAATATAATTTACAGCTCACAACGTACAAGATTGTTCATGTTTGATGTGAAAAACAAACAGGATATACACATGGTACAGATTTCAGGGTCATGGCATTTATTAGTAGCATAGATGAACAAACTGACTAGGCCAGTCATTGATCTTAACTTTTGATACATTATGTGCTTAAACAAACATTTATGCCTATTAATTGATTTTAAATGGAATGATGCAGGAATATTCTTAAATATGTCGCCTCGTGAAACGGGGGGACATATTGTTTTTGCGTCCACTTCTTCTTCTTCTTCTTCTTCTTCTTCTTCTTCTTCTTCTTCTTCTTCTTCTTCTTCTTCTTCTTCTTCTTCTTCTTCTTCTTCTTCTTCTTCTTCTTCTTCTTCTTCTTCTTCTTCTTCTTCTTCTTCTTCTTCTTCTTCGTGACTGCAGATGTATAACCTTGACCTATTTTTCAAGGTCACATGGGCATTTTGTCTAAAATCAATGTGGATGTGATAACTCAAGAAAGATTTGACTTGGGAAGTTGAAATTTTATGTGAAAATGTTCCTATATATGATCTTGCTTGGGATTGCAGATGGGTGACCTTGACATATTTTTGAAGGTCACATGGGCATGTCATCAAAAATTGACACAGATGCAACAACTGTGCAAGGATTGACTTAGGAGGTTGAAATTTTGCATGTTTATGTACCATAATACCAACTAGGTTGGGATTGTAGATGGGTGACCTTGACCTATTTTCAAGGTCACATGGCCACTTTTCAAAAATCATTGCAGATGCACTCGAGAAAGATTTGTTTTAAAGAGGTTGACATTTTGTGTGATTAAAATGTCAATAAAGCGTGTACCTTCACCATATCTGTAGATCATTGGAATCGCTATGCCTATTTATAAAAATAAGGGTGACAATAGTAATGGCGCATGGGGAGACATTTGATTTTCTGTCGGAAAATCAGCCTCCTCTAGTTTTTTTTTATTTTCAAGGTTACATGATTTAAATATCTATCTGATTGCAAAAAAGTCAACACTTTAGAGTTATTAGAACTGTGAAAACAGAACAAAACCGTGGACTGGCAAGAGTCACGCTACTTGTACTGAGGCTTTGAAGTGCTTTTTGTCGTGAAGAATGATGGGATGAGAGGCCGAGATTGACAATATCTTTTCAGGAAAAGAGCTGGAAGAAAATCACACAAGGGCTTTTGTGTTTGTGAAGTCTTCACTGAAAAAAAAAAAAAAAAAGAAAGAAAAAAAGAAAAACATACCAGCAACTATTATTTTTATTATTATTTTTTTTTTTTTTGCTTCATTTTTTTTTTTGTATAGAATGGAGAAAATGATTGCCTTAATTAGAAGTTAAAAAGAAAACAGAAGTATCAGACTTTAGTGCAAAGAAAAAGTTTCACTAAAATTTTAGGTCCAGTGCTTTGTGAGTTATTTCTTTTCCTTTTTTTTTTCTTTCCTTTTTTTTTGAGGTTCATGTTTTGCACCATTCTTTGGACAGTTTAATCAACTACAGTAGCAATATACATTGGACTGTGGTGTGTGTGTGTCTTCTCTAGGACATCAGGGAAACATACATAGGTAGTTTTAGCATACGTATAAAAGTATAGACACATTTGTTTTACATGGATTGTGAAAGAAGTCAAGCATTGATTTATCGAGTCACTCATCATGGCACAGATGTTGGCGTCTACTTCCTACCTTGTCTGTGTTGGAGGAAACCGAAGAACTCGGAGAAAACCACCATGCACAGTTAAAGTGGTAGGAACTTTTTCCACATGCTGTCCAGGACAAGAATCGAACCAGGGCGACAGAGGTGAAAGGCGAGCGTCTTACTGCTCAGCCATCCGTGCACCCTAGGCAATGTACTCTGCATTCTAGATGATTGAAGCAAGATTTTTTTTTTTTTTAGCATATCTCCTGTCCTTAATGTATATTCAAGTTCTTTGACAGACCTTGATTTTATCCTCACCTTTCCTTTGCTGTTCTTGCCCGAGGGTTGCTGGATGTTAGTGACTGCCTGCAACTGCACAATTCCTGGGGTTCTTAGCAAGCAGGGTTTGGACCCTAGGTGTTCACATGCCATAACATGCTAGTATCTGGATGCTTACAATGTACAACATGTTAGAACATGACTGTTTACATGTCATAATATGCTAGCATACCAGTGTTTACATGTCGTAAAACTGCTAGCATACTAGTGTTTACATGCCATAACATGCTAGCATACCAGTGTTGACACGTCATTGTATTTGTGTCTTTTTGCCCAGAACTACTTCCTAGTAGTCATTACCCTATTCCGCAGTCTGAACTCTTTACTCTCCATAAGATAACCTGTCCCTGTCTAACCTATATACATATGGAATTACTATTGTCCATATTGCACACTTTCCTGTGTAAAATTTTGACATATGCTGTATCAGCCCAAATAAATTAAAGGGTCTTCAGTGGGTAACCACTCAACCTATTTCGGAGCCTATCACCCATACATGTCTCTCTGAGTAGCGGCTCCTTGTCTGAGCTAAATATTCAGCAAAGAAACAAACCATAATTACTAAATTTGTACAGTAGAGGTTCAGATAAGAACAATTTGACTTACCCCTGAACCAATATGTACCCTTTTTAGCTGGACAGCTTATCATAGTTAAACCACCCACCAGTGTATAACTGAAGTGGAAACAAGCTAACATGGCAAGCTAACATGGCAGCTTACCGATGTTTACATGTCATAACATGCTAGCATATCAATGTTTATATGCTGTAACATGCTAGCTTACCAGTGTTTACATGTCATAACATGCTAGCATACCGGTGTTGAAGCTTCTGTACCAATATTAGATACAGTATGTCAGAAAAGAAATGTTGATCCTCAAGACGTGATCTCACCCCACTGGTACCAATGTGATATATGTCTGATGGAGTGTGCCATGCACACATCTGATATGTTAGTTGTAATATATTGTGCTCTTTGTTTCATGTTCATATTCGTCATTTATGTAGGAGCAACATTAATCATTATTGTAATATTTTTCATCACTGGTTTTAGGATCCAGGATTCAGGAATGTTTATGTGTCCATAAAATGAACATAACACAAGTATAGTGTATAATATAAGTAAATGAAAATGTTCAACCAAATACAGATATATATTAATCAAGAGACACATATTAAGATATTTGATAGCTAGACCCCTTTCATGTGCATGTGCCATCCTACATATATACAATAGTTGTAAAAAATAAAGTGCCCATATTCATATATTCCTGTTACATCTATCAATTTGCTTAATACAAGTGAGACCTTAAATGCTAATTACAGTTATAAATATAGCACTTGGGAATTGTACATAAATCTAGTCTTTGTAATGTTGTATAAATATTTTCTGAATATAAAAAGAGAAACCAAAATTACTACCGGTATGGGTATGTATCGTCCTAAGTTAATTTCAGGTGTTGTATTCCAAATAAGCACAATTTCATGTCTTTAGCAAATTTTTTTTTCATTTTTTTTTTTAAATAAATGATGAGTGTAGGTACTATAGAATTGCAGAGTTGGTATCATTATGAACCTGGCAGTGCTGTCTTGTTTATTTTATTTTTCATTTTGCCTTATTTTATGTGTTATTCGGCTGTTAGTTACATGGTCTAGTTTGTGGGAGCTCTGTTTATATCCCATTCTAAGTGTCATGCGCTTGTTTTACACATTCTATTGGGGGGGGGGGGGGGGGGGGCTTTATATGTTGATATCCTGTCATAAATGTTGCCCTTGTTTTACATGTTCTAATTGGGGGGTGGGGATATGTGTTGATATCCTGTCATAAATGTTGCCCTTGTTTTACATGTTCTAATTGGGGGGTGGGGATATGTGTTGATATCCTGTCATAAGTGTTGCCCTTGGTTTAGATGTTCTAATGGGGGGGGGGGGGGGTGGTTATGTGTTAATATCCTGTCATAAGTGTTGCCATTGTTTTACATGTTCTAATGGGGGGGGGGGTTTATGTGTTAATATCCTGTCATAAGTGTTGCCATTGTTTTACATGTTCTAATTGGGGGGGAGGGGGGGTTATGTGTTAATATCCTGTCATAAGTGTTTCCCTTGTTTTGCATCTTTGTATGTTGGGGATGTATGTAATATTCATGTTTAGTGATGTGACATCTAGTGTTCAGTGGTCCTACTCCTTATAGTGTACCTGATCTCAACAAGTTGTTCTTGCCCCTCTGGAGTTTCAAATAGCCTATATGTACATTCTATTTTGGGTTAATATCCAGGTTTTTTTCACTGACACGATAATCTGACTTTTTATCTCCCTAACCTGTGATTGCCATGTATTGCCAAATTTTTTCCCACTTTGTTTAACATATCATGTAAGTCTGTGACTGACGTCAGTAGTACACCATCTACAATAAATAGCCCTGCAGATTTCAGATCAGCCCCAACAAACTCTACCTTGCTAATGTCCATAAGCTTCTCTCTTTGTTCCTTGATGTACAGTGCAAAAAGCTGGTGACAGAGCACATCCCTGTTTTAGACCTATAGTCAGACATTTGTCTTCCCCAAAGCTTTTTTTTTTATTCACTAACTCGTTCTAGATTGAGATATTCCCCGGCTGACAGAAGGGCTGCAGTCACTGGGATTACTGAACAAAACCTGTGTGATACAAGGTCCTGATATATATATGAGAGGCTCAAGCGTTACCAACCATAGAGTAAAGAGCCACATACATCACAGGCTGTTTATAAGGCCCACTGGGGGTTGGTGTATGCACAATTAGCAGCCTGGACTAGTTGCTCACTTGCCAATGCTGCCGTCTACAGTATGTGGGTCAGACCAAGCCCACATTGATGAGAAGAATGAGTGAAGACTTTCTTTACATCAACAACAAAGATATAAACCAACCTCTGGGTAGACATTTTTGTCTGCCTAATCACTCTGAGGCTAACTTGCCTTTAACCCATGCCGAGGAAAGCTGTTGACCTGGGTCATGTTGTCTTGACAAGTCTTATCTTCAATTTTCAGTCAAATTGTTTTTCATTGCTGTTGAAATCAGTTGAAAACGCTGAAGCAGACGACATTTGACCACCAGCCGGTTTTGGCCGGTTTAAGGGGGAAAGGGTTAAGGGAGGAAGGATTAAACTACAGATGAAGCATTATTCCTGTTCACCTCTCAGTATTTAAAGTGTGCCCTTTCTCAAGCTCCAATATTCAGGTACAAAGTTAATCAAAACCATTGACAGGACCAGCAAATGCTCCTGGGTTTTACAGACTTGGGAAATTGTTACAGCAGCCCAGCGTACTGTTCACATACATTTATATTAGTCTTCCAACTCTCTACTGTTTAAAATTGTTGTGAAGGATACACCCAGATGTCTGTGCGAAGGTAAATAGATGGCATCTTCTCCCTCCTGCTTCCAGACACTGCTATACAGTGCACCTGACTGCACTTTTTGTCTGAAAACCTGCAAATTTTAACTGTACATAGACTGATATGTACTGCATGATCATTTCAAACCTGTAGGTACATTGGTAAATTTCCTCTTTATGATATAAATTTAACCACCTTGCTTTCATATATTGTGATAAAACATGCAGGTTGACCTTGTGGTCAACCTTGTAATGAGAAAAATCTCCATCGATTGCCAGCAGCGAGGCTTCACTGCTGTCTATTTTATGTGTGTCTATACATTATGTCCTTTCTCATGGCCCATTGTGTGTGGATTTGTCGTGTACAAGTTTCTTTTTCTGCAAGAAGGCTTCAAGTAGAGCATAGTTCCCTTTTGCTATTGCCATATGACTTGTTTAATTACCTATGTTTGATAATGAAATATGTTTAAACCAATGTCTCTCTCTCTCTCTCTCTCCCTCTCTCTCTCTCTCTCTCTCTCGAGATCTCTCTCTCTCTCATCTCTCTCTCTCTCTCTCTCTCTCCTTCTCTCTCTCTCTCTCTCTCTCGTCTCTCTTCTCTCTCTCTCTCTCTCTCTCTCTCTCTCTCTCTCTCTCTCTCTCTCTCTCTCTCTCGATCTCTTGATCTCTTGATCTCTCTCTCTCTCTCTCTTGACAGGGAAGAGGGCAGATGTGACCCATTCTGGACACAGAATTCTTGCTACTAACTTTATCACTGTAGGTGGTGAACATTGGGTGGTTGCTAGGGTACAGAATGAACATTGGGTGGTTGCTAGGGTAAAGAATGAACCTGGAGTGTGTAATTGAAAACCTTCATTTGTAACCACATGCTGCTCTTCCACACCTTAGTGGGGCACTTTCAGTCTGTGACCATATCATTATGCTATCACACAGCTCGGTGAGGAACTTTCCAAGTGTAACCATATGCTATCACACCAATAGGTGTGGAACCTTCAGTATATAACTGTATGCTATCACACAGCCAGGTGTGGAATCCTGCATTTGCGCCTGCAAGTCTTGCCATTAATTGTGTTAAACTTTTTTCAGTGGCTTCAATTTTCACAGGCAAGAACTTTCAATTCTACTTTTCAGCTACTCCCGAAAAGCCTCTAAATTTTATACATAAGAATTAGAAAAGCCAGAGGAGAAGTGTCTTAATTATACTGGTGAAGTGGTATGGCCCAGCCTGTCCTGGCAGCCAGACCAGGTTTCTGCCCCATGGCACAATGGCCCAGCCTCGCCTGGCAGCCAGACCAGGTTCATTCTGCCCCATGGCACAATGGCCCAGGTTTGTGCACATGTGCATGATATACTAAAGAAATGAAATTTGCTGGCTATTGTTATTGTAGTGAAAAGTTAGCAGCAGTGTTATGGATATGTCTTAATTATAAAAGTGCATGTATACTGATGAAATACATACATACATATCCATAACCAGCTGGGTATATGGAATATGGTTATTTTATATTTAGATATATCTTATCTCATGCACTGGAATTGTTGGCAAATCATTTAGGGTGGCCTGCATATACAGGCAAGCCAATGGCTACTTACTGTGGCCATGTAATGCATGTACCAGCAATGGTAAACCTGTAGATGGATGCTTGTATGTATAGCCTCCACTAAAACACTGTCCTTTGTGATATCACCCGGTATAGATGCATGTTTAATGTGGCCTAATGTGTAAGATTAATACTAGCAGGCAACCCAGTGGGTGATCCTCATAGGAGAATGGTATCACCGGTGAATGCAAAGTGTCATAGGTTAACTATGTGTCTCGTGGCAAAACGTATGGACTGTAGAAATGTGTTTATAATTCCAGTCATTAATTACCAGGTTATCATTGAAAAAAAAATTAATGTATTAAAGATTAACCATGTCAGGGAAACTGTGTATTTATCTTGAATTATGACTGTTTATGACCAGAAAGAATGCACTGAAACTTAATCATGATCAACTGGGGAAAGTGCATTGAAACTTTTTGTCATTTTTTGTGACTTTGAAGAAATACTCAAACTCAAACTCAAAACTCATTTATTTTAGCCAATCAATACAATGACGATTTCAATATTGAGTGAAATATATGGGACTTGATTCATGTTTCTTGTTTGACTAGGGAAGGATGCATTTAACTTTGATCATCATTGATGTGAGAGAGGGATGCATTGGACTTTGGTCATGATTGATGTGTGAAGATGCGTTTAATCTTGATCTTTCTTCATTGGTGTGTGAGAAGGATGCACTGGACCTTGGTCTTGATTGGTGTGAAAGGGATCCATTGGACCTTCATGATTGGTGTGTGAGAGGCATGGATGGAACCTTGATAGTGGCCATGACTTATGTGTGAGAGACATGGATGGGACCTCAGTCATGATTGGTCATGCTGAAAACAGCTACCTTGAAGCACTGTCCAGTAAGTGAAGGTTCTTTTTGTGAACCTGTCATCTCATATTAATAGTAATTGTAAACACTGATTGATTAAAAAAAGTCCTCCCATAGTGACAACAAAGGAAATTACTTTCTCTTGAAGATAGAATCAAAGTACCAGCAAGCACACCTGGGCTAATTACTCACCTTATCAGATAAATTAGCATAAACAAGCACTAAGGGATACATCTAAGATTGTACCCAACCCTGGGTTTTCCCTCAAATCCTGGGTTGGAGCCCAGCTAGTCAATGTTTCAAGCATATAAAATTTGTCATGGTGTGAGAGGTATGGATGGGACCTTTGTCATGACTGGTGTGTGAGACATGGATAGAAGTTGGTCATGACTGGTGTGTGAGAGACATTGATGGATAGAAGTTGGTCATGATTGATGTGCGAGACATGGGTGGGACCATGGTCATGATTGGTGTGCGAGAGGCATGAATGGGACCTTAGTCATGATTCAAGTGAGAGGCATGGATAGAAGTTAGTCATGATTGGTGTGGGAGAGGCATGGAATAGACCTGTTCATACCGACTTGTACCGAACTTTTCCGGACCCTGATTAATTATGCATTCCATTGTTGGCCTGATTGTCCAATCAGCAAGTGTCCAAGTCGGGCCCACGCTTTCATATGTTCAGAACGGATGCCACGGCTGACGCTAGTGATTACAGCATGGATTGTGCTGAACAGTGCAAATCTTTTACCTGAAATGTCACATCAGTGGTGAAATGTGCATGTTTAGTTTGCTGACGGTTTGATTTTTCATTAAATCCAAGCACATCCTGTGTTGTACTTTCTGATCCTTCCACATTGAATCCGGCCAGCGTGGTCGAGCACAAAATGTAAACAAACCAGGGTCCACTTCGCTAGCTCAGGCCGAAGTGAACCGAATAAACCCGAGTCCTATGAACAGGTCTATTGGGACCTTGGTCATGATTGATGCAGGAGAGGCATGGACAGGACCTTGGTCATGGTTGATGTGGGAGAGGCATGGACAGGACCTTGGTCATGGTTGATGTGGGAGAGGCATGGACAGGACCTTGGTCATGGTTGATGTGGGAGAGGCATGGACAGGACATTGGTCATGGTTGATGTGGGAGAGGCATGGACAGGACGTTGGTCATGGTTGATGTGGGAGAGGGATCCATTGAACATTGATCAAGGTTAGTGTATGTCTTGTGACATGCATGAAAATTCAGGCAAGACTTTGTAACTGCATGGGAGAAGTACATGTACATGTACTGTCATCATCATGATTATTGTCACATGAGTTGGGGAAAGATGCACTCACAGAATCTCAGTTGTGATTGGTTATGGTTGCAGTGAATTTTAATGACTACTGATATAAGTAAGTAAGATGTACGTGTATAGCCTTAAGTTGACACAGTTACTGTTTGTGAACTATGCTCAACAGTTGGGCCGTCCTTGTATTACGTACGTCTTGCCACCCTCTGGTCTTGTACATATATAATCTGTAATATTGCAGGGTATTAGTGCTCCACCTGCACTCTCTATCAGTGAGACTACAGTCCGTGTTGTATATATAATATATATATATATCTTAACTGTGAGAAGTGGATACTCCATGTGATAAGGATGGAACCTTCACAAGCTATAGCTGCTGGTTTCATACAGATGTACATGACCTGTGAATCGCTTGTTTCATATACTTCTTCCTGTCTTTATATCCCCTCGATCCTGCTCAAATTGCCCAAAAGTGCCCAAGTGTAAATTGTTGTCTGCCATAATATTTTTACTTAACCCTTTCCCCCTTGAATTAAGACTGAGTCAACAGCTTTCCTTGGCATGGGTTGGGCACGAAGTGCCCAACCCATGCCAAGGAAAGCTGTTGACCTGGGCCATGTGATTTTGATAAGTCTCGTGTACATTTCTCAGTCAAATTGTTTTTCATAACTGTTGAAATTAGTTGAAAACACTGAAGCAGACGACATTTGACTACCAGCCGGTTTTGGCCGGTTTGAGGGGGAAAGGGTTAAATGTCACCTCAATAGAAAGTATTTTGAATGAGAAATGTAGAGAAGACATGTGGATAATTGGCCCAGGTCAGCCACTTTACTTGGTGTGATTTACATGTGTGTTGCCCAATATGTGCCAAGGACAGTTGCTTCAGTCTTCTTGTTAGCAGAACAGTTGCTTCAGTCTTCTTGTTAGCAGAACAGGCCACAGCAAATTAACTCGTTCAGTGCCAATCACATCTAAAGTCGATCTATTTACGTCTGACAAGTCGGAATTATCATTAGGATCCAAGATTCGTAATCCTCGCAAAAAGACCATTCATTCAAGTACTAGTATGCCAATATTGTTCCAGAGAGAATACCCAAGGGCAACAGCTTTCCTCAGCACGCATTGGGTGCACTTCTCTGTATTGAAAAAAAGTCAGTAGCATTTTAGTGGTCATATAAAGTTGTGGTCTTAAGGTTACAGCCAATATAGGGTCCTATAATGTGTGGAACACACACAGTGTGTAAATATATGCTACATACATATTTATATTTGTATTGCACTTCAAAGTGCTGCTGAGCTGTGAAAAAGTTTATTGTGTGGCGTATGAGTAGATTCACTGTGCAATGTACCTATATGGAATTGTTAATCATGCAGTGATGAGTTCACTTGTGACCAATAGCTGTTGCAGCAAGATTCTGGTATACATTGTATTGCTAATGTACAACCACATTGGGCTGTCGATCAGTTTGTTATGCCATATCAAGATTTTTACCTCGGGTGGTGGTGGGGAGGGTTGGGGGTGGGTGATGAATAAAATGTCAGTGAATTGTTTCAATAGGAATTGTCAGGGAAAGTTAATAGAATGTGCACTGCTAGCTAACAGTACATACTCAGCAGCCAGTCAATATCAGGTGGTGTGTGGTTTCCAGGCTGTGTCACACCAAACAGATTTGGGGTGGGCTGAGAGGGAGGAGCAAAGTTTTGATTGATAACTCACTGCATTCCATCGCCTATTCAGATGAGAAGATCACTGTTTTTAGCAGAAATTTCATGACCTAGTTCATTGATAATTGTTATGTCTTGTACAACTATATGCTGCAAAATTTTATTTTACTTCTTGGGTGTGTTATTTTATGAGGAAATAATTGTTGATAATTGAGGTTAAGAGATTAGAAATGTGGTAGTGGGGAAGGGTAACTTAATTGGAGTCTGCATGGCTGTTCTGTCGCCTTGAAACTGTGAAGGAGATCGGAGCAAAACTGAATATACAAATACACTGTAGTTAGAACAAACTGTGTGTGTGCATTTGGGGTTTAACAGTAAAACAATGAAAACTTCACCAGATGTAGAGAGGGTTGGTTGTCGGGGCTTTTGCATTCAACCTGCTCATAATTCAATATGTACAGATTGACACAATATGCCCTTTGAGGGCTGAGTGTTACACATGTATTGCACTTATTCTGATTAAGATTATTTTCTTGAATTTTAAATTCTGCAGAAAGTAGTTTGAGTAGTCATCGATGACTGTACACATTGAAGTCTCCTATATGTATTATTAGCGATTGGGATCGTGATTAAATCAAATATTGGGGGCATTTTTTTGTTTTTATGCACAAATAAATTGTGTTTAATTGTGACAATAGAATACAGGTAAAAGTATACAGGGGCAGCTATATATATTGTTATTATGGAATTCTATTGAAATCCAATCAAGGTTGAGTCAGCATTATGTAACAGTTGTTATATATGTACACGTGACATAGTGGGGTCCAGGGCCTGTACAGTGAGTGATGACACTGATGTGTGCAAAGAACTGAGGCCTCACCGACATCACCAGTGGAATTAAAGATCAAAGTTGCATGTAGTTTGTCATATTCAGCAATTTTATCCTTTTTGTCTTTCAAATATTTACATGTATGTGAATATTAACACAAACCAAACTGACTACAGTTGGGTTTGAGTTTAGCCCTTGCATTTTTAATACTTTCCCACTCAAATTGCCCAAAAGCACCCGGAGGTAAATTGCCGTCTGCGTTATTGTTTTTATTCAAATTTCTCGTTACTAGAATACATTTTTGCTGAGATTTGTATGTAATACCATTCATGATGGCACGCCCTGGATCAGTAGCTTTCCTTGATGTGGGATAGACGTAATGCACCCAACCCTTGCCAAGGAAAGCCGATAATACAGTCGTACTCTGACCAGGAATGGGCTAAAATATTTGTATACATCCAGTGAAAGAAAAAAAAGTATGTTGATGTACTACCTAAAGTAGGTATATCATTTTGTACTGTGTACTTGTAATTATAATTAATGCAATCAGACCTTCAGGTGGAGTGTAATATCAGTGCACATATAGACGCAAAGTCTGAGCATATCGGCTGCTGCTTCATGAAGCTACATGTCATGGACCATTTCCAAATATCATATACAGTTTCACATTGAAATGTTTGACTAATAGTATGAATCACAAATCCCTTGATTGTACATAGTGTAGAAGCTTAAATTTATTCCTATTGACGACATGATATATATATATGTACTTGCATCAACTGGTATAATGAATATGGTGGTATCATGTAGGATGCTTAGGAGGGATGCAAGTTTGTTAATTTATTGTTTATGTTGGCATGTATATTACTGCAGGTATGAAATAAAAATTTTGGAAGTGTTGAAGTAGATTTAAAAAATTGTTGAATAAGAAAAAACATTACGAGAATCCTTGGAGGGTACCCACTTCTGGATTTTTATGCCCCCCTTCGAAGAAGGTGGGGCATATAGCGTTGCACATGTCGGTCCGTCGGTCTGTCGGTCGGTCGGTTGGTCGGTAGACTGTGGTTTCCGCACAATAACTCAAAAAGTTTTTGAGCTAGGACTTTGATACTGTATAGGTGTATCGTTCTAGTCAAAAGCTAGGCGAAGTTCGAAGATGGGTGACCTTGACCTAATTTCCAAGGTCACAGTGGTACCTGAGTTAACTTTGGTTTCCGCACAATAACTGAAGAGATTTTTAAGCTAGGACTTTTATATTGCACAGGATTATAGTCCATATTTGGGGCTAGGCGGAGTTTGAAGATGAATGACCTTGACCTCATTTTAAAGGTCACAGAGCCACTTTACTGAATATGGTTTCATGCTTTCTGCATGATAACTTATACCTTGGAGCTGGAACTTTTATATTGCACAGCTTTATGGTTCTCTGTAAGGGCTAGGTTGATTTTGAAGATGGGTGACCGTGACCCAGTTTTCAGGGTCACAGAGTGACTGTAGTTAGACTGTGGTTTCCGCACAATAACTCAAGAAGTTTTTGAGCTAGGACTTTGATACTATACAGGTGTATCATTCTAATCAAAAGCTAGGCGAAGTTTGAAGGTGGGTGACCTTGACCTAATTTCCAAGGTCACAATGGTACCGGAGTTAACTTTGGTTTCCGCACAATAACTGAAGAGGTTTTTAAGCTAGGACTTTAATATTGCACAGGATAATAGTCCATATTTGGGGCTAGGCGAAGTTCGAAGATGGATGACCTTGACCTCATTTTAAAGGTCACAGAGCCACTTTACAGAATATGGGTTGGTACCTGAGTTAACTTTGGTTTCCACATGATAACTGAAGAGGTTTTTAAACTAGCACTTTTATATTCCACTGGATAATTGTCCGTATTCAGGTCTAGGTCAAGTTTGAAGATGGGTGACCTTGACCTAATTTCAAAGGTCACAGAGCCATTTGGTTGAATACTGTTTCTGCATGATAACTTGCATTTTAGAGGTAGCACTTTTATATTGCACAGCTTTATGGTTGCCTATAAGGGCTAGTTTGAGTTTGTAGATGGGTGACCTTGACCCAGTTTTGAGAGTCACACACAGACAGTAGACTTCCTTTAGTTTTTTGCACAATAACTGAAGAAAGTCAAGTGAAAATGAGTGACCTTGCCATAATTTCTAAGGTCATAAAGCCACTTTGCTGAATATGGTTTCTAAATGATGACTTATTTTTCGGCTATAACTTTTATATTGCCCAGATTTTTAGTCGTTTTTTAAGGGCTAGGTTAAAGTATACAGATATGTGACATTGATGTATGATCAACCTTCACTAATTTTGAAAGGTCACGAGTGCCCCTTCTACCACTATCAATAGGGTAGCGAGGGCAAGGGTAATGAGGGAGGGGGCATCTATGTTTTACAAACATATCTTGTTTTTTTTTTGGGGGGGGGGGGGGGCGGCAGTGATCGCTACATCTTACCTTGTGAATATTATACAGACTAAATTCTGTTTTATGACCATGGAACGGCTGGGTCTTGAACCAGCAACCTCCAACACCATGCAATCACGTAGCCAAAAATGGGAAATGTTCATACCAACTGTACCAAATCCCCATTCCTAAAAAGAATGGTTCAATGGAGGCAGGTATGTGAATGCCATAATTGACACAGCCCAGTTTATTGTATTTATTCCAGTACAAATGAGGTACTGTGTTTGGAGTTGTCCCAGATGGGGAACTATACATATGTAAGTTCACCAGCATCAAAGGAGCACCAAAAATACAATATGTTTTGTGACCATGGAATGGCCGGGTCTCGAACCAGCAACCTCCAGCATCAATCACGTGGCAGAAAATGGGAAACGCACATACCAACTGTACCAAATCCTACCTATGACATTTACAGTCATGTGCATGTAGTGGCATCACTGGTGGTATTGGATCTTGTCATAAGTGTCAAAAAACCCATTTAATTTATTATTGTGATAGTAATATGTGATACTAGATTGAGATAAAACTGAAAAATTACTCCAAAGTCTGTGTTAGGTCTACATGCATGGTCAAATTTTGTAAAAATTTGGTTGACCTTGACCTATTTTTCAAGGTCATTAAGCACTTTAGTAAGGGACACTAAATTCAATATGTTGTGGTAGTAGCAAAACTACAGTTATGAAAGTATCAGTTTTACATATTAGCATTTTTAGTCCAAAAAATCAACAAATTTAAATTTAGAAATTTGGTGAATAATATTTAACACATGCAAATGTCGCAAAAGCACAGGTGAATTTATTCTTTACAAATCCCAGTTCAACAATTTTTATAATTGAAATACAAAACAATGCCTGGATGTGATATATGTGTATATATATATATATATATATATATATATATATATATATATATATATATATATATATATATATATATATATATATATATATATATACATATATATGTATGAATTGTGCTGTGTCCAAGGTCATATTGTTGTACTTCCTCTGCATATAGTTCTTGCCTGTCCAATGGGACAGTGCACCTACATGACCACCAATGAAATTACTGTGTACTGAAGTAAAACAAACATGAATCAGCTAACGTTATTCAAAAAGAAGCTACAGCGTGATGAAAATGCAGTATTTTCACAACCGTGGCCTATATCTTTGTTGGGATGTGCAACCAGCCAATCACAACTGTGGTCTACAACCTTGTGAAAGAATGGGGTTAATGATACCAGATATACTACAAATGTATATCACATGTTGAATTCATATTGCATAATATTGATGACCTTGACATACTTTCTCAAGGTCACAGAAGGATTGCATTTAAGGGTTTTATTTTGTGATGATCATCCGATTACCTGTCGGCAGAACATTAGGCCCACAGGCCTCTTGTTTTCGGCCTTTTGTCTGTTATATCATCGACACATGACTTGGCAGGATCTATTCATATCTGATATGTATGGATTTACAGGCAGAATCATAATGTAAACACATATCTCCTTTTGCTCAACTATAACTTTGACTACATTTCACAGTTAAACCTTATACGCAAAGTATTCGCTGTATGACTGCAGATGCATTCCATCTTTGCTCAGTCCATATTCAAAAGTAAATCATCAGTGAAAAAATAAATGAAAATGTAGTTTTAGTAGTGCCTTGTTTTGTGTGACAAGATTTTTATGCTCCCACCACTTTGGTGGGAGGGCATATAGATTTGCTCTTGTCGGTCTGTCCGTCCGGCCGTCCCACATCCAAATGGAACTTGTGTTGTGCATATATCTCCAAAACTATTTGACCTACAGTCATAAAACTTTACAGGATTATTAATTAGTATCAAGATGTGCACCTGGGGTTTGGTTTGCCTGTGTCTGTTGGTATGATACCCCTCACCATTTCCAAGTGGTCATATAAATAATGATACGACAGATGGAGGCATCTGGGTCCAGTGGACACTATTCTAGTGTAAATGAAAAACGATCTGCTGTCTCGTCATCAACTCAACCACAAGTGCTAAAAAAATTTGCTTAAATTGGCTTTAAACATTCATGTAAATCAGCATATTTTTGAAGAAAAATATAGAGTTATTGGACAGGATATTATTGCATGGTCATGCAGTACATCCTTGTGGTAACTTATACCATGATCAGTAACTGTGGTGTGGCTCCATGTAGAGAAACTACTTCATAGTAAGCAACTCTCACTGACGTACATGTATATTCACGTAGGTCAAGCAAAGAGCCTAAGCAAGAGATAAAACAAAAAGATGTGTTCTACTGGATGGAAAAAGTAAACTGTCAATGAGTGGACCATTTCTAGTGGAAGCTCCCTGTCAAGACCATCTTAGGGACTAAAAAATGTGGTCTTAATGGGGATATAATTTAAGGATAAACGCAAATGGGTCAGTAAATTGGTGGTCTTATTGTAGAAATGGTCTCTATGGAGGTGATCTGAATTGGAGATTGTGCTGTACTCCTATAAGGTACATACATGCATTGTGTATTCCCCCAGTGGTGTGCATTATTCATCAACCCAGACTGTCGCCTGATAGACTTCATTGATTGTAGCTCTCAGCATGGTATGGCAGAGGAAATATTTTCCTGGGGTAACCCAAATCAGTTATTTGTATTTGCATTGCTGAACAAATTGCTGCCAGGCACCAAAATATGCATTCCCTCCAGGAAATCTGTGCAAGGATGACCTATTATTCCTTTTAAATGGTTAGCTTTTGAAATAATTAAAAAAAAAAAAAATGTTTGGGCTATTGAAAACTGGATCATGCACTATAGCTGGCATAATTAGGTCATGCATACAGTGTCAGTGTGCAATGTCTGTCATTTTTTTGCCACCAGAAAAGAAAAAGGAAATATATATATATATATATGCTGATGTTTTTTGGCATATAGCTGCTTTAAATGACTGCTTTCATCCTCAGTTATAGATGTCAAAATTGATGCAAATTTATGCAAAAAGAAAAAAAAAATGTCTTTTAAGTTAGATGCAAACTAATGCACTTCTGTGTGTTAATTGAGAATGTTTTTGCAGACACTCCTTGACACCACATCAAGACAGGAGACAAATGGTAAATCCCCTCTGATCAACCACTGGCAACATGAGCATAAAAGGTAGTCAATGTGACCCCACAAGCAATAGTATCAGACTGGTTTGAATATTGCACATGTGTGTGCTGGTATGGTCAGCATGGAGAGGGGGTGGCTAAAAAAGCCAATATATACACCAGTACCTGGTGCTTGTAATAGGAGGTATTCATATCTAACTGCATTAATTGCACACTTGTTTCAGTCCCCTCAGTTGCTAGGCAACAGAATTGTACATCCATCATGATGAGGG
The DNA here is from genome assembly GCA_964020975.1 of Hermodice carunculata. Classification (NCBI taxonomy): domain Eukaryota; kingdom Metazoa; phylum Annelida; class Polychaeta; order Eunicida; family Amphinomidae; genus Hermodice; species Hermodice carunculata. The sequence goes on along the minus strand of OZ026612.1, from coordinate 98,642,049 downwards.
CACTTGTACCAGTTGTGTTATGTAACCACCCAGAAAGAACACCTGTTCTTCCAAATGAATCAAATTTTCTAAATATGTTTGGGAAGTCTGACGTTGTGAAACTTAGTAATTAACTTGTCACAAGCTTTTTGCTTTTTTGGAGTTGTTCCTTTTATCATAGAGGCTTATTTGGCCCTGCTTAAATGCATGAGTCTGCCCTCCATCCTGTCAAATTTCTTACTGCAGCCTAGATGGCAGCACAGGATTCCCTTAGTTTATTTGAATACCTCCTATTAGACATCGTGAAAAGTGAGAGCCGTGCACTGAAGACAGAGTGAACAGAAGTGCAATATGTTATTGTTAGGGTCTTGGTACAATGTATGTGTGAGGATGGGGTAACAGAGGAGAGATGACGCATACATACTGTACACCGTCAATGTTTCTGTTTTTGCGCATAAAGTGAGTGGTTTTCAGCTATGATGATAAATACACTGCTTGAGAAGGGCAATGTATGCACTCAGTGTTGGTGCTTGCAGATATAGACACAGTGGTCAGACTGGGAGTTGATACATGTACATTGACACCAAGCAGCGTAAACAATTGGTCTCAACCCTTTGAATTGGGAGTCAACAGCTTTCCTTGGTGCGCCTTGGAGGCAGTACACTCCAGGTGCATGGAGGGAAGCTGTTGATTCTAGCCAGATTATTGATAATGGCAAAAAAGCTGACATTTATGACATTTGAAACACCTGTTTGTAATTTGTAATGGGGAAAATTTGCATGCCCATATACCTGAATGAGGTCCCTTGGCGTTAATTGACGGCTTTTCACAAGATGGAGTGTAAATTGTGTGACAGCTGACAAACTCTATACCCACATGTATGACAAGTAAGGGATGAAAAGTACTTTCACTGTGCCAAATCTTGGCTACTATGTGACATGCTGCAGATTTCTACATCTCCTGCAGTTGAGCTGAATCAGCTTTTGAAATTCTGAAAACTAAAAACGTGGTTAAAATAAGATATATATCAAAAGGATGTGATATCAGGTGATGACTCTACATTGTTAAGAGTGTGGGGTACGTTATTCCAGGTGCCAGTAGTACACTGCTGCATAAATTATGTTAATGGCAATACATCATGAAATGTGAATAAATCATGAATTGTGACTAAATCATGCCTTCTGAATAAATCATGCCAGAACCTGGTGTTATCAAGATGCCAGTAGCTAGCTATAGTCTATCACCATATAAACTATGATATTAAATATACAAAAAGCCATTTGAAAACAGGATATTAACTTCAAATATTTCAGAAGAAATCTGTCATCATTTTGTGTTTACAATTTTCTCCTGTATACATGTAACATAATGTGTATCAGTCCTTAGTTTTTCCACTGACAATACACTGGGTATATTTTTACACTAGTAAAGTATAAAATCTCTGAAAGTGCCAACTTTCATGGGGTAATCTTTAAAGGCTGGGAAAGAACTCTCACAGGCCTTCAAAATTCCTGGAATATTGAAAGTTTCAAGGTGGGCAAGACAGGGACCTTGAATGCTCTGAGAAATAAAATTGAAAGCTTCAAAATCCCAGATTTTGCTACCCCCATGGGGCCATTAATGTGATTATGGCAAGGACTTGAAAAACTCTGCTAAAGTACTTGGAAAGTTGGATTCCATGATACTGTACAGCATGCAGTGATAATAAGTCCCTGTATGTTTATGATTGGTTGGTAACCCCACACTCCCAAGTCCAGACAGGCTGTCCCCCACAGATGCCAGCTGCCAATCATTCCCTAACCACATGAGTCAACTGTATATAGTAACAAAACATGACTGTTGTCAATGCCAGCACAAACATGACTATAATGTGATGTTGCACTTCCTACTTTAAAATAAATAATAAGATCTGTACAAACTTAACAGGGATTCTTGTTTGAAGCAGTACACCTTATGATGCTTTCTCCAGTCCGATGTATTACGACATCCTTCCCATCCCATGGGAAGGATGCAAATGTGTTGCAGGAACCCTTGTGGAGTTGATTGTGTGACAGTGTTTAGTAGAAGCCATACAGTATGCTTACTTTGTACTAAATGGGCCATTTTACTTTTGCATATGTTATCTTATCTTATTGGTCATACTTATGACATATTTTGTAACATTTCATTTTTGAACTGTATGGTCATGATGGTTTGTATGTGATGACCCTTTCACATTTATAGACCCATTACAGAAAGGTTTATAGTCAAGACCTGTGTTTGCCAACCATAAAATACATTTTACATAATAATCCTTCCTTTGTGAAACAATCCCTGATGCCACCCAAGAAGCGGTCACATAAAACAGGTGGTCACCCTTCAGAAATTTCACTCTTGTGAAACTTCTTAAGGGAGACACAATAACTTGACCACTCTTCTTGAATTTCCATCCATAATTTTTAAATACAGGATTGCATGTACATGTACATATATTAGACTCGTTTTGGAGCCATGTGTTTACCTTTTTTGTATTATCATGTATGTTAAGTATTTGTAAACTGGTTTGTCATTTTTTTAATCAGTCTTATATCATAGAGCAAAGAGTCTTGCTCTACACTTACACAAAACAGGTGATTTTACTTGTCTGAAATGGGGATCAATATATAGCTGGATAAGTGGTCTTCCATTTTGGGCTAATTTGGGGGTGTTTACTTGTCAGGTGTTACATGATAGGTTCCCTAAAGAGGCAACTTATCATATAAAAGACGGGGGGGGGGGGGGGGGGGTCACAAAAGGCAAGAGGTCTCCCAGAAGCAGGGTTTTCAAAGGGGAGACTACTGCAGATATAAAATAGACCAAATAAAATAACAACACAAGTCAAGACAACACCAATTTCAATATATATATATATATATATATATATATATATATATATATATATATATATATATATATATATATATATATATATATATATATATATATATATATATATATATTATTTATTTATTTATTTATTTATGTATTCATTTATTTTATTGACCTGTTGCTTCATATTAATTGCTTGATGTAGATTTGAAAAATATCTGGGAACCTGGGAAAATAATTGTACAAGATCATACCTCACCTCAAACAGACATGAAAACTTTGTGACAGTGCTTGGAGAGATCCATTTCCCAGATATTTGATTACCTTGACACTGGTGAGTTGTAACTGGAGAAACCCAGCTGCACACAATTACGGGCCAGTCCTGATAAAGCCTTGCCTTTCACACCAAAGCATATCAGTGGTCATAAAATCTCGGTTCATCCTGTTTCCTTTTTGATGCGGAATTAAATCTTCCAATAACTTTCATTTTTGTCACAGATTTCAATTCTGTGTCATTAATAGTTCTAAGGTACAGGTGATGTAGCTGTGATCACCACTGGTATTTCTATTTTGTCTACCTGCTGATCAAACTGTATCTACACTATGACAAGTCTTGATCACCCACCAGGCAAATACTGGTCGCCCTTTAGTGTCCACGCATTCTAGAGCAGGAATTAAGAGAGAGGTAAAGCTGAGTTTGCCTTCAAAACTAGACAGATAAGTGAAGACAGAGGAATGCATTTTGAAGATGTAGTGGTCAATGTTGCGAAGACAGTCACACACTCACAATCAGGTGACAACAAACAAATTTACTGCAAGTTTCGATCTCATGTTTATTCAAAATGACAGTAAATTGAGCAAGTGTGGACATTTCCTGAGCACATACAAAATTGGGAGATCATATCTATACATAGTGCATACTGCTCATACTTTGTAGTGGCATGTAATGGCTACATATTTGTGGCATGTAATCCTGGGATCATAGATAGGTGTTATACAATATGATTGTTATGCAAACAAGTGCAGTGCATTGTTTTTTAATACATCATGGGTGCCAATCTCATTTCACCTCAAAGTTGGTCAGTGTACCAATCAAAAAGTGCCCTAATTAAGTTTGATATTTTTAAGAAACCACTGGTATCTATCTACCTGAAAATTATTGTTGGTTACACCATCATAAAACAAAAAGCATCCACTATTTGCAATTTTCCATCCTAGCGCAAAAAAAAGGAAAAATGGTAGTGGTACCTGTCTTGAGAGATGAAAGACTGCATATCTTTAGAAAACCACTTTCTCAGAACACTGTACTATCTTTTCCATGTGACTATACCTCTAATGAAAGACCACCTGTTTTGAAGGACCAAATTTTGACCTGCCCTAGGGGTGGTCTCACAAGACAAGGAGCAGTGTATTACATGAAATATTTCATGTCAGCAGGCATGTATTCATTTAATATTTATGCAACTCAGTCAAACTTGATGGTCAGGGAATAATTGTACTAAATTTTCACAATAATATACATAGTAAGTTTTACAATAAAGTGATAATGGTCTACAGAGAGGTCTGACATATCTAGCTGGGTGCTTGCATTACAGCTACAAACTAGCTGGCTATTGTGTGGAAAAGGAGGGACCAGCATAAGAAAGAAGAAAATAAGGAAAATAGTATCTGCTGGAACATGCAGCTTATTTCATTTTGATTCTCTGGGACCAATAATATGATTATGACTTGTTTCCATGTAAGTAATACATGATAAATATCATATATATATATATATATATATATATATATATCAATTCAGCTGTCCACTTGCAGTCAGTGTTAGACAATGGGGTTAAATCTGCATGTGAGGGGAATGAGATGGCATAAGTCATAGGAATGAACCACTGTGTGTATATATATATAGTAATGTGAGGAAGGCAGAAACTATTCAAACTGAGATAATTCAGGGTACAAATTAGCAGACTGCCTTGTCTAAATCAAGTCTCCATATCCTGAATACACCTGTTTCTACTCATAATTATGTGAACATCATGGTCCATATAATAACTTTACTTTTTAAATTTTGTTTATGCACCTGTACAACATATCTTCTGCACCCATCCAAAGGCAGGCCACTCTGTCCTATCTACAGCCTGTAATCACAAGCTTATTATATGCATAGCTCAATATCAACACAACAGTTTATCAGCAAGCTGGAGGGGGAGGCCCCTTTAGCAGGGACTTCAAATACCCCACCGGTGGTGCTGTTTACACATCAATTATACCAATGGCCTATCAATGACCACAGGGATCTCAGATTATGACACCCATATGTTAATAATGCCATGGAGTTACAGCTCAAGAATGATAATTGTTATATTTTCAAGTTCTGTGATAGTTATGAAGTGAGCATACATTTTCATTCACCAACAGTGGGTGCTGCTTTGGTCCCATTCACAACATCTGGCCATCTTGTTTCAATTGAAATGACCAATCATACCCCTTTCCTTGAACATTCTTGGTGTTAGATTTTAGCAGTAAATCTGGTTTGCATCTGGCATGCGCTGGACAGGTGATTCTTTAGATTATCTTGTGTATGTGCCTGTGTAAGTTGGGAGGTTGCAGCAGTTGTGAATGAAAGTGATAGCCCTCAGCCCTACAAGAAAAGGCTACAGTGGTCCCCCCGCTTATAAAGCCCTCCCCCCCCCCACCACCACCCAGTGTACAAAGACCACCTACTCATGTAACCTCTATGACTGTTCCATGGTGAATCCAGGTTTACCTATACAGCAGCTATATGTATATAAATATATCTTCTACAAAAACTTTGATATGTAAATCATAACTAATATGTATCCCACAAAGTACACATTCCTGAAAAGTAAACTTATCAGGGAATCAAAATGAGCAGCAAGCGTGGGTAAAGGCTGCATTTTGCTTTGTGAGTGAGATGTCACCCAACCTTGGTTTTGTTTTCACATCAATTATAATAAGGGCCTGTTAATGTCCATTGGGATCTGGAGGTGTGTTATCTGTAAATAAACACACCATGCATTCTTATTTGAACTGAATAATGTTTGTGATTTACCAGGCTGACCACTGCAGCACTGCAGCAGGCCTAGCAGGCATGCATCCATCCCCAGAAAAAAAAATACTGCCAGTCTTATCATTGACCACTGTATGTATCAAGTTGCAGCATGACAATTAAAACCCCACTGAAGAATTCCCTGCTTCAGTGCCCTGCTGACCTGTAAACTATGTGCTTAAATTCTATGTGAGCCAGGCTGGCTTATCTCACTGTACACCATTCACCAGGACCAGAAGACAAACAGATAGAACAGACAGAGGGAGAGATGAGAGAGGGGGAAGGCATATCCCTTTTTGAGATTTTAGCAGACTTAATCATGAAATTTGAGGTATATTTTAACGTTGCCTTCATATATCATGACTTGTCTCCAAGTATACATAGTTCACACATGACATAAAATCCATTAGGAGTAGATCTGGCATTTTTTTCTTTTTTTTTCAACCGCAAAGTCAGAGAGAGCGAGAGAGAGAGAGAGAGAGAGAGAGAGAGAGAGAGATTACTTACTCTAGGTTTGATGTTACTTGAATTAAAGATATTTTTGTGAGGTACTTTAATATTATATCAGTAAAGTGACATAGTAGATAAATGACAATTTTGTCCTCTATGGCAATGAAAAGTTAAATTGCATGTGGACAAATTGTCGCTGGCATAAACATCCCCATATAAGGTGGGAGTCTCCAATGTTTTCTTCCAAATTTTTCAAGTCTATGCGAAAAATATTGCAAATTTTACACAATCTACAACAGTAGCCCCCCCCCCCTTATAAGGCCCCTCTCACCAGAGGCCAAGGTGACCCCTCTTGAAAGGTCAGCATTCTTGTGCAGAAAGTATGGTATTTCCATTACATTCTTCCCCTCAAGAGAGGCCACCCCTCTTATAAGACCACTTTTTGCCTGCATTTGGGGTGGCTTTATAAGAGGGGGACCACTGTACATGAAAATTTGTTAAGGATTTTCTATTCTTCAGTTCATTCGCTCTTTCATTGCCAAGTTTTGGACTGAGTCAACAGCTTCACTCGGTGTGCGTAGGGTGCAATGTGCCCAAAGCGTGGCAAGGAAAGATGTTGACCTTAGCTATTCTGCTATGGAGCAAAAGCATGCTGGTACTTGAATGAAAAGGCCTTTCTACAAGGAATATGAATCTAGTACAGTTATAATTCAGATCAGTTTCTCTTAAGTAGTGTTTGACTTTAGTCACAGTTGGCAGTGAGCGAGTTAAACTGCAAATCTTCCACATGGTTTTCAAAAAAAAAAAGCAAAAAAACAAAAAACAAAAAAACTCAAAATCTCCATAGATTTAGTCCTGATACGTTGACAGGTATTATAACCCCTCTCCACTCTCTGCTTTAAGACAAGTATCATCATAATTATCATTTGATTATAGTCAGTTTGACCAGAAAAAAGTTAATAGAGAGTACACAACCTGAAGCATACTTTTCATATATTTATAGTTTGATTACTGTAATGGTAGACGACACTGGCCATTCAGGTTTGTTTTTCTTTATTTGCAAATTTCTCTTTCTTGGCAACAGATGAAAATTAAAAATGTAATCAGTGGAATTAAAAAATAACTCTGCTGAGTACAACAGGTGGGAGCTAGTATAGCCTGACTGGCTTTTAATCTATTAATCTACCATTCTTGTTATGCTTACAAGAGCTGGTAGACAAAGATTTTATTACTGAAATGAACCCAGTGCAGGCTGGCTGCAACTGTGGTATGGGACATCTGGTCTTATCACATAACAGTATTAACATAAATACAGAATCTTGCATGGCTGAGAGTGAGTGACTGTTTTTCTCTCACCAGGAATCTTTGTTGCTAGGGAAAATCACAAGTGACTGCAGGTCATGAGTGATTTTCCACACCAACAATGATCTCAATCCCAAGTGAGAGAAAAATAGTAACTGACTCTCCAGCCATGTAAAATTTTGTTGATTCTATGTTTAATTGGGTACTCATCACAAAAAATATGCCATAGGCCTACTTTTAATGCGAACCTGGTGTGCTCAGTTTGTTAAGTTTTTTCACCACATTATGCATGACATATAATCAAACATGGCTCATGCACATTTGATGTTGTTTGACTGTCACTGCATCATGTCACTGATACAGGCACGGCACAGTTTATTGTAACAGTGTAAGGTCATGCGATCTACTGTGAGTTACTACTTTCGAATTTCACTCTATAAAATGATAATTCATCCTCAAACATAGAATAATACCCTGTTTGTATTTGCTGCTTGAATTGTTCAGAGATGTCAGTTGTCAATTAAAAAGACAAAGTATATTATACCCTTGCCACACAGGACAAGTATTTTGGGTTCAGACCAGTATTTGCCTGGTGGGTGATCAAGACTTGTCATAGTGTAGATACAGTTTGACCAGCAGGTAGACAAAATAGAAATATCAGTGGTGATCACAGCTACATCACCTGTACCTTAGAACTATTAATGATACAGAATTGGAATCTGTGACAAAAATGAAAGTTATTGGAAGATTTAATTCCGCATCAAAAAGGAATCCAGATGAACCGAGATTTTATGACCACTGACATGCTTTGGTGTGAAAGGCAAGCCCTTATCAGGACTGGCCCGTAATTGTGTGCAGTTGGGTTTCTCCAGCTACAACTCAGCAGTGTCAAGGTAATCAAATATCTGGGAAATGGATCTCTCCAAGCTCTGTCACAAAGTTTTCATGTCTGTTTGAGGTGAGGTATGATCTTGTACAATTATTTTCCCAGGTTCCCAAATATTTTTCAAATCTACATCAAGCAATTAATATGAAGCAACAGATATATATCAAAATGCAGTACAGTGGTACATCCCTTGAGAGACCCCTCTAATGAGATACCGCATATCTTTTCAAGACCGCTCTCTCAGAACACTGTGCTATCTTTTCCATGTTGTTGTACCTCTAATGAAAGACCACCTATTTTGAGAGACCGCTTTTTGACCTTCCGTAAGGGTGGTCTTTCAAAGGAGGTACCACAGTACTCCCATGCCACAAGATTGAGTTCATTGAAATGAATAGTATATACAGTAGTCCCTCCTTTGAGAAACTGCCCCTAGTGCCACCCAAAAGGCGGTCACATAAAGCAGGTGGTCCCTGAAAGGAGGTATAAATAACATGAAGAGTACTACAGAAAGGCTTGACAACTGTGGTCTCTCAAAGGAGTGGTATTTCAAAGGAGAGACTACTGTATATGTGTATATATATATACATATATATATATATATATAAATATATATATATATAAATTGGTGTTGTCTTGACTTGTGTTGTCAGTTTATTTTATATCTGTCCCTCCATTGACAACCCTGCTTTTGGGAGACTTCCTGTCTTTTGTGACTACTTTCATAGTGCAATTAAAGGCACCAGTCTTCTTATGATAAGTTACCTCTTCAGGGATATTACCATGAAAACCTGACAAGTAAACACCCCCAAATTAGCCCAAAATAGAAGACCACTTATCCAGCTATATATTGATCCCCATTTCAGACAAGTAAAATCACCTGTTTTGTGTAAGTGTAGAGCAAGACTCTTTGCTCTATGATATAAGACTGATTAAAAAAATGACAAAACCAGCTTACAAATACTTAACATACATTATAATACAAAAAAGGTAAACACATGGCTCCAAGACGAGTCTAATATATGTACATGTACATGCAATCCTGTATTTAAAAATTATGGATGGGAATTCAAGAAGAGTGGTCAAGTTATTGTGTCTCCCTTAAGAAGTTTCACAAGAGTGAAATTTCTGAAGGGTGACCACCTGTTTTATGTGACCGCTTCTTGGGTGGCACCAGGGGTGGTTTCACAAAGGAAGGATTATAATGTAAAATGTATTTTATGGTTGGCAGACACAGGTCTTGACTATAAACCTTTCTGTAATGGGTCTATAAATGTAAAAGGGTCATCACATACAAACCATCATGACCATACAGTCCCAAAATGAAATGTTACAAAATATGTCATAAGTATGACCAATAAGATAAGATCAGATATAACATATGCAAAAGTAAAATGGCCCATTTAGTACAAAGTAAGCATACTGTATGGCTTCTACTAAACACTGTCACACAATCAACTCCTCAAGGGTTCCTGCAGGACATTTGCATCCTTCCCATGGGATGGGAAGGATGTCGTAATACATGGCACTGGAGAAAGCATCATAAGGTGTACTGCTTCAAACAAGAATCCCTGTTAAGTTTGTACAGATCTTATTATTTATTTTAAAGTAGGAAGTGCAACATCACATTTTAGTCATGTTTGTGCTGGCATTGACAACAGTCATGTTTTGTTACTATATACAGTTGACTCATGTGGTTAGGGAATGATTGGCAGCTGGCATCTGTGGGGGACAGCCTGCCTGGACTTGGGAGTGTGGGGTTACCAACCAATCATAAACATACAGGGACTTATTATCACTGCATGCTGTACAGTATCTTGGAATCCAACTTTCCAAGTACTTTAGCAGAGTTTTTCAAGTCCTTGCCATAATCACATTAATTAATGGCCCCATGGGGATAGCAAAATCTGGGATTTTGAAGCTTTCAATTTTATTTCTCAGAGCATTCAAGGTCCCTGTCTTGCCCACCTTGAAACTTTCAATATCCCAGGAATTTTGAAGGCATGTGAGAGTTCTTTCCCAGCCTTTAAAGATTACCCCATGAAAGTTGGCACTTTCAGAGATTTTATACTTTACTAGTGTTAGTGACTGTGCATTAAGACAGTTGGCAGCATTGTAATATAATGGTAGTGTAGCAGACTGGGTGAAGTTGCCAGAACAAGGTAACAGTGCCAAGTATGGTGATATGTTTTCACTTCCAAAGTGTCGCAATGTTTAGTTTGGATCAAATGGATGAGCCATGTCCAAAATGAACACAATTTAACACTGTGAAATATATGTTTTCTCATGTGAACTGTAATCATCATATTAAGTGAGCCGATGGTGGAACATTTCCATGGATTTGTTATTCACTTCCTGTTGCTGTGACCATGCAGAGTGTGAATTAACACTGTTGTAGCGTATACTGAGTATTTGACATCAATGTACAGTGTATGTGCCCTGTATATTTTAATATTTATGATCGTTGATGTTGTCTGTGTCATCAAGGACATAGTATAAAAAACTTGGCTGGATACTTGCTGTCAATGATGACATGCATGGAAAATCAGTTTCATTCCAATTGTGGGTTTCCATTCAAGAAAATATTAACACTTGTTGAGCACATGAACAGGGTCAGTGTTGCCTGCAGACACAGGGGTGCATAGATTTCGTTACTTTTTAATTGCAGTCCCAGCTGATATCATTTCTATCTGTTTCAGATCTATACACAATTTTCACCTCATGTTTTTGTTGGCTATGCAAAAATTGTCATAAATGTCCTTTTTTTTTAGCAGTCACTATACATGTTTCCGAAAGTAAATGTTATCATTGCAAAACAAAGAAAAAAAGTTAAAATGACTTGTGATTATTTTGAGGGGTGATGATCTGAAACAGCTATGTACGTGTACTTTAAAAGCATTTTCAGACCCAAATCTAGCCGCTCTATATAGTTCTCCAACAAGGTTTTAAATTACACATTTCCTGTGTAGCAGCCAGTTTACAACAAAAAAGCTGTCCATAACCACTGTTACAGAGGATTCTGTTATTGTATTCATGGCTTGTGCTAGATTACACCACAATCACAATTAAAGTATCAACATAACGCCTGAAGACAACATTGCTTGCAACATCTATTGTAATCTCAGCTCTTTACAAGACTGTTTGAAGGGATCTGCTTGCACACATTTTCAATTAAAATGGCAACCTACCTCAGTAAAAACAGTAGTTTGTATATTATGTACTCTGTCATGCGAACAGCCATGGTGTAGTTTGATGTAAGTGGTGGTGGTGGTGATGGTTGGGGGGGGGGGAGGCCTGGGTATGTAGAAGTGGGTAGTGGGTACCATGCATGTCGCTGTTGCCACAAATGCCGGCTAACTCAGATTATACAGCAATTAAATATGTCTCTGCTAGTGCAATCAAAGCTGTGAATCACAAAGAGCATTATATTGTCTCAGTTGCCTGCCAAACAGACTTACTGCTGTGTTCTCTCCGCTCCACTCAGTCTGCCCTTTGACTGCATGATCCTTGTTTTAGCACTAAAAAAGTGACTCAAATTCTGATTGGGGTACTTCGGTTATTGTGGTAACACTATACACTGCAAGAGAGCACACAGACTGTCTATGGCCAGGTTATAAGGATCAACTGCTTGAGCGCTCAGTCCATGAGAAGAGGGACACGGCAGTTTCATTACCCTTACCATGAATAAATTCTCAGTAGTGCAAGCTAGGGCAGACGTAATGTAATAGAGACAATAAAGAGCTCGGTCTGCTTAATGAGGCAAATTGTTTAGTTACATGACACCAATTAGCGTACATGAATCCTTGTTAGTATAAGGATCTGTTAAAAGGAATGTTATGTATCAAGTGTACTTATCACTTATCATGAATGCCTCAATATGTTGCCTGAATCATTGTTTCCACAGAAGCTTCTCTGAGGAGTAAAAAAAAACAAGTGCTTGCGAACACATTAACCTTTTCCTGCTCAAATCCCCCAAAAGTGCCCAGACATAAATTGTCTCCTTCGTTAACGTTTTTACTGACATTTCTTCTTTATAAAAAATATTTTTTTCTGAGATTTATTTGGAAGACCCATCCTGATGAGTGGCCCCAGATCAATTTAGCTTTGCTTGAACTTCAAGCAGGCTATGCACAGTGCACCCAACCAGCACAAAGGGAAAGCTAATGGCTCAGTCATATTCTGATGGGCAAGGGTTAATGTTTGCATTTTAATTCACTTCAAGGTTGATTACTGCACATATCTTGGTATCTAGCACAAAACCAATTCCTGGAGGGTGGGTATAGTTTTATTTTTTATCTTGGTAAAGAAATTAAGAAAAATGGTAACATCCTGGATTAAGAGTGTCATTAATATAAAAATAATCACATAGTGATGGAACACAATAAATCTTGTACAGGCTTGATGACGTGAGTAGATGTGACTATACATATACATGTTCACGGGGACACAGGCAGAATATGTCGTGTATTACCATCAAACAGCAAATAAACTCAAATATATATGAAATTGTTCATTGGAACTTCTTGGCTTTGTTTTTTGTTGCATTTAACTTGCCAGGTAATACAGTGAAACCTGTTTTGAGAGACCACTGTAATGAAGGACCACCTGCCTTTTCAGACCATGTTTACTATGTCCCTTTTGCTATCTTTCCCATGTTATTATATCTCTATTGAGAGACCACCTGCCTTATGTGACCGCTTTTTGGATTGCCCTGGGGTGGTCTCTCAAAACAAGTTTCACTGTAGAATGAAATAGCCATAACAGGTCGGACAATGTCAAGATACACAGTCGTGCATTCCTGTTATTACACCCATATTGTTTCACCCTTTCTTGGTTAGATAATGTAAGATATACAGTGGTGCCATCTGGTCATAACACCTTTATTTCTTGACCCTTTTAATTCCCCTCTGATAACTTTTCTTGGTTAGAGAGTGTAAGATATACAGTGTTGCTGTTCTCATTTCAAACTTTCTTTTTTTTGTTTTTTTTTTTGTTTTTGTTTTTTTACACTTCCAGCTCTAAAAATTTGTAGCTTTGCTCAGAATTCCAAGAACAAGGAGGAAGACCGAGTGTCGGAACAGCATTCCCATGCTGTTTCTGGGAAAGATGAAAAAAGAAGCAGGGGAATGGAATTCTGCCCTCCTCTGTTCTTCAGAGCTTTTCCCTGGTTGTGCACAGAAAATCCATCCTCCATGCTGCTTCATGTTATGGAAATGCTTGGAATTCTGAGCTACCTCTTATTCAGAATTTTTGTGTGAGGAGACTAAAAATTATCCCAAGGCCTTCCGTGTCTAGCGCAGAAAACTATGGAGCACTGTGAGGCATGGAGCACTGTCAGGTGTGGAGCAATTTGAGGCATGGCAAACTGTTCCTGGCATTTCCATGTCTGCATGAAAATGCAAATAATATTTATGGATACATTCTGATCTTTTCTGCCTTTTCCAAAAGTTTAAGTAATGCTTAATTTGCAAATCTAAAAACTTCCGAACCCCTTGTCTTATAAAAAAGGGTGGGTGGGTGGAAATTGTCAGTGCATTATAAAAAAACACTCGAATGGCTGGTGCATCTTCCTCACTTTGGGCTTTTATTGTGTTGCACAATGAGCTGCAATAAGACTTTATGAAAGATATGATACCAACTACAGTTTAATAACTCTACATGATACAAGCAAAAACAGTGTGCCTTTCTATAACCAAATTCCAGTTAACTGTCCAACTTTGGGGCTTGTCTTCAAAAGCATGCTGGTGATGTCTCCTTAAAATTACCAACAAGAATCGTGTATTTCGTACCCAAACTCTATTTCCTGTGGGATCCCCATGTCCCTGATAAACAGCTGACCTGCTCAGGCACATAATGACCAGAATTCATATGTAGAGAGATATATCACAGCAACCAAGAGGCCACAACTGAGAACACTGATTTCCTTATCACTTTAATTAACATTTAATAAACACAAGGGAACAGAACAAAGATGTTATCTACCCCTTGGATGACCTCTGAATTACTCATACTCAGGTCAAGGCTTGCACAATCTTTGAGACTGCTGTAACTATCGGGCATGTCAATCTTAACGCATGCGAAACCATCATGAAGGTACCACCAAGTTTTGAGAAATTTTTACTTCTAGTGTTGTTAATTTTCTTTCTCCTGCTTGCCTGTTTGTAGCAGTTCAGCCGAGACTATTTAGCATTGACGTCAGACTAGCTGGCTGCATGTAGGCCATTTCTCCTGGATGAGATATGAAAACAAAATATGGATATATGATATACGTCTGACAGGAGTGTAAACAATAAATCCTGTAGTGATGTACATAGACATGTAATTGACTGCTGACACATGGCCTGTTATATGGTCTATCACAAATATGTATTTACAAGTCTTCTATTGTTGCTCCTAATTTCCTTTTTTTCAATTTCGTTGATTATAGGCCCAAACACTGTTCAGAGATTCTAGCTGAGTGCTTAACTCCGGACAAAATTAATGATAGACAAACATATCATATAAAGTCAGAATGCCACATCTATGCATAATAGTTTTGCAGATAGATATTCAACATTTTATTTTTTTCAAGTGCCCGTATAAGGTATGAATTCAAATTCTATAACTTTTGTTCATGGATCACTGGATGTACCTACAGCACAAACCTATGCATTTTATTTGGAATGACACCTCTATCTATAATAGGCTTGAAGATATTCAACATTTGACCTTTTCAAGTGCCCCTAATTAACATACACTAAAATTCTACAACTTTTGTTCGTGGTTCATTGGATGCAACCCTATGAATTGAAGTTGGAATGACACCGCTACCTATAATAGTTTTAAAGATAGTCAATATTTAAACTTTTCAAGTGCCTCTAATTAGCATATATTAATATTCTATAAGTTTTGTTTGTGGTTCATTGGATGTGCCTACAGCACTAACCTATACATTGAAGTTGGAATGACACCTCTGCCTATAATAGTTTTGAAGATATTCAAGATTTGAATTTTCCAATGGCCCCAATTTGCATAATTTTCAAAGCTGTCATCGTTGATCATGAAAAGACCAGGCTTTATGCATGGAGGTCAAATCATGCCAAGTTCAGAATTTCTTTGTATAATAGTCTTTAAATAAAATGTCAGACAAATCTGCTGGTAAAGAAAGAGGGAGAGAAGAAACGAATGTTTATGTTGGCACACAGACATATTTATCAACGAAGACACTTGTTTCACAGGTAAATTTCCTGTAATTAAGCTACATGACTTGTAGCTGTTTTGTGTTGGGTATTTCTGCACAGGATCAGTCTGTTGAGATACCTGTGAAAATGAGGGTGCAAGTCTCCCGGGTCTCCATCATGTACACTACATTTGAAATAAATTGTACTTGCGCCTTAACTTTCTCTTGACAGACTCATGACCCAAAATGTTACAAAAGTGCTGCTAAATATATATGACAGTCACAAGTTTATCACATAAAGTATTAATAATAAACACATATACCTTTTAAGCTGAAACTAAAGCTACACCAGCATAAGTGTATAGTGAGCCTACTGCTGATATGAGAGCCTCTTAAAACAACAGGCTGTGCTCATAATCAGATAATCTGATAAGGGCACTCACAGAGAGGGTACCTGAAGATGGAGGGGCAAAGTTACACTATTAAACCATGCAAATATTGTTCTGATTGCGGCTTACTAGCGGCTTATTAGCAGCTAGTAAATGGCAAAGCAAAAGCAGCAAGACTAGAAATGACTGAGCAGCTAGCCACTAAGCTGCTGCAAAGTAGCCACTCAGTAGTGACTGCTTAGCTGCCACTACCTGGGGGCTGCTCATTGGCAGGATTTTGTTGCTGCCCACCTTAGCGGTAGCTTTGCGGCAAGGACTTTGCTTTTGACCAACCTAGTGGCAGCTTAGCGAGAGGAACTTTGTTACTGACCAACCTAAGTGGCAACTTTACATGACGGACTTATAGGTCTCCAGCTTTAACATTGATCAACACTTTAAATGTTAAGATTAACAAACATTTACAATGCAATCTATATTCCCATAACATGAATACAAAATTTGAAATTTTCATTTAGAATTCATCAGAAAGTATCAATTTAGATTTCTCAATTATTCATTTTTACCCCTTGGCCTTCTAGGCCAGAGGGGTATTGTCGTCATCTATACGTCTGTCCGTCCATCTTTTTATAGTCTGTATTTAATGAAGAATATTTCAAAGGTTGAGAGGACCAGTTTAAACTACCACTTGCCTTTTGTGGGTGACTGCCTGTCTCAAGTCAGGAGTGAAATTTGTTTCTTCACATTGGTATTGGAAGATGAATGTTGATGCTTTGGTAACTCTGGAATCTCTTTGCTGTCATTGTTGGGTTTGATATTTATGAATATGGGTCATGTTTTTCTACATAAGTGTATCATGGTAGAGATGTCCATCCATGCCTTGTTAATGCCATATCTTAAAAAATACTCACTTTTCAAGGACCAAATTTTTATCACAGGGGGCCATTGAAGTGCTTCAGGTGTCTATTGAAAAATAGGTTACTAGGTCACATATTAAGGGTCACAGACTACATTAAAGAAAAAAACAGCTTTAACACCATATCTAAAAAAATGAATGTAGCTTCATTAATTATTTATGACAGTTGGTCCTACAGGATGCATCAGAAGCCTATCTAAAACTAGATCACTGGGTCATATATTGAGGTCACAGTGCTGCATTGAAAAAAAAATGGCAGTGCCATGATATCTTCAAATGTTAATTTTCCCATTGTAGCTGCACCAATTATTTATGACAGTTGGTCCTAGGGATGCCTCAGACACCTAGTGACAGCTAGGTCACTGGGTCACATATTTAGGTCACAGTGCTGCATTGGTGAAAAATGGCCTTGCCATGATATCTCTGCTCATTGCATTTGCACCAACGCTTTGTCATTAGGTCAAACAGAAGTAACCTTGACCTATCGAAGGGTATTGTCGTCACCTATGCGTCCGTTTGCGCAAAAACTATATAGGCCAACTTTCTAGTTTTGCTATAAACTCAGCTGAGGAACTTGTTAGAAGAACTGAAAAAGTGATAGGCCTACAAATTCTCTTTTTATTGTTGGCAGAAGTGATAAAATTTGGATTTTGAGTGGTTGGGCTTATACATATTGGAAACACTATAGTCTGTATTTACATGTAATGAAGAATATTTCAAAGGTTGAGAAGACCGTTTTAAAACCACCAGTTGCCTTTTGTTGGTGATTGACTGCCTGTCTCAAGTCAGGAGTGAAATTTGTTTCTTCACATTGTATTGGCAGATGAATGTTGATGCTTTGGTAATTCTGGAATCTCTTTGCTGTAATTGTTGGGTTTTATATTTATGAATATGGGTCATGTTTTTCTACATAAGTGTATCATACTAGAGACGTCCCTCCTGGCCGAGGGGTTTTTGGTTACTGAGCAGCTTCTAGTTTTATATTGTTAACCATCTTTAAAGGGGATTAGTACAGTACACAATTTTGAATTAAATCAGAAATTGCCACCATCTGACTCACCTTTAAGTCAATCAGTAACAACATTTATTTTATAAAACCATTTTTATGGCAAATATGAAAAAATTAGATAACCACAGCAATGAAAGATAATGGACAGTCAACTAGCTCTAGCCTATTAGTGAGTACAGAAGACCAGCCAATGGAATATTACTTAGTGCCAGCTTATCTACAAACTAAAGGCTACTTAGCAGACCAGCCAGTGGCAGCATCTAGCGGCAGCTTAGCTGCAAACTAGTGGCTACTTAGCAGAAGACCAGCCAATGGGATTTCTTACTACCCCGGCAGAAAACCTGCCAATAGGAGCATCTAGCAGCAGCTTAATAAAAAACTAGTGGCTGCGTATCTGCAAACTAGCTGCAGCTAACATAAACCAGTTGCCTTTACTGTCCACCAGTCAGATCTTTTCCCTGCTACTTAGCTGCAAAGTCATTTGCATGGTAAAATTTCAACCCGCGACTACTTAGCCACAAGCTAGTGGATAAGTATCCGCTAGTTAACAGGAACACTTAGCAGCAAGGCCTTTTTTCATAAGGAACATAAATAGGCAGGTACCAAAAGGGCAGGGTTTCTTAAGGTGTTTATTTTGATTTTGAGTGACCTTGAAAGGTAAAACTGACATGCTGGCTTACATTTTGGCGATGATGGATCCTAGGCCAATGGTTGCTATTTTAACATCAAGATAAATTCTGGGGCTGTCACTGGGAAGCCATTTTGTGCTGATGGAGAATACAATGTTTTATGGAAACACAAGAGCAGGATATGTGTTAAAAACTCCCTGGAAGGATAGTTAAGAAAAGATTTTTTTATTCCAACTATTTGTAGGCATCAACATTTTCAAGACGGCTGATGATTTTCAGCTCAGCTGACTTGTCATTCAACTAGCTGAGCTTATAGAATGGTCACTTGTCCATCTGCCTATCTGTCCGTCCACAATTCACATTTTTGGCTTCTTCTCCAAAACCACTGGGCAGCTTCACTTCAAACTTGGTGGGGATGTACACTGTATCTTGGATGGGTTTCTACCAAGTTTGATCACAAGGTCACACAGTCCAATGTTTTTTTGACATTTTATGTGTATTTTTTTGTTAAATTTTTGACAAAATCTTCAAAAATCTTCTTCAAAACCTCCAAGCCAATTGCTTGAAACTTGCATAGAGATGCTTAAGTTGTTCAGCAGGTGGTGCTGAATTTTTGTGTGTTAAGGCTATTTTTGACTGCTCCAAACTGTCCAATGAACTGATGTCCAAGTATCTAATTTCCAATTAAATACCATGGTCCTACTGTTTGTGACAAAATTTCCAAGTCAGTGTGAAGTATGCTTCCATTATACTCATTTAAACGGAAGTTGAGAGATCATTTATCATATGAAGTTAGTTTTTTTTTTGTTTATCCCCCCCCCCCCCCCCCCGTTTTCTCTAGCTCCTGTCATGTTTTTCTCCATATTAAATAATTTTGATCCACCATGTAATTTCCTGTGTTCTGTATTCATATGATACAAGTATCTGCCATCTGTTGTATTATTAATTGTGTGGGGGTATTTCTAGTAGATTCTTATAAGCTCTTGCAAGTGTCTATCCCCAAATGTGCCATTTTTTAAAATTTAGTCAATGTACATTTGGAAACAATCAAAATTCAATTCAATTCAAAAGTAAATCATAAAATCGTTTATATCAGGTACATGTATTAAGCCCTAATTGTTACAAACTCAGTGTAAGTGGTGGATGCACCAATTCACCTCTGATTTACATGTAATGCCACCATCTGCAACTGAAAATGTGACATCTACTGTCGAAAGAAAATGCTAGTGGTAAATTTATTACAAGTTTTTACTTTATACAACCGGCGCTACTTGAGCCAGTAACAGACTCAGGCAACACTCTATACATATGGATACGTAAAATGCACTGAATGTAAAAGTATATATGAATGCTAAAATAAATTGCACATATTAGATATTCAAAAAAAGTCTCCAAATTGCAAGTATTGCACCAAATGGAATATCAGGTCACATTACTTGTAAGAAACTTGTCAAACCTGATTCTGAAAAAAAAAAAAATTGATGTAAAAATGTCCAAATTGGGAAATTCATTAAAGAGTCTCAAGAGTTCTCCGTATAAAATGAAACTTGCCAACATCAATAATATAGCTTTGGGAACTAAAAATAGGGATTGCTGTGTATATTATTCCTTGTGTGTGTAAAGTGACACTTGTGAGAGAAGATACAGACAACTGTACTCCCATAAAGTGCTTTCTTTTGTTCCATATTTATTGGATGCACAATGGCCAATAGCATAGCTTGACATTGGAATGGCGTCTGCATCTGTAATAGTTTAGCCAAAATTCAGGTTATGCGATTTGAAATGCTGTCAGCATGATTATACCCCTCTCCTAATGGAGAAAGGGTGTTTAGTCAGTGACTGCTTTTTCTGTGCATGTGTACATCCGTTACAATTTTGTCCAGGCTATAACTGAATTGTCATTGTAGACCTAGACTCAAACTTGGCACATCTGTATCTGGAGACAAAAATGCATCATGTACAAAAGGTAAGTCACCAGGTCAAGTATTTGGATCACAGTGACATATCTTTCTCATATCTTGCCCACCCTATAATTCCTTTATTGTAAACATAAGATTCATAAAACTTTATGCAAGTATATCTGGAGGCAACAGTGTGTCATGCACTAAAAAGTGGGTCACTAGGTCAAGTGCTTGGGTCACATGCAGTGATATGGCATGAAATTTAGGCATATGTTTAGAAATGTGTGATTCTGTTTCAATCTAAAATGCTGTCTTCTGCTCCATACTTATTGGATGCAAAATGGTCAATAATTTATATGTGGAAGTTAGAAAGGCATCTCTATATCTATTATAGTTTTGAAGATAGTTGTTTTGATATTTGAAATGTCCCTAATAATTAACATAATTCAAATTGCCACAATTTTGTTCCTTTGGATGGGAAATGGTTGATAACACATGGATTGAAGTTGGAATGACCTATCTATCCATGTGCGATACCTTTTAAGAGATTTAAAGGGTAAATTTCACATGCTCCTAATCTGCATGATTTTTGCATTGTAATTTCTTTACAAGCAAACTGCAAAATGGATACATTGTACTTGGGGTGTCCCTAGGAAAGCTACCAACTCATTCCAATGTACGCACCGAGAGCCCTTATTGAAGTGTGGTAATTTTCATCAGTATAACATAAAATTAACCAAGACAGTATGCTTAATTGTGATTCCTTGAAATTTGTTAAGAAGCTAGGTAGTTTGATTATAATTAGTAATACATGTATACCCCCATTTGGAGGGGTAATGTACACACCAAGTAAAACTGTTTGTTTGTGCTTGGCTTAAATGTGTCTTGCATTGCCTGACAAGTCAGGGTCTGGTGGTCCTTTGTTGAGTTGCTGGAACATGACTTGCCAGGAATGGTAAAAACTATTGCCTCTTTATTACACTCTGCTGTTTTCTGGAAGACAGTTAATGTGGACTTTGGATCTGTAATTCCAATGTAAATATAGATAAAAATTGTAACAGCAGTGTGGATGATGAAATAGAAAATGATGTCTTAAAAAAGGGGGGGTGATAGTCCTGTGCTCAGCTGACCTTACATGCACACACTGTGAATTTCCATCGTAATCCCCATTGGCTTGCATAGTGATCATGATCAATGCATGCACTAACCAACATACAGTTACCCAAAATTTGTTACCAAATCAGAGATCCAGAGTATCACCACCTGGTGAACAACTTTGTTTAACCCTCCCACAAGCAACATTTCCATCAAGCTTCAGAACAATATGAGTAACGTTTTTGGAGAAAAAGTCAAAAATAGTGAAGAGACACCAAAATGTCTTTGTAAAAATACAAAAAAAATCACAGTGTCACCTGCTTGAGAAATTAAGATTTTGGGGTCCCCAGAAGTGTCCCTGTGTAATTTGAGAGCAATTGGCAATGTGGTTTTGAAGAGTATTTTAAGATTGTGTCAAAAAATGAACCAAAAGAAAAAAAGGCATTTAAAGTCCAAAAATCACTGGAGCATTAACATTTGAACACATTTGGTAGTGACCCACCCAAGGTACATCCCCCACCAAGTATGAAGTGAGTCTGGTTGATGGTTGTGGAGAAGAAGTCCAAAATGTGAATTTCTGTTTCAATCACCATTGACTTACATATAGTAATCAACATGTATATATGCATTCACTGACAGGTATCCCAATTGACAAACTTAACAATCAGGAATGCAGAGTACTGCCATCCGGTAAGCAACTTTGTTTAACCCTCCCACAAGCTAATTTCCATGGATTTCAGAATAAAATCAGGTATCCACTATATCACCACCAATCAAGCAATTTTGTGTAACCCTCCCACAAGCTACATTACAAGGATTTTCAGAATAAAAATCAGGAATCCACTGTATCACCACCTATCAAACAATTTGGTTTAGCCCTCCCACAAGCTACTTTTCCACCAAATTTCAGAACAATCTAAGCGACATTTTTGGAGAAGTCCAAAATTGGGAAAACAAGAAAAAATTGTTTAAAAAGAATAGAAAAAAAAAACAAAAAAAAACAGAGCCACCAGTTGAACACATTGAGGTCTACAGGTCCTCAGAAATGTCCCTATGCAATTTCAAAGGAATTGGGCACATGGTTTTTGGGAAGAAGAGTTTTAAAGATTTTGTCGAAAAGAAAACCAAAAATTTGTTCAAAAACAAAAACAAAAAAAAAACAAAAAAACAGGAGTGTAACTATCTGAACAAGCTTGGTAGAGACCAACCTAATTAAGGTACATTCCCATTAAGTTTGAAGTGAATCTGGTGGATGGTTTTGGAGAAGATGAAAATGTGACATGTGAATGGATGGATGGAAGACAGCTAGATGATCACAAAAGGCTCAAATGACTGACTAGTCAGCTGAGCTGAAAGACAATTTCATGACTGCACTGGCACATCAGAAAGTGACAGTCGAGCCCAACATAATCTTTGACACAGCTGCAGGAAACAGAACTCAACCTTTCACATTTATCACTCTACCACTTCCTCAATGATGCATGACTGACTGTCTGATTTCATCCAGCTATACTCTCGGCACACATTTCTTCAATACGTTATTATTATCAGACACAATTTAATGTGAAATGCATAAAAAAAGTAAGTAATATAGGATTTGGTCAAGTATGCCTTCCGCATCAATAAGTTGCAAGGCAGACACAATCTAATGTGAAAGATGTAAATAAGTAACACACGATTTAGTAAGAAATGCATAAATAAATTAGTAACATACAATTTTAAGTCAAGTGTACTCTCAGCATGAATTTCTTTAATACGCTATTATTCATTAACTTATTCATGCAGTTGTACACTGTAATGAAAGTTTTTACATGACATTGGCTGTTAGACAATGGAGGTGCCCATGTGTCATAATAATAAGGGTATCCATTTACTTTCAGGTTTGATATTATATTTATGCTTATCTAAGTTGAACATTGAATGAAGGTACCCAAACATCATGTGGCATAAGATCTATATGATGACACAATACAAGTAATTTCTCTTTTTGTTTCTCACTTCTAATACTGTATTTTTGTTTATCTTCATAGTTGAATCAAGCATTATAGTATGTATGCTTACTTATAATCACCTAGTGCATGTACCTCTCTACCAAATATATGTGGTTAGTTACAATGTATGTACGACAAATAGGTCAGTACTGGCCTCGAGCCTTGTCAATAACATTTTTACTTACTTTATTATTGTCAGACATGATTTAATATGAAGTGCATAATTATGTAAGCCAGTAATACATCATTTACCCTCAGAAAAAAAATGTTCAATAAGCTATTATTGTCAGACAAGATTGAATGTGAAATGCATAAATATGTCAGTAATACATGATGTAGTCCAGTATACTCTCAGCATAAATTTCTAAAAAAAGCCATTATTGTCAGACATGATTTAATATGAAATGCATAACAGTAATACACAATTTAGTGCAGTACACTCTCAGCATGAATTTCTTCAATAAGCTGACTGCAGACATGATTTAATGTTAATTGCATAAATAATTCAGTAATTCAGCAAACAATTTAGTCCAGCATACTTTCAGGAACAAGTTCCTTTAATAAGCTATTATTTACCATTAACTAAACATTGTGACCCTTGCATTACTGTTAATGCTAATTATTCTAAGGGGTTAATCATAAATTGACCATGAATCCAGTGTATTCAATGGCTATATTGACAAAATAAAATTAATGGCCAGTGATGTTTTGAAAACGATCTGCAGTACCAGGAGAGATAGATAGATAGATGGATAGACAGACAGACAGACAGACAGACAGACAGACAGACAGACAGACAGACAGACAGACAGACAGACAGACAGACAGATAGATAGATAGATAGATAGATAGATAGATAGATAGATAGATAGATAGATAGATAGATAGATAGATAGATAGATAGATGGGTATAAACCTGGTAAGCTGATGCTTATATTCCCCAGGGCCCTACCACACATGCCAAGCCATCAACCATCCATGCACGTGTGTGCGATGACCTGTTGTGAGTGCATTTCTTAAAGCAGCCACCCCTGAATCAGAAGATTTGCAGCCCCCATCATCACCGCTGACATGGTATGGTATGGTATGGTATTTTTTTATTAAAGTGACTTGTACATACATAATCAAAAATAAATACAATTTTCAAACAATATTGTACCCAGCCCTCTTGGGCTTATAAGTCCCTAATAATTCAAATAAACAGATACATTAAGATGCGCATGAAGGCTATACGTTAGAGTACATGAAATTACGACATTTTGTCCACGATTGAAACAAAAACTTTGAGAGTAATCGAACATCTGTATTACTTAATAAATAAACAAATTTGTCATCGACATTCATATCATTAAATCCACCATTCCTGCTGGCCACACTTGCAAACAGACTTTGTCTTAAATTTAAATAAAAAGGACATACACACAAAAAATGAATTTCATCTTCTACAGCTTGATTATTACAAAAAATACACAAACGTCTTTCAACAGGTATACCATTAAAGCGACCAGTTTCCACTCTGAGAGGTAAAATTCCCAACCTGAATTGAGCAAAAATTGAACGTTCATGTTTTGGTAAAAATGAAGTGACATATGTTTCTGTTTCAAATGTGGTTTTAAACTTGGCATATTGCCTTAGCTTAGGTTTGGAACCAACACTTACAATCCAATCTGAAAGTTGTTTAGCATGTATTTTATCACGTATTATAGCGAGGTCACACACGGTTTTACCTTCAAAAATATGTCCACAATCTAAGTAAACAAAGACAGTCTTCATATCATTTGCCCAGCCCGTCCCCTGATTTAAATCCCACGTGAAAACTTGTTTTACGAGCCTCGAATCATCTAAAGAAATTAGATGATTCCAGGCTCGTACCATATTAAGAAAATGCCTACTACGAGGTAACAGCCAACCAATATCTCCTTGCAGACCGGGAATAGGTGCCTTTGCATGTACTCCAAGAAAGTACCTTATTGCTCTATTTTGAATATTTTCGACTGATGAATATTTACCTGCCCCCCAAATTCCCGAAAAATAATCAGAAATTGGTATAACACCACTTTCATACAAAGAAGTGAAAGTTTTGAATCCTGCATCTTTTAATGTTTTAAATTTAGCTATAATACCCCCTAAAGCTCTACCTGCAGCATTGGCCAAAGTATCTACCCCCTCTTTAAAGTCTAAATGTGAATCAAAATAAAAACCCAAATATTTATACTTCTCCACAATTTCTAGTTCATTATCATGTAAAAAGAAATGTCTAGTTGTGATCATTTTTCGCTTTTTTCTAAAGTGGACAACATTTGTTTTTGATATATTAACTTTCATGCGCCACTTACAGCACCATTCATAAAGACAGTTAAGCATGGTTTGCAGATTATCTTGATTCAGCTATGAGAGTCAGGTCGTCTGCATATAATAATAATGAAATTTCATGCTGATCAAACTTTACACCACACTGCAGATTTTTTATAACATTAGCTAAATCATTAATGAATAAACTGAATAAAGTGGGAGATAAAGAGTCCCCCTGTCTTACTCCAGTAACCGTCTCAAACCATGTTGTTAAATTATTATTCAATTTGATTGCAGCAACAGTATCTGTATATAAAGATTTCACTGCTCTATAAAATTTACCATCAATATTATACAAAATTAACTTATAAAGTAATAAGTCCCTATCAACCCAGTCGAACGCCTTTTCAAAGTCTACGAATGTTACAAATGTAGATTCACCTCTTGCAATTCTGTTACGAACAATCGTAGACAATGAAAAGGCGTGCTCAAAGCAAGACCTGCCTTCCCTAAACCCATTTTGCTCTTCTGCATACAAATCTAATGTTTCAAGGTAGTCAGTTAGTCGCCCATTTAAAATGGCAGTATAAACCTTAGACACAGCGGATAAAAGACTAATTCCTCTATAATTGAGTGGTACATAAGGATCCTTATCTGCTCCTTTCGAAATAGGAAAAACAACAGATTTAATCCAAACATTTGGGACTACTCCAAATGTAAAACATTTATTTAATAGAGCGACCAAGACAGGTCTAATATTTTCATTTTGTAGTACCTCGTTTGGAATTCTATCGATTCCAACTGCTTTCTTCTTCTTAAGTTTCTTAACAATTTTAACCACTTCGTTTAAAGTAATATCATAATTTAAAGCATCGTTTTCTGGTAATACATCATTTAAATCAACTTCCAAACGTAATTTCTCATTCAAAATCTCACGGTAAAAATTTAAATCATATCCAACTGGAAGATGCTCTGGTCTGTTATATAATTTTCCAAAATCACTAATCCACGAATCACAAACAAAATCAGTATCTGCTGAAATATTTCCATCATCATCATATACCTGCATAGGTATATCCTTGTTACTTCTCGGTCCTAACTTTTTAATGAAATGCCAAAAATCTTTTGGATTTTCAGTATTTAATTCTTCTATTTGTAAAAGAAGACCTCTATTAAATGCCCTTTCTTTTTGCCTCAGCACTTTATCAAAGTGCCTTTGTGACTGATGAAAAATTTGCCTTAATCTACTCTTTTCACGAACTGCACCTTTGAAACTTATAAAGTTTTTTTCGTTAGCGTGCATATCTTTCCACAAATCGGATAATTCTGCATCCCAAAAAGGTTTCTGATTCTTAAACCGTTTCCGTGTATTTTTACCAACATCTCTAAAACTTAAATACTTGTCCATCTCAGTGAATAAAGAGTTACAAAGCGTTTCATACACCATATCAATATCATGTTGTCGCTCTCTACAATGTTCAATCCTATCAATAATGTCTAAAGTTGCTACTCGCCAACTGTCATTATTTAAAAAGTTCTCATTAACATTATCAAAATTATACTTGCAACACACCCACTTAGAATGACTTTCATTACTCACAATTTGTTCCTCTCGTAAACTATCTTCAGCACTCCTCCCAACGACACTAGCTGCTAAAAATTTTAAGTGAAGAATGGAATGATCTGGACGTCTACAATACACAGATTCCAGTTCTGTTACATCAAAATGTGACATAATATCCAAACACCGTATACTTTAAAATCTAAACAATTCTGTAAAATGTCATGTGGTACCAAAACATAGTCTACAACTGATTTTCCACGGCCTGAAATAAAAGTATAATTGTCACATTCTGGGTTAACCCGACCATTAACTGTACATAGCTTCATATCTTTCAAGAACTCCGACAATAATTCTCCATAATGGTTTGGTCTTGCATCATCCAATACATGTCTATCAACAATATGATCAATATTAATCTCTATATCAGAAAGTTTGCCCAATCTACAATTGAAATCCCCACATACATACACTGCATCTGCGTAACTATTCATGTACAACTCGGATATTAAATGGCTGAAAAATTCACTTGAATTACTCCATACAGAATTTTCAGGCTGCAGGTAAACCACATAAACCATAAACACATAATCTGTATATTTATTTTGAAACTGAACACCAAGTATACCATCAAATCAGACACAGGTAACTGAAATATGTCTCATTACGCCTTTGAGCAGTTAACTGGTCACTGCATGTGTACAGCCAATGACATTTATGTCCCTTGGATCGGTTGGCATGCGAACCCGATACCCCTCACACAGAAAACAAGATTCATAACCATTGGGCCACAGTGACTCTTCAAAGTGGTCCCCTGGTGGGCTACCAGGGAACCACTCAATGAGTGAAAGTACAATGCGGGCCACCAGGGGACCACTCAATGGGTGCAAGGACAATGTGGGCCACCAGGGGATCACTCAATGGATGCAAGCCCAATGTGGGCGACCAGGAGACACCACTCAATGGGTGCAAGCACAAGTACTTCTCGTACTGTAGTGATACATTCATCCTAACTGGTTTGCAACATACATCAGTTATGACACTGAAGAGCCAATAAGACCCAGCCAATGTTCATGATTTCTGAGCTCAAGCATATTACATGTGGGAATATTGATGTTAAATGTGGATTTTTTCTTTACTGCACACATTGTGGTGTCAAAATGCACAGAAAATGTTATGTGTCAACAGCTGTGTAAAACAGCGTGCAAGATGTCCTCTGGTTGAAGCAATAGGCCTATATATGTTCTTTAATTGAACATAATGTACATGTACATCAGAACTGCCAACTTTATCATAGGAGAAAGTAAATTGAAGACTAGGTTCTCTATTGTAAATATATATATGTTTCAATGTTTTCCCTCATGACACCAACATTGTTCACAGAAATTGAGTGAGGTGAATTTAGCCAGTATGTGGTTTAAGAGAAGTAAAGAAATGGGAATTTTATAGAACACCCTCCAATAGGAATAATATTTACACATACACATTTACCAACTAAAAATGAAAGATCCATAATAATTACAGTGTGACTTACTGAACACACTTCATGAAAACCCATCTGTATATGCCCCCACCAAGTCTGAAGAGAATCTAGTAAATGCTTTTGGAGAAAACTGCATACAGTGGGCCCCCTTTAATACCTGAGGTCATCCCAAATGCAACCAAAGAGTGGCCACATTAGAGGGGTGGCCTCTCTTGGGAGGGACAATACAGTGGTAATATATACCACTTTTGTGGCATGGATAAGTGGCCTCTGTGGAGTGGGTGGACTCTCTTGGGGGGGGGGGAGGGGGGGCGGGGCCTTATTAGAGGGGGACCACCTTATAGAGTGTACATCCAATCAGATTCCGCACGAAGATGTTTATGACCATTGTCATAACAAGAACGGGTGTCAGTTTGTTGATCTGCCTCCTTGAAAGTTTCCCATGTTTCACACAATAAATTCAGTTTTCATGCAACCATGAAGAATGATGCAGTTCTGAAGATTACCCACATCTCAATTATAAATCATGTTGGACTGAAAGTAATTAGCATTTGCCTTGATTTGGATGCATTGTCATGTCACGGGAGGCTCTGCTAATAGGCCTATTTCACAAACCTGCAGTGGGCAATGTGTAGACTTTGTACCTAGAACTACATTTGTCCTGACCACATCAACACACTCAGGGGGTAAATGGGACCAAGGTCTCTGAATGACTGAAATAATCTGGTTACCAGTCAATGTTGATCGCATGCAAAAAGCATGGTTTTGCGGTTTTGTTTAAATGTTTGCAAATATCCCTCTTGCCCATCATGCCCGTTCACACACCAGTCCTGTAGATTTTTAGAAATATAACAAAACAAAATATAGCAAGAGACAAACCTTTTGCCCTCATTTTGTCACAAATATATAGTTAAATTGATTCAGATGACCACAACATCAAAAAACAGGAAAAAAAAAGGGGGAGAAACAACAACAGACAGAAAGAGCCAAGCATTGCATTACATTCAATTCAGTACTGCAAAATACTGGAGCTTGTAATGCAAGCACCAGTAAAACCCAAAATTACAAGCCACATGCACAAATAAAGTATCCATGGTTTATCATTTACATTCCTACAGTATCCATATACAAATCATGCATTACATGCCGCATGCAGAACTAATGTATTCATGGGTTCACTGTTTACATTTCTACAATATTCCTGTACTAGCCATGTTAATATGGACAATTATTTATCATTACATAATTTATAAAAATATCTAAAAATTCATGAAATGACAGCAGTGCCATCTGGTAAATATATCTGTTACAGAGGAAGTCATGGTACATTCCTACCAAACTTGAATACAACGCAGCAAGGCTTTTTGAAAAAAAAAATGAAAATGACAAATACAATAAAACAAAAACAAAGACAAGAAAAGGAATAGAAAAGAAAATCAATATGACTTATGTGGACAAATTGAGGTCAAGGGGGTACCAGAATGGTGTATGTATGTAATTTCTGAAAACAATTGGCCAAATGGTTTCAGAGATTCCCCCCCCCCCCCCAATAAATAAATACAATAAAAATATAAAAATAAATGAAGCATTATCTGTTGAAAAATCTTTGGTGGTTGAAATGCACCCAATATACATCCCCATAAAATTTGAAGGGTATCCAACTTTCCATCTCTGAGAAGTTTAAATTTTGAATTGTAGACACACAAGGTAATGCGGTTTTGGATTATATCCAAAGCTTTAAATTTGATACTTTGAAACATTATATTCTTTTATATTAAGGGAAATATTGCAGTACTGGTGATACTCCTCTGAAATGGTTCAAGAGTGGTCTTACTAATAGGTATCAATTTCTATCTTCTGATGAAACATGCTCAAGTCTTCTTCCACTCCCAACAGGGGAACCTCTAGGATGAATCATCAGTCCTCCTTTTCTCTGTTATGCACAAAAATGATACATGTGTGCGTCTGGCTTCATCAATAATTTTATTCTCTTCTTTAGGCAAATGACAAAACTCTTCTAAATCCCCTTTGTTTTGTTTTTGAACTTTTTTATGGATGTCAATGACAACTTGCAGAAAAAAAAAAGTATTGCAAAATTAATGAAAATCTGTAACTGGCTAGCAGTTATCAAATGTTGATGTAAAGATTATGCAAATCAGCTGCAGCAGAACAAAAGTTGGGGTAGTTTTACACATCACATCTACTGAGAAAAGGTTTGGCTTAGAGGATACCATCTGTACAGCAATGATTTCCAAAATTTGAGGATTTTTGATGATATTTTGACACATAATTACAGCGCAAAGGGAAGATTAAAAACCAAAAAATTATGCACTTAAAATATTGACTCTTCTAAATTTTCAAGGATCACCTTACAATTTTAAGGCTTTGAAAATATAAAATGAATTTTCAGGACTTTCAATGCTTCTCAAGATGCTTATGAACCCCGAATGAAAAAACAGATAGATACATGTGTTCCTTTCCTTTTCCAATACCCAAAAGAAACAGAACTGGTAATTGTGTCCTGCGAAACCTCATTATAACAACACTCATTTATCCCACACACTTTGAGGAAATAAAATCAAATTATTTTGTTTGCTATTTGACTTATTTATCCAAAATATAAAGATATCTAACACATTTTTGGGGGAATAGATGGCAAGGTTTAATGGTAGAATATGTCTCCTCAAAAGAACACCTCTTTGTACTTAAAATACGATTATCTTGCTGGATTTTCCATGCAAAATCATGATCTTGGTATTTTATAAATATTAACCAGTTAACCTAATGACTTTTATGTTGCATGCCTTTTAAACTGTTTCACAATTTTTATTAAATAAAGCTCTTTAGAGTTCCAAGAAATTTTCAGCTTAATGACAAGTCAGCTGAGCTTAAAATGGTTCTGGAGTCTATGTGTTCTGTCATTGTAGTGGTAGTGTCTTCAAAAATCTAAGAAAACGCCAGCTGACTGACAAGTCAGCTGAGCTAAAATGGTTCTGCAGCCCATGTGTTCTGTCACTGTAGTGGCACTGTCTTTAGAAATCTGAGAAAACCTCAGCTAACTGACAAGTCAGCTGAGCTAAGTGGTTCTGGCAGCTACATGCAGGTGTTCTCTCATTGTAGTGGTCTTTATTAAGTACAGGTACATGTACTGCTGCCCCTGTCTCTGGACTAGCTGTCTACTTGCTGTGGAGACAATGTGTACATGCTGCAGGCAAGTTTCAGTAGGACACAGAAAGACATCAACTCTCAGTGCTCTTTTCACAATAATTTATTACATTTGTACATGTAATTTACAACGTGGTGTGGATTTTGATAAAATACCATGTACATTTGTATTTAGCTGTGACACTTCATTTGTGAGCTCATTCTTTATGTGTGTGTGTGCCTGTGCCACCACAACAGTTACTATGGCTTTTCCTTCTTCTTCTTTTTTTTTTTTTAGACATGTAGATGATAGTCACCAAGTCACTGTTCTTCCCCGTCACTTCTTTAATTATTTTCTATGTAAAATATAAATCTTTGTGTATAAGTAGGAAAAGTTATGACTTGACTGAGTGACAATGGCAGCCTCTTTTGGCCACTGCTATGACCACGGTAACTGCCACTGTGCCACAAGTGCAAGTCTATGCTGCATGTACAACAGATTGTCTTCACTTTGTCCATGTACATGTACAACAGTCTTCACTTTGTGTGTCCATGTACAACAGACAGTCTTCACTTTGTCCATGTACATGTACAACAACAGAGTCTTCACTTTGTATGTCCATGTACAAGAGACAGTCTTCACTTTGTCCATGTACATGTAAAACACAGCCTTCACTTTGCATGTCCATAGTTGTGCCATTTTGCTGACTTTCTTCCTGTTACTTTGCCCCATGCAGTCTACATTTCCTGTCTGGCCATGGGTTCAAGGGCCACAGTTTTTTCATGAAAGTTACAATGTGGGTTCAGACTCTTATGACATATATATACATGATGAAGCCATAAACCAGCCATAAGATTGAGTCAAAGCTCAGCATAAGATACAGGAAATAGAAGACAGGCATAACATTAAGTTGTAAACTAGGAAGAGTGGGCACCAAACTATAATCCAGATAGAGGATTAAGTTATAATCCAGGCATAGGGTGCATCAGACAGCCTTGTCAGATGTTCTTGTATCTTCTTTGCACATGTCAATGTGGAGAAATGTCATTAAGTGACACACTTTCATGGTGAAGAGCTAAAAGGTATTAGCCCTGAGCCGAGGATGAGGTGCTGATGTGCCTATGTTATGTAGTCACCACCTCCCAGAGTCCAGACAGCGTGAAGCCTTCCTTCAGTTTCTCTATAGCCAGGCCCAGCTCCTCTGAATACACAGGGTCTCGGTCCCTCTGCTTGTCCCCATCCGCAAAGTAGGCCTGAAAGACACAGCGTCATTTTGAACCTCGCCCATGGAAGTATTCTTTAAGCCATTCACCCTCAAGTATGCCCACATGACAAGCTCTGGTGCATTTGCCAACATATTTTCCATTGATTCTTTTTGACAACTGTTGCCCTGCTTGACATAGTTAGCATACGCCATGTTCTAATCTCTGTGCCAGATAAATAAACCATCAATAGCAATCTTAAAGGGTGTGCTTTTACTTGGTTTATTTTCCCATATGCCTTCATGTGGTGGCAACTGGAAGGGAGATATTTGATTGACTATACATACAACAAATGTCAAATGTTGAGTCATCCAATACCACTTTTCATCGTCCTGTAAAAATTGCATATTAGACTCCACGCCATCTAGTACATGTATTTGCATATTATGGGATAAGTTATTTGTAAAACATGCTTTAATTGGGTGTGGGGTACTTGTTTGGAGGAATACTTAGCTGTCTAACAAGCCTGCAGAGTTACAAATTGTGCATGTAATATATCTCTACCATTTCAAGAAAAAAGGTAATGAAACAGTCTATGGAGATTAATTATCCATTGTCTTACCATATCCATACTTAATATATATATATATATATATATATATATATATATATATATGTATTTTTTTTTTGCAGTACTTAATATATATTAGTGTCTGAGATTCTCAGCTAATGTCTTTGACCCAGTCTTACAACACACCTTGACCCAGTCATACAACACACCTTGACCCAGTCATACAACACACCTTGACCCAGTCTTGCAAAACACCTTGACCCAGTCATACAACACACCTTGACCCTGTCTTATAACACAGATTGATTCTGTATAGCTTATGTCTTTGACCCAGTCTTACAACACACCTTGACCCAGTCATACAACACACCTTAACCCAGTCTTACAACACACCTCGATCCAGTCTTACAACACACCTTGACCCAGTCATACAACACACCTTGACCCAGTCATACAACACACCTTGACCCAGTCTTACAACACACCCGGTTAAATTTTAAGTCTTTTACTTCAATTTTCTTCATCATTTTCTGAGACCTAATTAGCTGATAAGCCTTGCGTTAAAAACTTAATTGTACTTGTGTTTTTTTGTCCAGAACCACTTCCTGGTAGCCATTACCTTATTCCACAGTTAATTTACACTGCACTGTCTGATAAATACAAGAAAGTCATAGAAGCTAGTTGGCACTGATGAACTATACTATGGTCACAGGCCTTGGTCAGTGCATGGTTCTGGCACTGCCTGGCAAGTCATGCTGCAGCTGCCCTTGCAGCAGCTGCAGCATGACTTGCCAGGCAGTGCCAGAACCACCGACCTAAGGCTATAGGCATGTTGGTACCTGAATGAAAGCTCTTTTCATGAAGAATTTAAATATGCAATTATCGTCTTGAATCTGGGTAAATATACGGAAAAATCAGGGACTGGTATGGAATGAGTTAAACACTGGTTAACCAAGAAATGTATGATTGTACCATCACTTTGCCCCTCATGTATAGCCCTCAGAGTGACATTGTAGTCTAGGGTGACTGTGTGCCTCTCACAGTCATTCTTATCAAAGGGCACGACTGTCCTGACTGTCCTGACTGACAAGTGCTTCCTTTCACTTCATTCTTGAATCACACTCAAAAACTGACAGTCTACTTTTAGCAATTATACCACATGCATAACTTTATTTTATGTGTAACAAAAGATTGAGTTCAACGACAATTTTACATGCCTTTGTTGTGCAAAATTCATATGATGGAACTTCCTATTTAAATGTGATTATGGAGTACTCTTAAATGGTTCATTTCTTTACCTGTAAAACTGAATTTTGCAGTTTAAAAGCTTTTACATGGTCATTGACCTTTAGTAGCAAAGGTGATAACTTGGTCAGTTGTAAATTATGTACTGCACTATACAGAGCCTTTCGGTCTCAACATTATGGGCAGATGAACTCCTTGTTCAGTCATATGCTAAATTTTTCGCTCAAAGTTGGCCTACTGTCACCAAATTTACATACTTATGAAATGTAAGATCCACAAGCCCAGTTGTGAAAAATCTTTATACAGGCTGTCGCACCACACCACTACCACAATACACGTATTAAGATGACCACAGGTCATCAGGGTACAATGAGTGTCACAGTTATGACACCCAGATATACGTGTACCCATGGTGCACTGCAAACAGGGTTAGACGTGACAACTATGTCAATTTTGACTTCTGTCACATCACACATGCAAGACCGAGGACGTGAAACATACACCTTGATGTTAGTTACATGTAATATGTCACACCCAACTATATAAAGCATGTAAGCATGACGTTACACCAGCCTCAGATGAAACACAGCAGTGTCCAAACCATTCAGGCATTGCAGGAGAGAGCAACGGTCACTTTTGGCCTTGCCCTCATCATATGTGTAAATGATGTAGGCCTAAATCTGGTAAATATAGTCCTACTCCCTCTTTATCCATGTATGTGTACAGTGAAACCTCATTATAGCCACACTCAGACATCCAACATACTCACTTAATGACTCAAACTTTTAGGGACAGAAAGTCAAATTCCTTTGTTACTGACTCATTTATCTGACATATTGAGATATCCGGCACATTCCGCAGGATGTCATCATAGCAAGGTCTCACTGTACGTGTGTTCTTAAATGGTCAATTTCTCTAATGCGTACATGTAGAACCAATACATTTTTAACTCTCAAACTATTGGCACATAATGACAGCAAACTGAGATGCAAAACCAGTTTAACCTTAAGGTGCTGATTTAAGATGAGTCAACAGCTTTCCTTAGGACACATTGTGCGCAAAGTGTCCCGAGCAAAGCTGTTGACTAAGACTACTTTTTGCTTTAGACTAGATTTGCTGGTATTTGAAAGAAAGGTATCTGCATGAGTAATTTGAATCTTTTAACCATTACACGTTTAACGATAATGAGAAAAGGACTAAAGCCATGTTTAGCACTTTAAGGGTTAAATTCTGTTGAAGAGGATAAGTGAGAGGAGGAGTAAAGGGTTATACTGACAGCGAAGGCATCACTCTGGTCCTCATTGGCCTCAATCTCCACATCATCCTGCACCTGCTCAACTGTCAGCTCCTCCAGGCTCTGAGGCTGAAACACACAACAATCCATTAACCCCTTAACTGCTGGAGCATGGAACCAAGTCAGCAGCTTTAACTGGCACACTTCGGGCACACTGTGCACAGAGTGTGCCAAGGAAAGCTGCTAACCCGACCCAGTTTTTTATGTTCATTTTTTTTTTTTTTTTTTTTTTGGATAAAGGCATGCTGGTAATTGAATGAAATGTCTTGTCAGGAGTTTGAATCTGAAATGGTTTGTAGAAATTTTGATGACAATGACGGTGACGATCCTTATACTCATTTTCCAAGAACATAGAGCTACACATGGGCAGAAACAGATCAGTTCTTTCTCTCGTTGATTTCTCAGCTATGGAGTAATTCCATGTTTTGCATATTAGATGTATATTGTAACAAAGAAAGGCATATGATGTGTTTCACCATTACCAAATTATATACCAGTGGCTTCAATAAGTTTTCTGTAAGTAGCATATCCTATGGTATCTTGGCAGTTTATCTTTAATACATAATGTACCTGCACTTGGTGTTCAGCTCAGATTTTCTACATATAACTACAGGCACTGCAATGTTACCCTGTCATACATAAGCAGGGATGACATCTGTGAGATTTCAGTCTCTAATGGCTGCTGTAGGAGGCAAAACTCATCTGATTTTACATTTATTTGACAAATCCTATTACTGAAAACTCAATTTTCAGTTTGGGCAACCTCACCACCAGGGAACTTGCCGTGGTGTTCTTTTAGAAGTTCAGATACACACAACTTTTCAGTAATGATTCAGAAGCAAAGGATTAAAACTTATCATAATAGTCACGTACTTTCCTAAACGTTTATCTGCAATCGGACAAGAACTGCACTTCCAAGCTACCACATGGAAAACTGTCTTGCAAGGGACAATATGTCCAGTGTTAACCCTCTCAGTGCTAAGATGCTCAGTGAGTCAACAGCTTTCCTTGGCATGCTACTGTAACCAGAGAACACTGAGGAAAGCTGTTGACTCAGACTGTTCCATTTTTTCCTGGAAATATAGGCACACTGGTACTTGAATGAAAGATTTTTTTTAAAGGGGCATTTGAATCTGGAATCAATAAAAATTCAGGTGAGCACAACTGTTACTGTCCCCAGCAGTAAAAGGGTTAGGTTATGAACTCCTCATTACCTGTCACATCATACTTAAGCAGCCACATAAGTACATCTGCAACACAACTTTCCAACGACAATATTCTGCGGACAACATTGTGGATGTAATTATGCCAGACAAAAGCACTAATTTCCTATGGGTTTTAATTTCCTAAACTGACTATGGCAGTACTGTGTGGCTCCCGGATAAATTGAGGACAGATCATTGAGGCTACTCAGCTGATAGACATACATGTACACTTAAAGGCATGCAGGTGACAGAGACAGACAATCAAGTATGCATGGCCCACTGAGGATAACGTTAGAATCAAGAGTTGTTGGATTATCATGTTTTCGCTCACTGCCTTGCAAAACATGAAAATCCAACAACGAGTGATCCCAACAGTATCCCCAATAGATCACTTATATTGGATTTTCCTTCTCCTATGTCTAAAAAAAGAAAATACGCACCAAATCAAAGTTCTATCAGAGAAATAAGTTTGAAAGTGACACCATTTTGAAAGTGGGAGACATCGGTATTTTATTAAATGCACCATGGCCTCTCATTGGTTTGTCTATGACTTTAAACCAATTGAATGACAAACTAAATGAAGGATTACAATTAAAACCTTATCTTGAATACCCATGCAGGGTAACCCACTTAGGATAAGCTTCAGACATAGGAGAAAAACATGGTACACAAGTACTTGTATTACGTACACTCCAAGTCCAGTGACAAATTTGTCTCACATACACTGGGGAAAAGCTTTACTTGGTCCCTGAAAACTGTCAGAAAAAATACTGTTGTCCCCTAACAATTACTACACATTAGATGCTGCTTGTAACACATCACATCATAATCTTTCTGCTTTGTAGCAACATTTTTTCACCATAATTAGATGATGTCATTGGTCTGTCTTCAGGGACTATCCATGTCCCTAAACAGCTTCAGGGCACTTAGCACCTCTGTATCACTATAATACTAACCTGTTTTTTTAAAGAGGAGACCCAAAGCATTGCTTAAAGCCACCTACTGCTGACAGTGAACAATACACTCTCCCTTAACTCATTCCATACCAGTCCCTGATTTTTCCATACATTTACCTAGATTTAAGACGACAATTGCATATTCAAATTTTTCATGAAAAGAGCTTTCATTCAAGTACCAACATGCCTATAGTCTTAAGTCCGTGGTTCTGGCACTGCCTTGCAAATCATGCTGCAGCTGCCGCAAGGGCAGCTGCAGCATGACTTGCCAGGCAGTGCCAGAACCACTGACCAAGGCCTGTGACCATAGTATGGAATGAGTTAAAAGTGCTAAGTGTTACACACTATGGAATGCATCAGTTCTATGGCATTTCACAGCATTGGATCTGGGCATTTAAATAAATGACTCTAGAGTTCCACCTGACATTTACTTTGTAACTGAAAACAGTCGCTTTAATTGCCCATTTTTTCCTCACGTGTAAGCAAATGTCTGGAGTTATGGAAACAGCTGCCAATGGACTGTCTTCAACCTTTCTCTCGTACCTACATGTCGGCCGCATGTCAAATATCATCTGTGTCAATATTTTTATTACAAGTTCTTTACAAAAAATTTTATTGGGAGTTGTTAACTTAGACCTGCCACAACAGAAAACTCCAGGTCAACATTTCCTTGACACACTAAGGAAAGGTGTTGACTTGGTCTTACGTGCCAGGAAAGGGGTCAACTTGGTGCCTAGTTTGGTTTTATCGCAGGAAATTATGTTCATCAGTGTCTCACCCATTCTTGTAGAGTGTGGCAGGCAACCATTATGAGTCTACAAGTTCACTATTTCCGTCTGTTGTAGTTCTATGCTCCATCACAGACTCTGGTGCCAGCTGTGAGCGACAATGCAGCAGCATTGTGCAGGTGAAGTGAATGACATATTCTCCCATAGTTACCCATGTGGAAACACAATCGTTCCCAACATATGTGTGGAACGATTTTACGACCGAAATAAGATAAAAGAGAGAATCCTATTGGTTGATGTTTTCTTTGTAAGCCAGTCAGATTACATAAGGTAGAAAAGAGTAACTGAAACTTCTTTCTTGAGTGATGTACCTTAGCTACGCAATGTTGAGAGTGAATAAAATGGAGTCGAAACGGCTGCTGCAAGCACGCTAAACCAAGTAGGTTTTTGACAAAAATATAGGATTTAAGGCTCTATGGGAGAAACAAAATTCCACATGGCTGTATCATGGGGAATGGATTTAGACAACACTTGTTTCAAACTGTTAACTGCTCGCTAAAGGCTCGCAGTGAATGGTTTTAAAGCTCGTACTGTCTAAATCCATTCCCCATGGCACGGCCATGTGGAATTCTATATATCCAGAGAATGCTATTCTCTATTCTTTGTGCTTAATACAAATGGCCTTTATATCTTCCAAATGCTGCATTCTCCTGACCATATTGTGGATATGCATTTTATGCTGCTTTCAGTTAAAATAATTTTTTTCAGTTGTGTTCCATTGAGCCATTCTGCCTCGATTTCATGTGAAGATGAGCTCACTTGCTCTGTCTAATGCTAAAATTTTACATTGAGCTCATCTCCACATAGACTTAAGTACATTTATTATCACATGATTGCATAATAAACCCACTGGGAATTGATTTTTTTTTTTTTTGAAACCAAAGCAAGGAAACATTATTTCTCTGCTAGCCCTTGCATGGGATAGGACATCAGGCGCAAAACAAAAAAAAAAAAAACCAAAAAAAAAAAAAATTCATCCGGTAAAACTGCTCCATTATTTAGCACTGGTTGAACCAAAACCAGTAGGTTCACTTTCCAAATTTAATTTGGAATTTGAACTTCAAAACAGGTGTTTGAAAACCTGAGTTATGTGGTAACAAAAACTGAAACTAGGCCACCAGGCCAGGTTGCAAATGTGCATAGCCATGCATAACGTAGTAACACATTTGTTACCCCCTCAGTATAAATATGGAAGGTTTTTCAAATCCTGGCCAGTGCCAGATGAGACCTGTAAAGGTTGAAATGCATCGCACAAGCTACCTCAACTTAGCTACTTGTTTTTTCTTATTTGCCTACTGTAGGTTTTATATTAACCCACTTGCAAAAAGTGAAATGTCTGGAGACATTATGATTTTTCAGAAACATGGTCTCACAGGGATGTGACTGACAGGAGACAGAAAGAGAGGAAAATCATTATATCTATTTATGGCTTTATCACGTATAAAATCTGCCTCATGGGATTAAAAAACAAAACAAAGTAATTAATGTGATAAATCTATTTCTTGTATGCAGATGTTGACAGCTGTGCATGCACTTTTGTGTCTTGTCAGTATACACAAGCTTTACGTAACAAACTAGTTTGGGTCAACAGGTTTTTCCAGGTGAAAAATAAAAACTCATTTTCAGCTCATGATACTGTACATCAATGTGCCAAAAAAGTACTCAGGATTATAGAGGGGTAAGCTCAGAAACGAACATTTGAGTATTTCACAAAACAAGTGAGCTCACCTCTCCATGAAGTGGAGGCCAATTTTGGCTCAATTGATCACACTTGTATATCTAAAGTTTCTCTCAACGCTTAGAAGTTTTGTACCTTCTAAGAAGGGAAGGGTCTGGATGTACATGTATACCAGGACCAGAACTCGGCTCATTGGTTGAGTGTTAAGTTTGCTTTCTATGTAACAGAAATGTACATGTATATATAATCTGCAAAAAGTGTTTGCCATTTTTTTACTCCCTTTTTTTAAGATTTTCCAGGTTGAAAGAGGTTAACTAGGTTTGACCTATTGGTATGGAGCCACACAGGTTGCATGTGTCTGAGTGCTTGTGACTGCACATTAATATTTGCATATTGATTACCCTCCATATAGACATAGACTGGTGAAGCATAAAGGTTACTGCTGATTACACACACACACAACTAACCAAATATGATTAAGGCTGGGGAAGTGATTTTTTAAAAACTTTACGCTGCAGACATGTTTTAACATGGTAACTTGTCCATAAAATTTACATACATGTTTTTCCGCGTCAACTACGCAGTGTTCAGACTGTGGTGCCGTTGACACAAGGCATGAGGCACCTCTGAACTGGATGCAGGTGACCCTACATTATAAAAATTGGCTAAATTTGCAAAGGAGAAAACGGAATTTTACAGATAAGCCAGGTTCGGATGGGTGCAAGTATTACCAATGGTTCACCAAGTTAATAAAATACAAAGACACAAAGTAACATCTCCCTGATAAAGATCTCATCTATAACTTTCTCACTGTCATATGGTACGGTGTCACTACTTTTGGATAACAAAAAAAAAAGAATGGGACAAGTTGCTGACTGCAGGCTAGCTGGCATGACATTCTCCAATTTAAAATATCAGGAAGTTGATAGGTCTTCTACACATTGAGGAACACATATCTGCTGCCTTGCTCCAACAAAATTACACTTTCCAAGTTAAATACTAAATTAAATACAGAAACCAAAGTCCGAACACTGAAATAGAAGTGAAAGTAGAAGTGGAGGACATCCCTGCCGTTTCAGGCCCCCCTGGGCGCTTCCTCAGGGAGAGGCTATAAGTGTAATTTTGTTGGAGCTACGCAGCAGATATGAATTCTTCTTAGATGTTCAAGTGGTAGCACCCCTGCATCTGCATCTGACCTGGATCCAATCTTACACTTCAATAACCCCTGAGGTCACATTACGTGTTGTCCTGGCAATGTGCTTCTTGTTGCCACTGAGGACCACAGGGTTCTCACAGGTTACATCATTCTAATAAAAAATGTAGAACAGGGAAGTTTGAAAATTGACTGGATTTAATGTACATATTCATGCCCATAATAATCTATTCGTTTTACACCTTGTCCAGAGTCTTATGCTACAGTTTTTCTCCACAATTGTGTCCCAAAGGTATGACCTACATTGTATCTTTCTAGTATGATAGCCTTAGACAGGTATCTTTAACCACATGGGCTGTACTATAGTCTCCCAGGATGGGTGACCTATTAGTCTTACTGCAGGTATCTTTAACCAGATGGGCTGTACTATAGTCTCCCAGGATGGGTGACCTATTAGTCT
This sequence comes from Hermodice carunculata, assembly GCA_964020975.1. Lineage (NCBI taxonomy): Eukaryota > Metazoa > Annelida > Polychaeta > Eunicida > Amphinomidae > Hermodice > Hermodice carunculata. Next base: position 98,599,402 of record OZ026612.1, on the reverse strand, counting down.
TACTGCAGGTATCTTTAACCAAATGGGCTGTACTATAGTCTCCCAGGATGGGTGACCTATTAGTCTTACTGCAGGTATCTTTAACCAGATGGGCTGTACTATAGTCTCCCAGGATGGGTGACCTATTAGTCTTACTGCAGGTATCTTTAACCAGATGGGCTGTACTATAGTCTCCCAGGATGGGTGACCTATTAGTCTTACTGCAGGTATCTTTAACCAGATGGGCTGTACTATAGTCTCCCAGGATGGGTGACCTATTAGTCTTACTGCAGGTATCTTTAACCAGATGGGCTGTACTATAGTCTCCCAGGATGGGTGACCTATTAGTCTTACTGCAGGTATCTTTAACCAAATGGGCTGTACTATAGTCTCCCAGGATGGGTGACCTACTAGTCTTACTGCAGGTATCTTTAACCAGATGGGCTGTACTACAGTGGTACCTGCTCTAAAGCCCACCTCTAATTTAAGACTGCAAGTCTTTTTAAGACCACTCTTTCAAGACCCTCTGCTGTATTTACATGTTAAATATACCTTCAAGTTAAGACCACCTGCAGTATGAGACCACTTTTTGTTGGCTGTAGGGATGGTCTTAAATAGCAGGTAGCACTGTATAGTCTCCCAGGATGGGTGACCTATTAGTCTTACTGCAGGTATCTTTAACCAGATGGGCTGTACTATAGTCTCCCAGGATGGGTGACCTATTAGTCTTACTGCAGGTATCTTTAACCAAATGGGCTGTACTATAGTCTCCCAGGATGAGTGACCTACTAGTCTTACTGCAGGTATCTTTAACCAGATGGGCTGTACTACAGTGGTACCTGCTCTAAAGCCCACCTCTAATTTAAGACTGCAAGTCTTTTTAAGACCACTCTTTCAAGACCCTCTGCTGTATTTACATGTTAAATATACCTTCAAGTTAAGACCACCTGCAGTATGAGACCACTTTTTGTGGGCTGTAGGGATGGTCTTAAATAGCAGGTACCACTGTATAGTCTCCCAGGATGGGTGACCTATTAGTCTTACTGCAGGTATCTTTAACCAGATGGGCTGTACTATAGTCTCCCAGGATGGGTCCCCTATTAGTCTTACTAGTAGGTATCTTTAAACAGATGATCTGTACTATAGTCTCCCAGAACTGGTGACCTATTAGTCATTAGTCTCTCAGCAGAGATGACCTATATAAAAAAATTGTTTTCAAACAAACAGCCTATACAATAATAATAATAATAATAATAATAATAATAATAATAATAATAATAATAATAATAATAATAATAATAATAATAATAATAATACTATCATTATTATTATTCAGCCATGCACTTGAGGAAATAAAAGGAACACAAATACATCAAGATAATACATATACACACGTAACAAACGAAACATAATTAACAGAAAAGCCTTCTGACACATACAAATAAAAATATACAGACAAATCAGATGAGAAGCATAACAAGCACAAAAGGTAGTCCAACATGTACATTAGTCTGTCAGGAATGGTGCCCTATTAGTCTCTGAATGGCTGTGAACTGTCTTCAAACTGATGGCATGTACTATAGTCTGTCAGTAGACGCGATCCATTATCCAAAGAATGGTCACCTTTATTGTAGTCTTTCAAGTTCAGAAGACCAAAAAGTTATTTTCTTCAGGGGTTCTGTAGTATTTCCAGACCAGTTAAATTTCCATTGAAGGTTTGTCAAGACATGGGATTTTGAATGCAATCAGTCCACACAGACAGCTTCTTGTTGTCACTCAACAAAGTCATCTATTTGCTACATGATCTCTCCAGCCACAAGACTTTCAGAGCACATCTCAATATTAACTCTTTCTGTGCCAATCACGTCTGAAGTTGATCTACTATGGTGAAATTAGTCTGACTTATCATTAGGATCTCTGATTTGTATTCCTGGTAAAAATGACCTTTCATTCAAGCACCAGTATGCCTGTAGTTCCAGAGAGAATACCCCAGGTCAACAGCTTTTCTCGGTGTGCATTGGATGCATTGCGCCCAATGCTTGCTAAGAAAAGCTGTTGACTCAGTCCATAATTGGGCACTGAAAGGGTTAACTAGATTTCAATGTTTTTAAACTGTGGCAGTAAAGCTCCTCTTCTATGGGGAACACAAGTCCACTCACTTCAAGAACCTCTAGTTTTTTTACGTACATATATCCATGTAAAACTACACATATTTGGACTTTTTTTGTTTTCAGATTGTACGTCCATTTTAATAAAGTAGTTTTCTTGGAAATTTATTTATTGCTGCCAATAAACATGGACAATTTTTTCTTCAGATTGTACATCCTTTTCACAAAGTGGTTTTCCTGGAAATATATTTATCTCTGTCAATAAACATGAACATTTTGACACAGCATGACTGATCTGAGAAGCTTACATGTAAGTCTGTGACAGCTTTTGAAAAGTATGTTTCATTTATTCAATAAAAAATACTTTATGAACATGAAGCTTAATATATTTTCCACAGATTTTTTTTCCAACTCTTGGAAAAAACCACTCTGGCCTAACTCTACAGTGTCTGCAAATGAACAGGCAATATCCATCCCCAGACACTTGACTAGTCTTCTCATATTTTCCAGGGCTGATTTTTTAAGTTGGCACATATTGGCACTCTGCCAATATGTTAAGATTTAATTTAAAAAACAAAACAAAACAAAAAAAAAAAAGAAAAAAAAAAATCTGTAATCTTTTTTTTTATTTCAAAGCGCTGTGACATTGAAATTATAAGATATCTTTAAATACAAGGAAATGCTACCCTGGAAATTATACTGAATAACTTATTTAGGGATTTTGAGACTGATGAGATGAAAACTTTATTTGGAAATGTCATAAAGTTTAATATCTCTATTGAAATCTGCTTGTGGGGAGATGAATATTCAGATTTATAACCAGATATGAATATTGTTTGAACAAAATTATTTCATTCAAATTTAAGTACATTCTACAGATATGTCAGGAACTGCAGCAACTTAAGATTTATCATTTGTCACAGGAACTGCAGCAATCTATATTTACCTGTATTGCTGAATTGTACTTTTTTTTAAACAATCTTATCCATTGAAGGTGATCAGAAGGTCACTTTGAAGAAGTTTTCAACTAGGAAAGTTTACTTGTAAGTAGCTGATGCTGATAATTTCCAGAGTATGTGTAAGAAGTACTCTCTGTGTCAACCAGAAACTAGACAGTAGCAACTCTTTTAGAAGGCAGAACTCTCACAATCTACATTGTACATAAATCTGGTGCCATTATTATGCCAGTACAATAATGACTTATTGGATTACCTGGTGCTAGCAGTACTCTGTCCTATTAAGCCGAAGTCTTTTGTTGACTTAAGCAGCTGTTATTTATCTGGTATCACATGTACTACTCTTTGACATTGTAGTTTATGACAAATAGGTCAGCATTGACCTGCATCATAATTGTCAATAAAAGTTTAACTTACTTACATGTATATATTAGCCTGTTGTGGGTGTTTTAAAATTCATGTATAAAAGCACTACAAGCTCTTGAACTGAGTGCACTATGATCCCTCATTGAGGACGGGCAGCTTTATCACCGCCCCATAAAGAGGCCCACGCAGTAGTTTTCGATGCAAGCTGAATCGCATTCCCTGCCAAATGGGGATCATAATATAATGTTGTAAACACCAATGGGTAATGCATGGGAAATGTAGAAGTTGCGTTGTGACCCAAAATTGTTTATTCAGACCAGGGACGTGTTATAGATGGACTACCAACGGGAGTGCTAATCCCTTTAGTGGTCAACTGGGCGCGACAACTACAAAGCGTGTTCACTAGCGCCGCTCAAGTTAACCCCCCCTGTTCAGTCCGTTTGTTGTTCCATCTGTGCTTCCGCGTTCGGTTGAAGCGGGTTACATACATCAGGCTTGCATCGGGTGTGCTATTGTACCAAGTTCAAAAATGGAGAGTTTTATGCATGCGCAACCAGTCTCATCATTTGAATCAGAACCGTGCGAGTCCATCCATGTGTTTTTCGTTGAAATCGGCCGATAAAAAGGCCAGTTTTTGCATTTTTTCTGTCCAAAATGATGCAAAGTTAGACAACTTGCATGCGTAATAACTCCTTATGCCATAATCAGCAATAAAAAATGTAGTTTTAGATGAATAGTGTATGCCTGTAGAATCATGATGTTGGTTTCATTTCTTGTAGCTGAGTCCGGCGTAACGCTAAATTTTTACTTTAAAATTTGGAATACGGTGAAAAATTTTGCACATTTCAGTCGGTGACGCGATTATTCTCGCCTTTCATCGACTGACCTGGCCCATGAGACTGCTAGCGGCCAGCACAGACCGTGGAGTTGTGTTTGTTCAGCACTGATGGTGCTCACTCAAACACCCGATCACTTGAGCAGCGGCAACATTGATGGTACAATGGGGGCCCCGCCGTTGGTAGTCCATCTATAACACGTCCCTGTTCAGACACGTTTGCTATGGTTGTTTTTAAACTTATAAACTTGTCAGATTGGTGAGCTGGGGATCAAAACATCATGTGAACACTTGTACGCGTGTTTTACTGACTTGGTAGTCTTGCAGTATGTGTTTGTACTAAATTGCTATTGGTCAGTATGTACAATCTTAGTAAGTCAGTATGTATTTTTACTAACTTGGTGAGTCAGTATGTGTTTGTATTGACCTGGTAAGTTTGTATGTATTCATTTTGACTCAATCCTGAATTCATAAATACCTTATTATAAACAGATTAGGTCAGGGACATGGAGAATCCATGATAGGCTGTGAATCTGGGATATGGAGTTGGCATGAGGTGGGTAATTTTGGAGTTTTCGCATGGCTTTGCCAAGCAAAAAACTCCAGAATCGTCCAACGAGTGCCAACCGCTTATCCCAGATTTACAGCCCATCATGGATTCCTTTTTCACACACCTTCAAAGGGTGTTTTGTCCCCCCAAATAAAGTTTAATTGAGGAAGTTTTGCCTCTGCCTGTCTCCTATTAAATAACATGTAAATCATTTGGGACCGAAAAAAAGTGTTCGGAAGATAATACTGTATTATCTAAATGGAACTATATAGACATATGTAGTACCATGCACAAATGGTCAATTGGTCCTTGTACTTGAAAAAAAAACAAACAAAAAAACAACAACAAAAAAAAAAAACAAAGAAAAAAAAAATCAAACAAAAAAATACAAAAGCAAAAATAAAACAAAAAACCAAAAAACAAAACAAACTGCTTAGTTAACTTAAAGTTAATCATTAATTGAATACAGTAAAACCTGTAAAACCGAACACCTCCGACTACCGAACACCTCTCACTTCCGAATACTTTTTTTCGGTCCCAAATGATTTACATGTTATTTAATAGGAGACCTGGGTGTTCAAACCTGTCACTACCGAACACCTCTCACTTATGAACACCGAACACCTGATTTGGGTCCCAAACCCCAAAATGAACCTGTCACTACCGAACACTCTCATGATATTTTGTAATACCAGCAGTTAAGTAACATCAGGAAGTCTTTCATACACAAAAATTTAGTAGTTTTGAACATAAATCTGTAAATCTATTTAATTTGTGTGCTCTTTTTGTCTGTTTGTTTGCTTGTTTAAATTGTCATTGTACAAAGTTTGAATTAAAAATATGTTGACCAGAATAAACTCCATAACAGTAGATTCTTCTTCCCCCTGGCTAATTTACTCATTTATCTTATTTAGACTCATGTGGATTGACTTTGACATGTTTATGTTGACTGAGTATTCCTTTTAAGTGAACAAAAACATTTCTGATTCCAGCTATTCTAAGCAGGGACAGGATTAAACACCTATAGGTATCATTCAGGCATTATACTCAGCTCTGTCTCTAATTGAATAGGTCTGACATGTTCCTTGTTCACTGATTATTTATTCAAAGTGATCAGGGTATGGTGTCCATTGCAGCTTGTTTTAGGTGTTCTAAAACACAAGACAGGATTAATTTAACACAAATATCACTCATGTGTTAAACTCAGCTCTGTCTCTGATTGAATGGGTCTGGCATACTCATTGTTATCTGATTACCCCTTCAAAGCAATTAAGCTCCACTATCCACAGCTAATTGTTTTAGGTGTTAAGAAGGATTAACGCCAAGTCAGCTACATAACTGCATGTCTCACTGTGTGCCTTCAGTATGTCTTGAAGCTTCTAGCTTGAGTACAGCACTGTCATAGTATAGTATAAACATATTTATTTTCTCTGGATTGCCTAATAGTACACAAAGACTAATCTGGAGGCTCTCCAGTACATAAAAGGACGCACAGGAATATATACAATACACACTGGACGAGAACAGAAGACTAAATTCACGGCTTGTACACGAATAATACAATAAATTTGTATAAGTCATCCTGATTCAACTTAACACTCAAGTGTATGCCAGACTATGGCAACTAAAAAGAAAATTCTGACACTTGAGGAGAAATATTCCCTCATAAAAGACTCTGCTGGTGGACAGAGTCAGCGCAAACTGGCTGCAAAGTACCAAGTGTCAATTGGGACGGTGAATGCTACTCTGAAAAGAAAAAGAGAGCTGTCAGATGCTTATGAAAGCAACATCAACCCCAAGACAAAGAATATGAGATATTCCAGCAAATATGAAGATATACATTCGGAAAGAGTTGTGTGTGCAAGACCCTTGACTGTTAACAACTAGGCCTGAAAGACATTCCGGGTACATGTATGTAGTCATATTCCCTACCCTAATTACCAACTCTCCGACTACCGAACACCTCTGACTACCGAACACTTTTGCTGGGTCCCCAAAGTGTTCGGTAGTGACAGGTTTTACTGTATATCTGAGAACATTTCCACACATTACTTATATCCCATAAAGTTGTGTTGAGACACAGTTTAAACTATATTGTGACACATATGTTCTCAAAATAGGAATAAATAGTTTGTAAGCAGTCATCGATCAGCATTCTTCCATTGAGCTCAACTTATGATGCACGATTTTTTGTGTATTGATCAGCTGTTACTGGGAAACTCATTTATCATAAAGGCATTTTCTGCGTAACTCATTAATTTATGTAGAGTTTTTCAAGTACAGAAAAAACATTGCTACAATGCAGATTTACATTCTGCTAACAGGTGCAAAACACTCCGAAGGATATTGATAAGTCTCATTGATGATTTAGTGCAAATTTGAATAGCTTCCGCTGGTGCTTGCATAGGTGTAATCATAGGCAGTAAAGTGTAAACAGTATCATCTGCTTTTCTGGTCGAAACTGAATAATTGTGTGACTGAAAGCAGTGCGTGCAACAACTAAAAAGGGGCACAGGTTTTCCTTTTGTCACTAATAATTGCAAATTGCCGATGGTTCGACAGAGACGTGAAAAAAATGGCAAAGCTTATCCCAGATACTAATTGGGATAACCTAGCTGAGATAGCCTGCATGTGTGTGAGAAATGGGAAGCCTCAGCAGTTACAAGAAGACTTGAATAAACATAGCAACCATCAGACGCTGTGCATCTTACAATCTCATTCTCTGCTCCATATCAAAGCCTTAATATCAAGCAATTCCATTTTCCTTTTACACAACATTTATGCCTTATATTCATGATTGGTTGTTTAAATGTTTTTTGTTCCATTTTTTTTTTTCATGCATGCAAGACAAATACATGGAAAACAACAGTGTTGAACTGGAATAAGAAAATCCCAGATCAAGAGTGTTTTAAACTTGCTGTACAAATTCATATATTTAAACAAGGGGAATCTCAAATATCAGTGCATGTCTCAAATATCAGTGCATGCACTGATATTTTTGAGAACTACATGCAACACCCAGACACGGGAATACCACTGGGGCAAGTTTTACTGTAACCAGTATGAGCAAGGATATGCCATGTAAACTGAAGCCCCATGCAATTATGTACCAACTGATAGAGTGCATTCCATAAAGCTGCAGTGCAAGTTAGTAAATTAATCTCCAAAAACAAAAAACTTGAAAACAAAAAAAAAAAAAGTTCACCAGTTTAACAAGTTTCATTAGCAGTCCATATTCAAAATACATTTCTGTTTAACCATGGAGGTGCATAATATAGAAAAATATTTTTACAAAATCATTTTGTCATGGTTATATATGTGCCTTAGGGATAAAAGAGAAAGATCAATGCTGTTGGATAATCAATGTTGTCAGATGCGAGGCGTAAGACATGGTATGTAATGACATGACCAACACCACTAAGAGCAAAGACACACAATAAGTTGTTAACGCTGTTCAATATCATTGAAGACATGTATACTATTTATAAGAATATTCTTTTTAAAAATACAGAGTGATCTCATCACAAATACACTGGAGTATGGAGTTCCCACAGAATTTGGGGTATTGGGGTAGCAGTGTAGCAGTGGCTTATATGAAGGGGGGTAAAGGGAGATTTTGGTACGCTGGTACAGGTATTTATTTTTCTAGAGTACGCATTACGGAAAATAAAAAACCTCTCAAAATTTTGGATAGTACAAAGTCCGTAAAACAAGAGGGCTTCCAGTATGCCAGTATGGTAAATAAAAAAACCCCAGTACGCCAATACGGGAAACCCCTTACCGACCCTCTTATATGAAACTGGCATCAACTTGCTTGTTCTGTATCATAGTTATGTACTGAAGATATTAGCTAGAGTATAAAGCAATTTGATATGTAATCATGGGTATGTGAAATTTATGGTTAGCACCAATAGCTCTTGTGGTCCATGTTTGTTAATTGGCTCATGGTAGATTGCATTTTTATCATGCGATGCTTTGGGGGGGGGTTGCTTTTTTTTCCCCCCCAGCTACTGTCAGTGTTCATCAAAGTTAGTTGCTTCAGGGAACTGCTATGTGCAGATGTCCACTGGAGATGCAGGCATCAACATGTAAATTTAAAGCATAGAACTGAACGAGTTCACAGAACTACGAGATACCCATGCATGGGCTGTACAAGCACTGGGAATGTGAGAAAGTATATAACTGAGACTATTTTGCTGACTATATGGCCTTCCTAATGGGAAGCATAAAAAAAAACAGCCAATTTTAGAAAAATTTGACTTGACACATTTTGAAAGCATATCATCTGAATGCATAGGCATACTGCACACTGCAGCATTGTAAATCACATGACTTGGGATGTTCTCCTTCCCAACCTTTCAATTAAGAGTCCTCTGGGAAATGGTATCTCATGTCGGAGACAAGTTTCCCTGTAGCTAGTGAAAACCTGTCTCCTGTGGTATGATATCTCACCTTGTCTTCTATCTCAAACTCGATGCCAAAGATAGGACATGCACTATACACTCGATTTAGACTCTGTATCTCCTTGACTGCCTCCTGCAGCTTCTCCACTGGGTCTATCCGGAATCCTAGCACATATCCACCGCTCTGAACAACAAAACATAAATCAATGAGTGGTGGAAAAACTTGCTGCACATAAACTGAATTGTGTAAGGCCAAGAACTGGCGTCCTGAAATATAATAATAATAATTATTATACAAATCCACAAGTACATTATGTGAAATGCAACATATACATAAGCATAATATGGACTTTATAATACACTAGATATACATGGAATTTTAATGACAGTTAATAAATACCACTGTAGTTAAGATAGCGATGGGAATCGGCCAAATTTTCATCATGGGTCATCAGCTGAGAACAGTCAACCAATGATCAATTACAGGGATGAAAGTGACTGCTGAAACCAAACTCCTGAAAATCTTTTGGGCAGAAAGGACAATACTTTTTTTCTTTGACTTTTAAGGGGAAAAAAACGAATTTCGGAAAAAAACTGGAGAGTTTCATCCCTGAACTATTATCAATTCAGGCATGAATGCCTTACATGTGACATGTAACCTGCCTGGTTCACAGCCATGGTGTTGCACATGACCCAACTATTGATGACGTTTCAGCTGTTGTTTACATATGAAGTCATTACTTCTCATGGTAAACATTCACCCATGTGCTGGCTTGCGGCAAAAGTAAAAAAAAAAAAAAAAAAAAAAGACTTCTTATTGTAGAAATTTCAAATTATCTTTTTAAAAATTTATTTTGATTATAATCAAAAGATAAAATTGCCTTGTAAGCGCTTGATTTTTAGCAAATTTCAACCGATTTTAGATGACACTCAATGATAGGTGCATCACTAGAAATTAAACCTGCTTATCATTCTTATTTTTGCATTAAACATGTGGCATTAAAGCTCTGGAGACTCCGTCAACCCCTCTCCTTGGCACAATTGCTGAGACTGATAGCAATATTATTTTTAATGACAAAAAAAGATAATGTTTACATGTATGATCTGATATTTAGTGATAATTTCAATACAAAATAAGCTACAAGTTGATACATCAGCGTTACATCCCTCAGCATTACATTTCCGGTGTTAAAAGTATCTACATTGTACAATATGTCTCCACAGAAGGTTTGTATTGATACATCTACATACACATGTAATATTATGGCTCACATCACAAAATTTTAATTTTTATTTCAATAACTGCTGGTTCAACAAACATGTTAATAAACTTTGCAATTTCAATGCACCTGTTACACTGGCATCTAGAGTATCATTGTAAAACTGCATGAATCTTTTTTTTGCTCTTTGTTTGTTTGTTTCTTGTGTGTGTGTGTGTGTGTGTTCGTTGTTTTGTTTGTTGTTTTTTTCTGAACTGTGGTCACTGTATTTCTTGAAAATATACACAAATAAAACTGTGGTCACTGTATTTCTTGAAAATATAGACAAATAAAACTGTGGTCACTGTATTTCTTGAAAATATAGACAAATAATATTTCTGTGAATACATAACGACAACGCTGAAAGTATTTGAAAATCACATGTGGTAAAAAGTGTGTCCTGTAGCCATACTAAAAAGATGTGACACCCCCAGCTAAAAACACACACATACACATACACACACACACAGAAAAATGCACTTTTGCCAGCTGCTATATTATTAACATGGTTCTGTGTCCACCACCAGAGGTCACTGAGGTTTGGTGGTGATCAGCAAACCATAAAGCGTTGATCAACCATGCCCAAAATTTTCAATGCTGCCTCATGTTACATGTATACAGGCCACCTTAGCCAATGTATATTTAAGCCCCATCCCCACTCCACCCACCCAGCTACTTGCAATTTGGGTACACAGCAACTGAGGCATAAATCTGCAATACATGTAGGAGGCAGTATGGAAGAAAGGCATTGATCAAGTGTAGTTGTGGCCATCTTACCTCTTCATCCAGCACCTCCTACAACACAGCACATCACTTACAGTCTTATCTATGCTCCCTTTGTCATACGACTACACGTTTTACTGAGGAGGGTGCTTTCAAGCCACATTCACATCAAACAGTGATGTGTTTTTGATGCTCTTCTAACACTTCTCCCCCATGACTGCAAGCCCAGCAAGGTGTAATTTTGTGGTTGTTCCAGCACTCACCTAGGAGACCTGCTGGCTCACAGCACAAAACATGTCTTATGGTTTAAATTTGTGCTCATTCATGAGAAAGAGGAAATCAAAATCTTGTGGGACAATATACTTGACTTGTGGAAAATGAAAAGTAGTAGCCTTTGCCATTTTTCAGTCTTTCCCTTTTTTTTTTACCCTTAAATGTTTTGTCAGCACACAAACTGTGCTCTACTTTCCCTTGCCGTATATAAATACTGTACAGCAAGGAAATAAATAATTTCCCTGTTTGCCCCAGATGGCTATACTGCTTTACAATCTTTCTTGGATGTGTGTTATGCTTTAGGCTGGCTGAGGACAAACCTGTCTGTGCCCTGTCAAAATGTAACTGTTTTTCCTTCCTGCCTATTATATTTGTGCAGTAGTGCCATATACAGAAATTTCGGGGGAAATTTCAGTTTCCTCTTTTCCTTTTCAACAGGTTAATTGATGTACTTGCCCATAAAGCAGTACATGTATTTGGTAATGTTCAGTTTATTATAAATATATGTTGGTACAAAAATTTTAAAAAAAGTTACACCAAGTTGTGTCAACAGTGATGGAAGCCTGTCTTGAACTACAGTGGAAAGTCGGTTGTGGTATATTGCAAGACAACAAGGAACATGCGTGGTAACAATGACAGTTGGCTGTGTAACTGTTCTTCACAGTGCAACCCCAGCTCCTGGTCAATGAATTTTCTAAGCATCAATGGTCACGCAGTGATAACGAAAGTGTGCAAAACCAATCGTCATTTCAATGACAATTTTTTTCATTCAGATCATAGAGTTTCATATTTTACGACAACAGACTTGTGGTACTTTTGAGAAGATCCTGTCAAATAATGAAATTTATTTAGCAAAAGGTTTCTTTTTAAAATACAAACGTTTTAAGTTAATAAGATGACACAACAAAAGCAAGGTTAACTTTGACATTCTGTTGAACCAACAGGAGTATAAACATTTGAAATTCTGATACAGTAGTCCCTCCTTTGAGGGACCACTCCAATGAAAGACCACCTCCTTTTTAGGACCACATTTTTCTGGTCCCTTGTACCTATCTTCCCCATGTTCTTGTAGCTGAAGAGGGCACCTGCTTCATGTGACCCCCTTTTGGGCTGCCCTGGGGGCAGTCTCCCAAAACATTAACTACTGTATATGTTTTGGCCATCACAGAACCCACCCCAATGGGGGTTAATGGGATTAGCAATGGACACATCACTCACTTCAGACCATCACCACTCATCATGAATACGGAACATGTTTCTTATATTCTCATGTGAAGGCTTTCAGCATTAGTAATGAACATTATATGCTACATGTAACTGTATTGCCTGCCTAGTCTGTAAGTGCGCAGCTCTTGTCATTATCTAAGTTTACTTCACCCTTGCTTTTTATATTAATTACAATTCAGACTTTTGAAGTTAAAAACAAATGCATCACTGATTGAACTTTACACACAATACTGCTTTTATGACTTTTGTGAAGTTTGCAAAATAATTTTCAAATGATGATGTGGGGTCATTTCTAGGTTAGCCTAAGAGTGCCCCTCATCATTTAATTACTTTCTACTTAATTTACATAATAGTGAAATTGGGAATAAAATATACTACAGATGTCACTGAAAAACTCAAAATACAATACTTAATTTACCCCTTTATAAATATTTCAATGAAGGTAAAAGTGGGGGAGGGGGAAGTGGGACTTTCACTCTAGGTTAGAAATGACCCTTATTTGTCTCCAATCATATATTTTTTATTTTTAGTTTCAACTTTGCAAAACATTCCTATCACAGAAACAGATAAAAGGGAATTATATCATAATTTAACCTCATTTTTCTTTATTGTGGGTGTATTTGCCACATTAGAAATCATTGGAAATTTTACAAAGGAATCTTGACATGAGTTAGGTGTCATATTGGGCCTAGCCCAGATATGCCCCTTCACATTTAATTAGTTCACTTAAGAATAAAAGTTACAATTTAATGCGAAAAACTTCATTTCTTTACCTTAATGGCTGTTCCACTGTAGTAGCGGGCACTCTCAGGCTATCCTAGAAATGGTTTTTTACCTCAGTGATATTCATTTATGTTCTCTTGATTTCTAGTTTCAAGTTTTGCAAAATTCACCTCTGAGGTGAAAAAGGTAGCAACTGGCTATATATATGTATACCCAACATTGGGGCAAACATGCACGAGTGCCAAATCCTATTGGCACAACAGCTGTCTGGTAGATGCTTCACTAAATCCTGCTGGCAACACGTCTGGGCAAAAAAACAAGGGTGAACCCTACTGACACAACAGCTGGGCATAGCAAGCATGAATGAACCCTGTTTGCACAACAGGTGGTGGGTGAATATGCAGGGCACTGAACCCTACAACACCAGCTGGGCAGATAGATGCTTTGACCAAGATGCTATTGGCACAACAGCTGGGCAAATGAAACAAGGTCAGACTTTATTGGCACAACAGCTGGGCAAATAAAGTGTGGTTGAACCTTACTGGCACAACAGCTGGGCAAATAAAGCACACTTGAACCTTATTTGCTCAACATCTGCGGAGGGTGGGGGTGGGGGGCACTACCTAAATATAGTGACAGCTATATTCAGCTAGGTTTGCTACACCCATACCCTGTCTGTACCACCGTTAACTCACCTATTCAATACCAAATGAAATGTGAATGAAAGATAACCCTGTTAATGATATTTTTGCTGAGTAGTTGGTGGTACGCACTGAGCAAATCCTGGCCTAATTACAGGGCAGAAATTAGTAAAAAAAAAAAAAAAACCCTGTCTGGCCCAGGTTCAGATGGAAACCCTGCTTGTGCTAGTCAGTGGCTTTTTCTATAGTTACCCTACCTGTACCAAATGTCTTTGTTTTGATAACCCATTTAATACCAATATGTTAAAAAAGTAATCCCTATGAAGTGGCACATAGACAGGGTACCAACCAAAAAGTGAACTTAACTTTGATATATACATATATACACATTTATTATTTAAAAAAAGATGCCGGTATTCTACCAGTAGTGTATGTGCATGAAATGCATGAGTGAACATAAAGAACAATAGAATGTCCTGCAAACTTTGATAAATTTGAATAAAGTATGTATTCCACCATTGACTGGGCATTTCATAGTTTAAGTATGTAAAGCACAAAGTGTGACTCAAAAACTTTCTTCTCAGCATTTTTCATACAAAGTATATCCCTGGTTTCTGTGGGAAGTTTTTAGGGAAAATGTACATATTCCTAGTTTATTTCTTTGTAAAATACCCACACCCTTGCAGGACATCAGGCAAGACCATTGGGACGTGACTTGTGTATTCAGCTATTAACAGGCCAATTAAGCTATTGTTCTTGTATACTCGCACATGGGTTATTATGTTGCTCTGAACAATTGATTGATTGTAAAGGGTTAAAATGCAGGGTTGAAATTTATGGTTGGTCATCTGGCTCTGCCCCCCCCCCTCCCCCATTTTGATTTTGGGACATAGATGAAAGTTTTTTACAAATCTCTCTCTCTCTCTCTCTCTCTCTCTCTCTCTCTCTCTCTCTCTTGTAGCTAAGGTTTCAGAACAAACCATGCATGTAAGAAGCTGGGTTTTTTTTATATATAATAGTCTTAACAATAAGAGAATCAAATGAAGAAAAACCAGGCTCAAATGCACAAATACAGGCCAGCAGCTTCTTGGGAATAATGTATATATAAGAGACAATGATTTCATGTTATTTTAAAGTAAATCATTGATAAATTATGGGACTAAAACATGAAATCATTGTCTCTTGTATGAATCTAACCTGGCCTATATCGCGTAAAGTAAAAAAGTAACTTTTCTTGAATAATTAGTCATTAATGGTGAGCGCTTTGTCCTGTACATCCGTCATATTTCAGAATTCCAAATTTGGTCTTCCAGACTTTTGCTGTTTAGTATTCTACTAAAAATATGCTTTGTCATTTCAGAGGCACAGAAGACAGCACTGGGATGCCAGCAAACATAACTCAGCATAGAAGGAATTCAGGCATTGGACACACTGAACTGAACAGCAAAAATGAGGATCCTGACTTGAACAGGTTTGTAGATTATGTCAAGAGGAAGCAGATGCAGCGTCATCTTCATGTTGGAAATTATGAAGAATTTTGAACATTGCTTAATTAATTAAGTACATGGAATAATTTGGACCTATAATTTGTCTTTTTCAAGTGAATAAAGGAGTCACGAAAAAAAAAAAGTATACCTGTTGAGAACTTTCAATCACCAATGCCAGTCCAAACTTTGAGTCCCGGATCTTCACTGATTTCTGCCAAGACAGTACACATAATAATGGATGAAACATACTTAGGCAAGTCAAGTGTAAATACTGAGGTCCAAACCGAGTTTGTAGAATGCAACTATAACAATTCAGACAGCATAATTACATGTATAACAATTCTTCACTTGATAAGCATCACTGTTTTGTCAGATAAAATGTTCTAAAATTTTGCTAACTAAAAAAATTATAAGTTCTACATGTAGAGATATATGGTCATTTATTGGTGTATTCATTATATGGCACCTACAGTGTTTTTGATGGAATGTGTCATTCCAATTTCATTTGAATTGGATTAAGAGAAGAAAGAGATGGATATGCAGTACACATGTATGAATAATCATTTGGTACCAACATGTCTTTGTTACAGGGCTATCTTACTTTCTACTTAAGGATGTACATACCATCTGCAGGTAGGGTATGCTGACATTGAATGACTCGTTAATGTTGGCATGCCACACTAGTCTCACATTGGTGATGAAAAATGTTCCGAGGTTGCCCTGTGAAATAGAAAGCATACAATATGATGTGTTAGTGTACATGTGCGTCATGCAAACTAGTACCTGTATAATGTACATGTATATAACCGCATGCAGAAGGCTCAAGCTTGACGTGTGTAATCACAGGTTGGTACATCTGATGTGTCAGACACTTAGTAGAATACAAACAAGACCAAACTTCTTGTATCATGTACATGTACAGGCCCATGGGGTTCAAGGTTGTTATGCAACAAAGCATAACATAATTTATGCAACCAAAAACAATGTTTGGGTGGACACAGACAACCAGCATTTACAATATCTTAAGCCCTGGACTGTGGTGATCCAAACCTGACAATTATGTTTGTAGTCATATTTTCATGGGTCTGGATGATGTTCACCTTATTTCAATTATGTTGAATAAATTTTTCAGTCTTAGTAAATTGTCCTAGAAGTGGGACCATTACAACTTATATACACCACTGTTGTTGTGTTGCAAAAATATTCTTAACTACTTCAGTGCCAATCACGTCTAAAGTCAATCTACTAAAGTGAAACTAGTCTGAATTATCATTTAGATCTCAGATTCATATTCCTTATAAAAAGACCTTTTATTTAAGTACCAGCATGCCAATAGTTCCAGACAAAATATCCCAAGTCAACAGCTTTTCTTGGTGCACATTGGGTGCACTGTGCCCAATGTGTGCCAAGAAAAGGCCGAGAAAAACTGTTGAGTCAGTCCAAAATTTGTCATTTAAAGAGTTAAAGAGTAGGCACATATAACCAGTTGATGTGGAAGCTGTCCCAATGATAAAGCTAGTACAGTGAAACCTGTTTTGAGAGACCACTGTAATGAAAGACCCCCTGCCTTTTAAGACCATATTTGCAAAGTCCCATTTCCTATCCCTCCCATGTTATTGCACCTCCATTGAGAGACCACCTGCCTTATGTGACCACTATTTGCCCTGCTGTAGGGGTGGTCTCTCAAAACCGGTTTCACTGTATACACATTTCAATACACATAGTTTCAACTGAATCAGGATGGGACATCACGAAAGGCAGAAATATCAATGGGAAATATTTTTTTCTTACAAGCAGGTACTATTGATGTCAAAACTAGATATATGGCCCTGGCTGTCATGATGTCTCCTGACTGTAGTTTAGTGTGTCTTGTGAGCAGCCTGTCATTACCTGGTCACTGGACAGATTCCATACGCCATTTATCTTGTCATAGACCTGCTCCAGTGGCAGAAGTCGCAATTGTTTGTTAGAAATGAGGGCTCCACGTAATTTCAGATCACGATACATCTTGGACGTCTCGTAGGCACGGTGCACAGCTATCACAGATGTGAACAACCTCGGTGTTCCAGGAACCTGCAAATATCATACAGACAACTGTGGTGTCCTGGATATCGCTGGTTCTATGGTTCTCATATGATGACAGATTAACATCATGGCCAAATGTTCTGTTATATACTGACACATGCTGGAAAGACCATTTATCTTGAAAGGCCACAAGCTTTTGTCAGGGTTGTTAAGACCACCATTTCAACAAGCTAGACTCATATTTCACTGTTTTTTTTTTTTAGAACTGTAACAATCAGAGATGTTACATTTAATCTGAAACATGTGATCACTTTTGGCTATCAGAATGCTGTGAGATATTATCTTGCAGGTACTACTGACCCAAATACTTGTCAATGAAGATCATGAATGAGAGACAACCCAAAAAAAAACAAAAAAACACAAGACTCCTCACTGGTAATGAAAAGTCAATTTCTGTTGTGATATAACTCTCAAGACAGAACAGCTGCATCTGAAGACCATCAGCTCATCAGGCAAAATGTGGAGCCAATCAAACAAGACAAATTTTACACTATGGTTTCACAGTGACAAACAAGAACTTCTTTGAACCTTGGACGTTTTGTTATGCACTCTATGAATACAGATCAAATTTGTTGTATACATCATGTTGTAATGTAAATGCATGCACCTGTGTAATACTGTATGAGTGAAATAAGCTTCAGTGAACAGATAGACCAATTCAAGGCCACACAAACTTGGCCAAATTTAAATAAAATTAAATGTGTATCACACAATGGGTCCAGCATTTCATATAATTAATTAAGTATGTGAGGCAATAAGCTTTAATACTGAAAACTCTCACTTTACCTTTTTCCACATGAATCATTTATTTGGTTCCCATGGCCAACTTTGTTGAACTTTTTCTATCAATCTAGCACATTTCTTTGTTCAATACAGGGTAAGAAAATTCTTGCCAGGGTTTACTTATCCATGTTGTCTCTGGATAAGTAATCCTCATCTTTTACAAGTTCTTTTTCAAATATTTCACTTGCCCTGCATCAATATGAGACATGCATATTACTTTCCTGCCACAACTGCATACATGTACCTGATCACCTAGTCTCGCTTGGCAAGATACTTGTCAATACCTGTGTGGACAAGCGGGATATTACTATTTCAGAAATAAAGAATACCTATTGAAATTTGTTCTTACATATGGCTCAGGAAGAACTACATGAATACCAGTTTGTCATTTTTGAACTTAAATTTCTAGAAAAAAAACCCAAACAAACTAATTTTGAGAGAAATGAGCATATGGCCCTGTCTGTGACAGTGAAGTGACCTGCACTGCCCCAGTGATTGCCAGGCGTCAAACCCAGGCTTTGTGGCAGGAAATTAATTTACATGTGGCGTATTTTCGCTTTTCCCAGACAGCAGGACTTAAAAATTTTCTCGTCCTGAAATAACCCAACCCTTGCGGGACTTCAAACAGAACTACTGGGGCAGGACTTGTGTATTCTGAGATCATCAGCCCATTACAGCCACTGCTCCAGGATACTCACATGCTGACTACAAGATCATGTAAATCACACACATTGCACCCATCTGGTGCACCACAATTATTTAGGTGCACTGTTGGTTGTTCACTTGGTATGGTTTATGGGAGCTATTTATTTCCAGCTCTGTAGGAGACTGACATAACCAGCCCCACATGCAGATCCTCAATACTGATAGAATAATTTGCAAAATAAAAACATCACACTCTTTTCTGGGTGTGTGTTCAAATAATATAATAGACCTAAATATTTAAAAGTCTTTAGAAAAAATCCAGAGTAATTTATACTCAAGAGCATGCAGGCAAGTCAAAATTAGTTTTAATTTTAAGGAGCAAAGCAGCTGTGGCTCCCCCTGGTATCTATGTACATGTACATGATGCAGGATAATCTAAAGTGGACTGTGAGACTGTGGAAATATTGTCACCTGAATGATTATTTCTGGTCATCATAAAATAGGGTGAAAAGGATTGTGTGTGTTTCCTAATTGCTTATTAGCAAGGTTGTGATCATCAGCATTATTAAAAATTAAGCATTCCTGATTCAAAATTCTTACTGGAAGATCTGTCAGTGCAATGCCAGCATGCCTGCTGTTAAAAAAAACCCAACAATGAGATGATCCAAAGGATCAATGTCTCGCACCACATTATGTGTTGTAAACGTACCATTTTTGAAAAGAAGTCAAAAACTTGAATTACCACAGCAATCCTAATTCACTTACATAGTAATCAATAGGAATGTATCCATTGACTAATTAAGTACCAGACTTGAAAAAAATCGTAAAAAATCAGGGATCCACAGCAACGCCACCTGGTGAACAAATTTGTGTGACCCTTTTACAAAAAATATTTACACCAAGTTTCAGCATAATCTGAGTGACGGTATTGGAGAAGTCGAAAAAAGTGAAAACACAAAAATTCATTAAAAAAAAAGAAAAGAATACCAGCACCACCTGTTGTACAAATTAAGGTCTAGCAGCAACCAGAAGTGTCCCTTTGTAATACCAAAGCAATTCGCCTAATGGTTTCGGAGATTTTTTAACATTTTGCCAAAAAATCAACAAAAAATTCATAAAAAATAAAATAAGAGGGCTGTGTGAACAGCCCATGCTCAGCTGACCTAGACATTCATCACACTTGCAGCTCTATGAACTTGGGAAAGGATCAAGGTCACCCATGTTCAGAGTAAGTCTGACCTTTATAGAAGAACACTAACATGTGCAACATCAAGGTTCAAGTAGTTCTCAAGTTATAGTGAAGAGTAAATTTCATGTATGTTGCACTGTGACCCCAGAAATGAGGTCAAGGTCATTCATGTACTGTCTAAGCATGACCTTAATACAGAAACATTAACATGTGCAGCATCACGGTACTAACTCAAAAAGATATCAAGTTATCAAGTAAACAGTAAATTCCATGTCAGTTGTCCTGTGAATTAGCATTAGAATGCCCATCAACTTACATAGTAATCAATAGGAAAGCTGCATTGACCGATAAGTACATGTACCTGAATTAAAAATCCTTAAAAATCAGGAATCCAAAGCAGTGCCACCTAGTAAACAACTTTGTTTGACCCTTCCACAAAAGCATATATACATCACATTTCAACTTAATCTTACTGACGGTTCTGAGAACAAGTGAAACAGCAAAACCATACAAAAAATTTATAAAAATTTTAGAAGAAAAATTGCAGCACCACCTCGTGAACAAATTGGGAACTATGTGTCCCTGGGAGTGTCTATCTATGATATCAAAGCAATTGGGTGAGCGGTTTCAGAGGAGAAGAGTTTTTAAGGTTTGCCCCAAAAAAGGACAAAAAAATTCATAAAAAATCAAAAAATCAATTGAGCGTCACCATTTGAACAAACTTGGTAAATATCCACCCAAGGCACGTGCCCACCAAGTTTGAAGTCAATCTGGCCAAACTTATTTAAGTGATAATCATTACAAGAAACTCCCATGTTAAACTTTCCTATTAAAACTTTTGTAAAGATTTTTGAAAAAAAAAATCATTAAAAAAAAAAAAAAAAATTCACTAGAACAAGACTATTGGTACAAACCTGGTAGACACCCACCCAAGGTACATCCCCACCAAGTTTGGAGTAAATCTGGGTAACGGTTTTGGAGAAGTCGAAAATGTAAATTAGCATTCGAATGCCCATTGACTTCCATGGTAATCAATAGGAAAGGTGCATTCACCAAAAAGTACCCGAATTGAAAAAATCGTTAAAAATCAGGAATCCGCAGCATTCCCACATAGTGAACAACTTTGTTTGACCCTTCCACAAGGAACATATCCACCATGTTACAGCTTAATCTGAGTGACGGTTCTGGAGAAGAAGTCGAAAATAGCTATAACACACAAAAATTCATAAAAAATTAGAAAAAAATTGCAGCGCCACCTGGTGAAAAAATTAAGAACTAGGAGTCCCAGGGAGTGTTCCTGTGTGATATCAAAGGAATCGAAGAAGATTTTTTAAGATTTTCCCCAAAAAAACAAAAAAATTCATTAAAAATCCAAAAATCACTGGACCATAACCATTTGAAAAAACTTGGTAGATACCCACCCAAGGCACATCCCCACCAAGTTTGAAGTGGATCTGACTGACGGTTTCGGAGAGGAAGTCGAAAATGTGAATTGTGGACCACGGATGGACGACGGACGATGGATGACAGACCCTCACAAAAGCTCAGCTGACTGACAAGTCAGCTGTGCTAAAAATCACTGGACCGTGATCATTTGAACGCACTTGGTAGAGACCCACCCAAAGTACATCCCCACCAAGTGTATCTGGCAGACAGTTTTGGAGAAGTTGAAAATGTGAATTAGCACTGCAATCCACATTAACTTACATATAGTAATCAATAAGCATGTATGCATAGGTGACCTTGAGGTCAAGGTCACCCATTATCAATCTTAGCCAAGGGTAGACAAGATGCACACTCAGACCAGCTTTGAAGAAAAATAGTGTGGAAAGTAATCAGCCGTGAGGGCCGTACGGACAGACACAGATCCCATCCTTACTATTCCTATGTCCTCTTATACCACCTTCAGTGGCGGAGGACAAAAAAATAATAAAAAAAAAACAAGAAAAAAGCCATAAGCTGTTATCGGTGTACTCTAGGCACACTGGGTAAAAAGCCCATCAAGGTAATGAATTATTCCCCTTCATCTTATGGGAAGCTTTAGGATGACTTTAACCTATGAAAATAAATATCTGCATTTAAAAAAAAATCTAGTTGGAAAAGGAAATGACCATTTCATAATATCTGATACCCATGTTTGAAAGAGTGAACTTCTGATAGCAACATGACACTCAAATCATATATATATATAACTTAAGGACTTTTGGTTAATTCTAGATTGCTGATCACTTTGATGACATTAAAGAAAAACATTTCTTTTTCAAAACTGAAACACATGTACTTATGAATTCTGTCACTTCAGCAGGCAAAGAGATCCATAAAATTGTTCCCAAATAACTAAAGTTTTTATATATACACCTGTATATTTTTTTTTGATCGAGATACAATTTATTATGGGTCATTCATTTTCAGAAAAGTCTAATAACTTGAAAGTGATATTGAACAGTGAAATATCAACTGTGTAGCAACTTTCTTGTGACACAAGTGCATGAATCAACCATAAACATAGACGTCTTCCACCCAATGTGTGTATGCATCTCCTCACAGCACTGCACAACTATCATGTCTTTGGTGTTACTCCCTGTGAACTTTCAAATCAAACTCAAGAACTTGAAACAATATCTTATTCCATATGTTTCAAAACACAAAAATAGTAAAATTCTATGCGAAAACACAACTTGGTGATGAACCAGGAAAATTGTAAACACTCACATCACTGAAACCCTAGAAAAAGGGTAGCATTACTGATTATTACTGGATTACCTTGATATACATGACATCCCCATACAGTCCAAACTTTGA
Source organism: Hermodice carunculata (assembly GCA_964020975.1). NCBI lineage: Eukaryota > Metazoa > Annelida > Polychaeta > Eunicida > Amphinomidae > Hermodice > Hermodice carunculata. The sequence continues at coordinate 98,576,368 of OZ026612.1, read as the reverse complement.
TATTACATGTCCGTTCATTCTCTGACAGATGACCAGAAGCTTGTAAACCCAGGTACACATGCCATTTAACCCTTTCCCCCTTAAACTGGCCAAAACTGGCTGGTGGTCAAATGTCATCTGCTTCAGTGTTTTCAACTAATTTCAACAGTTATGAAAAACAATTTGACTGAGAAATGTACATGAGACTTATCAAGATCACATGTCCCAAGTCAACAGCTTTCCTTGGCATGGGTTGGGCACTTAGTGCCCAACCCATGCCAAGGAAAGCTGTTGACTCAGTCTTAATTCAAGGGGAAAAGGGTTAATTATCACATTATCCTGAGATGAAAACACTTCCATCATTTTCATTTTTCATTCTATGTTTTAGCATTCTTGAAAATCTCACAGAATATATGCAACACCACAGTATATAAGGCCACCTTGAAATAATTGTTGGTTTGCAATACATCACACCATTAGGATTTTGGGGTCTCAAATCTCCTCATTAGATGGTCATTCAAAACGCAGTAGATTATTTTGTTAGGTTGCTATGGCTACTATAAAGAAACAATTTAATGGTGGCCTCAAAGTAAAAAAAAGAGAAACTAACTTTTTAAAAATGTCTTTTACCCATGTATATCATGAGTAATTAAGTACATAACTACCCACATCAAAATCGAAATGACATGTTTTAATCACTTTACCTGCTAATAATTGCAAACAGCATGGAACTATACTGGGACAAAGCATAACTTCGCCCATTACCCCATAAACATGAACAAGAAAGATGGTCAACAGCAACCAACACATCCCAAGGGAAAGTTGTTGGCCTCTGGCATGCTATCCTGAAAGGGCTCGATCATCTACCATTATTCTTCAATTTCTTTCATTGACACTAAAATACAAGAGGACTGTGACAGTCCTGTGCTCAGCTGACCTTACATGCACAGACTGAAGTGGTCCTGTGAACTTCAGAATGATTTCAAGGTCACCTTTGTTTAAGTCCATCATCACTGTTGTTAAAATGAACATATCCCTTTACTGTTTTTTTTTTCCAAAATTTTGACAACTTGCTAAAAATCTGAAAATGATGGTGCTGTTATGTAGTGACCACATCTGGTGGAGATCAAGTCCACGTACATTTCCAATAAGTCTGAAGTAGATCCAACTTACCATTTGAGAAAAAAAAAGTCAAGAAAAGTTAAAACACACAAAAATTCTGTTGAAAAATGAAAAACAATCACAGCACCACCTGTTGAACAAATTAAAGTCCAGAGATTTCCAGAAATGTTCCTATGCAATTTCAGCAATTGGCTTGGTGGTTGCGAAGAAGCATTTTTAAGATTTTGCCAAAAAATTAATTAAAAAATTCATAAAAATTACAAAAATTACTCAAGCATGGCCATTTGAATAAAATTAGTTAAGATTCATCCAAGCTACATTCTCACCAAGTTTGAAGTTAATATGGTTGGCAGTTTTGGAGAAGATTTCAAAAATGTGACTTATCATTGCAATCCCCATTGACTTGCATTTTTGTAATCAATGGGAATGTATGCATAAACTGATATGTATCTGCATTGAACAACTTGTGAAAATCAGATATGCAGAATATCATCATCTAGTAAACATTTTAGTTTGACCCTTCCACAAGCTACATTTCCACACAGTTGCAGAATAACCTAAGAGTTTTGGAGAAGTCAAAAATAATCCTCACACCCAAAAATAAGTAAAAAAAAATATAAAAAAAATTTGCAGCACCACATGGTGAACAAATTAAGGTCTAGGGCCCTTGGAAGTGTCCCTATACAATTTCAAAGCAACTGGCTTAGTGGTTTTGCAGCATATGTTTTGTTGTTTTTTTTTAAGATTTTGCCAAAAGTGAACAAAAAATTCATAAAAAATTCAAGAAAACAAAAAACAAAAACAATGGAGTGCCAACATTTGAACAAATTTGGTAGAGACCTACCTAAGGTACATCTCAACCAAGTTTGAAAGAATCTGGTCCACGATTTTGGAGTAAGAGTCAAAAATGTGCATTTCCATTGCAATTGCCATTGCTTTGCATTATAATCAACAGCAATGCATGCATTAACAGACAAGTACCTGAATTTTATAACTTGTTAAAAATAAGGGATCCATATAGTATCACCACCTGGTGAACAACTTTGTTTAACCTTCCCACAAGCTGTATTTCCATCAATTTCTCAGCAATCTAAGTGATACTTTTGCAGAACTTAAAAATAGCAAAAACATAAAAAGATCAGAAAAAAAATCGCAACATGGCTTGCTGAAGAAATTAAGGTCTGCGGGTCCCCAGAAAATCTCTCTGCAATTGGCCTGGAGGTTTTGGAGATTAATTTTTAAGATTTTGCAAAAAAAAAAAAAATCATTGGACTGTGATCATTTGAACACACTTTGTTGAGACCCACCCAAGGTACACCCCACCACATTTGAAGTGAATCTGGCCTGTGGTTTTGGAAAAGTAAAAAATGTGAATTGTGGACAGAAGGATGGATGGACAGCGGGCGACTGACCATCCTTCAAGCTCAGTTCACCGACAAGTCTGCTGAGCCAAAAAAAGCATTGAAGCAAACAACATGTAACCTGCAGTTAGTTTTGGTTGGCTTGAGGGTGAAAAGATTGAAGAATACATGTACAGATATATTTCATTGATCAGTTACACACTCAGTGAACACACTGTTGATCTGTAATACATTGTACATTTACTACTGACCTGTTATCCATTGTACATACATGTACCATATAGATTTTAACGGCGGCGTTTGGACATTTTGGCAGCGGTGGGCGGTGGACAGCGGCGACCAGCGGTGGATGGCGGCGACCAGCGGCAACAAGCGGACAGCGGCGATCGCCGCTGGTCGCCGCTTGTCGCCGCAGACTGCCGCTGGTCGCCGCAGACCACCGCCATCCACCGCTGGTCGCCGCTGTCCACCGCCCAAGGCTGCCAAAATGTCCAAACGCCGCTGTTAAAATCTACTAGTGGCATTGACCTGTTATCCACTGTACATACTATTTACCTGTTATACATTGTAAATACTATTGGCCTGTTATACATTGTACATACTACTGATCGTTTACACATTGTGTCATACTATTGACCTGTTATACATTGTACATACTATTGATCAGTTATACATTGTACATACTAAATTGTGTCTTAATTGGAGGTTGACTGGACATAGAGCTCCTGAGAGCCAGCCCTATAGGCCCACATATGTAGCATCAAAATAAACCACTTGACAATGTATACTGCCTTTGAAAATATGGAAGGGAAGTTTAAATGCAGGCAAACAAGTGTGAACAATATATGGCACATATGAAATAACACCACTTGTAATAGGACCTGTGACAGGTGGAGCCCTCTAGAGGTTGTTTTCTTTATTCCTTTCACAGGTCAAGAGGGGTAAAACTGACTTAAGAGCCATATCATGCAATTGATATGTGCTACATGTGGAAGCACTCCTAGTTTACACTCATAAAACGATTCCTAGTTTTCCGAAAAATATGCAAAGGCCAAGAGTTATACTCACCAGATTTGTAAATATGAATTCAAATCTTGTGTTATTGCATTTAGTAAGAACATACAGGGCTTCTGTGGTACCACGTAATTTCTGAAACCATAAAACAAAGCATATTATCCTCAAGTGTTCCTAAAATCAAGTTGATATCCCCCCCCCCCCCAGCCCCAGGCTTCATCAGGAGCATGTGCAGATTCGCAGAACTTTATTATCTTGCACATGTGTATGAAAAAAAAGCTGCATAGGTTTTACTCTACATGTGACGAAAACGCTATGGGTATAATTATGATGTCATGATTGAGAAGAGATTCTCGATAATAAAGTATGTTAAAACTTGAAATCACGTGTCTGTTGTGATTAAATGTTCCAGTAATATGACACTTCGAATAAAAAGATGAACCTGGTAGCACAGTCACAGAGAGAGTGATTAAAACCTGAGTATGGTATCAGTTATGTGCATGTCCTCTTCCAGTATGTACACTTGCATGCTATGGTTTGTACACCATTGCCTGATGAGATACATACAGGGGTATCAAAACCGGTCGCACACCTTTGAATGTGCCTTCATAGGCATTGTGCATTTGTTTTTGTTTCTGAAATCTAGGGCAGCTGAAAACTTATGCTCTGATCTAGTGAACACACTGGTACATGAACATGTACATGTATATGAGGACAACATGGACAAAGTGTCTACTCTCAGCATATAGTGAATGTGCGGAGTCTCTTCAGTACACATTTAAATATACCAAACTATGGGAATTCCACTCCCTTCAACAGTAACTGAAAGTCAGACATGTACTACATGTAAATGAGACAGCTGGAAAAGTGAATTTACATTATCTGACATAGATTCTACCAACCCACCCACAAATACACTCACAGCAAGTCATCACATACAACTTACCGACTGAGCAGTCTTTGTGGATATGTTGACAACGCAGTTGTAGCCAATGGCTGTGAAAACAGGTACAAAATGTTGAGAAAATTGCATACACTGTGAGGACAGGAAACAGGGTTGACAGACAATTCTACTTAAGCATAGGTATGCTGTAAAATATATCATATAACACATGAAGTGGAACATTCACAAGTGACAAACTTGACTAAGAAAAATGAATAAAATCACAAATAAAACCATGGTTACAGTTTGTATCATAGAAAATAGGTGTGAAAGGACTGTGGAAGTCCTGTGCTCTGCCGACATTGGATGCACAGGCTGCAGAACCAGGTCAAGGTCACCTTTCTTTATGACCACCATCATGGGCAAAAATCTAAGTGCTGCTTCAAGAGTGCTCAAGGGAGGATTCAAAACTATGGGTCAATAATCTCCAGTTGCAACTCATAACTCTCAATTAACTAAATTAGTCATGTGACATTGGCAACTGGGTCAAGTTAAAACATGTGCATGTCATTTTAGCCCAAATACAAGACCCAAACCATGTGCAACATTACAAAAGTAGCTGAAATAATTTTCCCATTATCAAGATCTAACAGTGTCAATATCCATGCTGACCAGTAAACTGTGACCTTGAATATACCTGTATGACATCTGTGTCATCTATGGGCACTGCAAAGCTGGACCTTTCACAGGACCATCACTGCTTACATTATCAAAGTCTTCACTCATACAATTCTGGAGTCATCATCTTCAAAATAAAATAGGACTGGATCCACCATTACCAAGGCATAAGTCAATCTGCTAGCTTGACATTTCAAGGGTAGTAAAAGGCTCAAAAAAATTGAGCCTGACTATTTGAACACCTTTGTTACATATGCATCCTAGGTAGATCTCCAACAAGTTTAATGAGAATCTGGCTAGCAATTTCACAGAAAAGGTCAAACATGTAAATGTCAATTGTGGATGACAGAAAAATGGGATAGATGTCTCAATCAAGCTACTGCCATATTTTGTCCTGTGTACCAAAGGTATATTTATGCATAGGACTAAGGCACAGCACAGTATAAAGAGAAAGGTTTTAGCAACTTTAGAGTGACTAAAGAAAATCCCTAGATGCTGTGTTCAGTATGCTCTATGGGCATAACTATCTCTGTTGCCACCTATTACATTAAAAGCTCAACTTATCCTCTTTACATTCATATCCATATACTTTGACCAATCTCCCAGAGTTAGTATTTTGCTAATTAGCATCAGTATTGGGTCATATCTCTGGAAACACTCCAGCAGAGTACTTTGAAGCTTGTGTTAATCATAACCTTTATACAGTAGCTTGTTACCCTTGCACATTTTGTAACAGTGTACAAAATATGGAGGGAGTTGTTTTCACTGTCAAAAATCACACACAATATATGATGTGTGATATAATGCTAAACTTGAACAGTTCTATGCCCAGACGATGGATGAAGACGTGTCACATAAGCTCAGCTGACTGACAAGTCAGCTGAGCTAAAAATTAATGGTATAAAATAGCGTTCAGAGAACGGATTACCCTCAGTGCACAAAATCTTTTTCCAGCTGGGACTCATAATGCTGTAGTGAATATTTCCAACTTTAATACACTGCAGTATTTGTACGTGACCTCTTTTTAGGACAGGTGCCAAAATATGGTGTAACTGCTCCAAAAATGTTATTGAGCTGTGATGAACCTTTCTTGAGAACTTAAGGTAACATGATTGTCCACTTGTTCACCACTCAGTTGGCCTTCAAAAGTTTCATAAAAAGTTTTAAAATTACTAGAAGTGAGTTTTTGTGTGAAAAACATTATGCATCCCCCAATCAGGCATGCCTCCCCAGACGCCACCCCTCTAAGAGGGCCACCATTCTTCTGCAGAAAGTTTGACCTTGACCTTTGACCTCAAAGTCAGATCTTAGCAAATTTAAGGGAAGTCTTGCCTGGGTACATAATACCCAAGTTTGATGGACTTCAATCATACCCATTTGAAGATATGTCAGTGAAACCATTTTATTTTGCAAGGCATTGTGACCTTGACCTATTACCTGAAGATCATCCACAAACATATGTAAAAAAAAATTGAAATCTCAGGAGTATCTGTGTCTAAAGTTTTGAGTGAAACTGGCATACAGTTTTGAAGAACTCAAAATGTGAATTACCATTGCAGACCATATTGACTCACATGGTAATCAATAGGAATGCAAAAATTACCCCCCCCCCCCAAAAAAAAACATTAAAAGTCCAAAATCCCATTGGAACATGGCCATTTCTATACAGTGGATTGATATCAACCCAGTGTATATCCCCACCAAGTTTGAAGTGAATCTGGCCAATTGTTTTGAGTTGGAAATGTGAATTAGCATTGCAATACCCATTGACTTGCACAATAATCAACAGGAATGCATGCAGTTTGACCTTTCAAGTTCACTCAGGTTTGAAATAAAACATACAAATAGAAAGCCCATAGGTACTTTCCAATTTATGTTCAATAGTAATCTTGGGCCTACGATGCACCATTAAGAAAGCATATGCCAATATGTGAAAACTGCTGAGTCAGCAGAAGAATGCAACCAGGATTTGACCTTGACCTTTAACCTCAAGGTTATATGTTATTACATGGGAAAAATTTCCCAGACCCACAGATAATTTGTACCAAATTAGGAGGCAATAGGTTAAGAGGGGACAGAAATGTAAGGAAAATAAGATTTGTGGCAGCGGTGGAGACAGTGGAAAAGGGACTAAACACTATATGCATCCCAAGCGGGATGCATAATAAGAGGAAGATTGTTTTCAATTGGAACATGGTCCATTATAATGTGCATCTCTGATAAAAATTTGGTGAAGCTGTGATGGATCTTTGTGCAGATATTATGGTAATCTCGTCCCCTTGTACCCCACTCAGATGGCCTTAAAATAAATATATGTACTTTTAAAAGTTTCATAAAAAGTTTAAATACAAAAAGAGAAAGCTGGTTTACAATAGGAACCTGATCCATTATAACATGTATAAGGTGCATCTCTGACAAAAATTTGGTAAACCTATGGTGAATACTTTTTGAGATATTGACGTTGACAAGACAGACAGAAGGACGACACTGGGGATGACAACACCCTTCGGCACTTGATGTGCCGAGGGTTATAAAAGTGACCAACTTCTCACTAAGCTGACTCAAGCATCTGCTTCAACTTGCAACAGAAGATACATGTATATACTGAGGAAAACCTCCTTATGTTGAAGCATGAAATTTCAATGTATAGCCAAGAGAACTACAATGGAACCTGTATTGACAGACCCCTCCAATGCGACACTCTAATCTTTCCAAGACCACTACTTTAAGACACTGTACATATTTATACTATCTTTCACATGTTATTGTACCTCTAATGAGGGACCACTTTTTTGTCTTTCTTGAGACATCACTTTTTGGATCTGGCCTTGGGGGTCGTGTCTTAAAACAGCATCCATTGTATATGATACATTATAAATCTACAACTGTGTGCAGTATCTTACATCACCTGATCATGTGATCTGAATAATTAGCATTCTATATCAACAGGTTGATTGTTCTCATGTGTGCACGTCTTGCAACAGATAAATACTGAAAAAGGTTAATCTATGTGTATGAAATTGATGTGTTAAAAAATGCACTCTTTTACTTCTTTCTTCCCTTCTTAAAAAACATCAATCTTTGGCAACAGGTTTTATCACAAAATACAAAGTCAATACCTCAACATTTCTGAGCTGTAAATGCAACATGATATCAGTGGGCTACATTGCAAAATTTTAAGTCATTAAAAGCCAGGCCTGGGCACTGGCTTTTGTATACATGTCAGACATTTTCTCCACCTGCCATATTGAATTACCATTAAAAATAATTTAAGAAGTCTACATACTTCTAATGATTAATAAGGTCATACTCACACAAATTAACCCTTGGCAAGGCTAAAGAATGCCAGATTAGTCGAAGATTTGTCACAATCAGTCGCCCTGAATAATATTGCCATGAACACAATGAAAACATAGTGCAGATGTAAGTTCACATTGAATATGATTTATGTCACCAGACAGCTTACAGTGTCTTGAATTTAAGGTCTGATGTAAATATAAAGCTATTTCCCGCCAATAGTTCAATCAAGACATTTACGGTTCGAGACCTCAATGATAATGAATACGCCAAAGAATGCCATGAAAAATGACAATTTTATGACTTGGTCTGTCATATTCCGAGTGAAGAGGATGAACTTATTCCAGTCAGCTTGTTTATTTCAATATAAGATCTGATAAATGTATGAAGCAAGCTACATCACAAAAAAAAAAGGTAAATGTAGTGACTGGCAAGGTATGGTACTTCCATGTACCCAATTGGAGTGCATTCTACTTACTTCAATCAAGGAGAGTCAAGTAGCACTAATTTCAGCAAACATCATGTTGATAATTATGTGTATAATTACAGACACATATTTTGTCTCTGGTTCTTATACTCTACCAAAAAGTTTGCATCAAAAACATATCACTATATGAGGGCTGACAGTAATTATGTGACATAGCTGGAATAGAATATTAAAATTGACAGTTTGATTATTATTTGCACAAATTTGGATCCTCAAAATACATTTTCTAGCAAATGTAATACACAAGTATGTACCTCGATCACCATTATTTCCTTTTGTATCTTCAATAGAATCCAACCGATCAATGGTCTTCTCTCCTGGTCGCATGTGCATCTGCCTGTTATGAATTAAAACATATATGTAATTATAGAAATCAATCGTTCTCGGTGACTGTTTCATGGCAAACAATCTCCTGACCAAAACCACTAATACCTTCTTTTTAATTGAAATACTTCATCGTCTCAAACATTATGAAAGTACATGTACATGACCAAATGCTGGTCTTACATGTAGGTATTATGGAACTTGTTACCACTTTAACATGTTTAATATCAGCAAAGTTCCCATGACAAATGGAGCTTGTGACAGTCACCTACTGTAATATTGTGTTGCTTGATTTTTTCCATACAAATAAATAAGTACTGTTCTTTTTTTTTTATAATTTAAGCTGCATGAAAGACTACCAGTTTGTATTGTTGGCAAGGTATCTGGCCACACTAGGAAAACTTATTCTGGGCCAACAGGTCAGACAGAACTCACGAAAGAAGTTGTTCATTTGAGAACTGAAATTTACTAGCAGGGCTGGAATTACCTGTTTGAGAAAATACCAGGCAAGACCAGTGGCGAGGGATGCCTATAGCAGCAAAGTCCCGACCGGTTTTGTTCTCTGTGAACTCATCAGGGGACATTTGAAAACAATTTATGTCACTTGCTTATATAGCAAGGGGGTAACATTGCTATGGGCCGTGAGGCAAGGTCACAAATATAGTACCTAGGCATCAAACTGATCTACCGGTCTAACTGCTGTCTTGGCAGGTAACTAAGAGTGACATGCATTAGCTATGTCACGTCACACAAGATCTGACGTATCCATTCTGAATGACGACTGGTTTGACCCTATGCCCCAATATCAGCAGCACTGCTGTCAGATACAGGACTATGTCCATCAATTGTGGCTATTGGAAGTACCTGTTTGCCTGGAGTCCTGGGACAAGCTAAAAATGCAGTTGGACAAGTTCATATTAAACTATGGTTTCCCATCGGGCAAGTTAGAATTTGACAGTTGGGACCTCAAGATCCAGAAGTTTCTCTCCTGGTGTGCACTGTTGGTAAACAATCTGTAGTGAAAGTGGGACATTCACTGTGGAGCTATTTCAGCAAGACACCTGACTGGTTCAAATGAATCTCGTGTCAAGCTTAAGATATACATGATATAATATATGTATATATTTATTTATTTCGTACTCAAAGTACAATGTCAAAAAATACAAATACAAGTGCAAATGAAAAAGCCTTGACAAAAATGCTACTAATGATCCAGGACAAACAGATTTTCATATGCCTTGTTTTTAAATATTAAGAACAACCTATCTAGTTGTTGACTTTATTTCATTCCAATTTCTAATGTCTCATTTTATGATTTCTGGAAGGAGCTAATGTCTTAGACTTGGACTGATTTACAGAGATCATATGTACAAGTGTGGTCCGAGACACACACACAAAAATAAATAAAAAAAGATAAAATAGATAGCTCTAACACATTTTCAGTGGAGTTTGCTGATATGAATCATGCGGCAAGCTCATTTCTCTCAGGGCAAGTTGAATGCACATGTAACTTGCACTCTGGGCAAGTTACAAAAAAATGTAATTCTAACCCTGTACCATTTTTTTCTATTTTCAGTGACACTTATGTTACAAACAGAAAACATTTCTCTCAGTCCTGCTTATAACTAGTGTATTTTTCTGCAGGCCTGTACAATGTGGTATCTTCTACACAAACTACAAACCAGCTTTAACCACTACATTGTACATACTACAGGCAATTGACTCTGACAGGTCAGTCTGAGCCTGGTGTTTGTAACTAAGTTACAGGTATATGATCATTTTAACAATGTATTTTGGTCACCAAATTCTAAATTATCAATACTATGGACACTGGACACCGGACACCTATTATAGTATAAGAAACATGCCAATGTGTTACATAGTGAGTAACCAAGGTAAGTGAGGAAAAAAGTCCTATTTAGGACATGTTTGACAATGTTGTAACTGCAAAGGTAAAATTTTGTTTAACTTGTGGAACCCCAATACATATGGTAAAACAGTGGAACCCTGACACATATTGTAAAACTTCCCTATACCAAACACGCTTTGGACCAGAAAAAAGTGTTTGGTATAGTGGGGTGTTTGGTATAGGGAGGTTTGCTTACATTGGAAGTATATATTTGGGACCTAGAAATGGTGTTCAGTATAGAGAGGTGTTTGGTTAGACAGGTTTTAATGTAGTATAAAACCTAGTGGAACCCTGTCACATACTGTAAAACCTAGTGAAACCCTGACACATGGTGAACAGGTCTTTAGTCTCTGGCCAACTTCCTATATGGAAGTCAAAAGTCACTTCCATCTTTAAAACAGGAGCCACCATGGCCTTTTTGAGTCACATAACTGTTTAGTCTTGCCTATCTTCTTACATGTAAATGCTGGAAAGATACACCTATGAACAATAAACTCAGAAAATGATCTGAATTCCTTAAACTTTTTCAGTGCCACATTTTGGACTGAGTCAATAGTTTTCCTCGGTCTGCTTTAGGCATGATGCATCCAAAGCATGCCGAGGAAAGCTATTGGCCTGGACTGTTACATTCTGTGCTGGTACTTGAAGTAAGAGTCTTTTTACAAGCAACATGAATCTAGTACCCTTATTATAATTCAAGTGATTTTGAATGTTTACTTGTCAGACGTATGTTCTAAGAAATAATATTCAAACTGGCACAATACTTTTGTATACTGTCATAAATACAGATCATGTACCTTTGTGCGGAAACAAAAATTAAAAGAACCCCAAGACAAAGCAAAACCAAAAATGAAACAATCTCACTTGATATCGTAACTACTTGAATTATGGAAGTAAATTGAACTTGTTCACAGGACAAGAGAACTTTGAAAGTCACTTGTCCTGATGAAGCTTTTACCTGTCACAGACAACAGGAACATAAGAATTTCTGTGCCCTATTTCACTGTTAAATGAGCACAAATGACTACCTGTTTCGAATTTGTTAATTCTATTCTATACAACTAGCACTCATATTCTTCTTTTTTTTGGGGGGTGGGGGTGGGGGTGGGGAGGTGAAGTCAAAGATGCACTTGAAAACTTATTTATTATCAGATATTATTCCAACACTTTTGAATCCACCAAAACTGGTTTAAACATGTAACCAAAAAACCCACAAAATTTTGTCACAACAGTATGGCATTTGGGATTATTACGTATACATGTACTATTGCCATGATTGCGCACAGGACATATATACAGTGGTGCCTGCTGTATGTGATAATCCCTTCTGCAAAGTGGCCACATACAGCTGGTGACCTGTCACCACAGGTAAATTTTACAAAGGAATTGACTCCTATGGCTGAGCCTAGTGACCACAAAAAGCAATGCGGCTGCTGACGGCAGTGGTTGCATACAGCAGGTACCACTGTATATACTATGATTTAACACATCATGGGCTTCCATTACTGTTCCATGATCACATCATGAACCACATTTTGGAAAACTTCCACGGAATGTTACTTTGTCTGCATTTTACCAATAACTTGACATTTTGTGAAAGAAACTAAAAAATGGACATTTTTTCTCAAATTGAAAGCATTTTCCTATTAATTTTGTCAGCAAACCACAAAATCACACCATAAACAGTCAAAATATTGCACAAAATAATTTTGTTGGCACCAGTAGATTACATTTGCAGAACACAGAACACCACACACTCCTGGGAAGATTAAAACTGGAGCTTTAACATTTTTTAAAAATTCACTTTGAAATTCAAGCACTTCCTTATAATTATTAGTAAGAAATTTCATCCTACTTTTGGCAGTGAATTAAATTTTTTCCCAAAATTAAAAAATATGTCTGATAGAAATCAGAAAGCAACTTACACGTATATGTAAGTGTTCTGATCAAGAAAGCATGAAATATGGTGCACCAAAAGTGTCCATTTGGTACCATTTAACTCATTCCATACTATGGTGAGAGGTCTTGGTCAGTGGTTCTGGCACTCCTGGCAAATTATGCTGCAGCTGCCCTTGCGGCAACTGCAAATGACTCACCAGGCAGTGCCAGAACCACTGACTTAAGACTATAGGCATGTTGGTACTTGAACAAAAGCTCTTTTCATGAAGAATTTAAATATGCAATTGTCGTCTTAAATCTAGGTAAATATACAGAAATATCAGGGACTGGTATGGAATGAGTTAAAATAACCTACAATATGCACATGACTTGCATTAGGTGTCAAATTAAATGCTTTCTCCAATGCAAGCAGATGTTACAGCTTTTCTCCCAAGAAGTAGAAATCTTGGAACAAAGAATAAAATACTGAATAAAGAAAACACGATCCCCATTGTTCACTGTGAACAAACAAACTATCTTGTCCATCAAAATGAGAAATTATGTTATTTCACTTTTTTTCCAATTCAAAATCTTCTCTTAAAAAATTGTAAGTTTGGTACAAAGATGAACCAGGTACACATGTAAGTGTAAGCACATTTGTTCTCACTAACAAAACACAAAACATTGAATTTACAGAAAATATATTAGCAAAAGTTGTAGCAGGGATGAAAAAGGTACCAGTTTATCCATCAAAAATGATTAAATGTGTATTATACATTCACACAACTTTATTTTATATACTTTAATACATTAAAGTCAACTACCTACCCTACCAATTCTAAAAAACTGGTGTTCCTGCAAAAATGTAGAAAGGATGATTAGAAACAGGACTTTCTCAAATTTAAACCCATGTGGCATCATTATTTACTCACTTACTATTTATCAACTTTTCCAAAAATGAATACCAACTTTTATTTTCTGTTTTTTTACTTGACCTTTAAAATACATAAATAACACCTAACATGCTGGTAGTATCCCTTCTAAACTAGAAAGAAGATGTGTATGATTGTGACCACAGAACAGCCAGGTCTCTCACTGGCAACCTTCGGCACCAATCAGCTAGCCAAAAATGGGAAACACACATACCAACTGCACCAATTCCCCATTCCTAATGGTTAAAGAATGCAAAAAGAAACTTCGTAGACATGCCCAGGACTGGACTGGTTCCTTGAGTTTTTAAATATATGTTTTTTAGGCAGTTTTATGCCCCCTAAACATGAAGAAGTGTTCACCTTCACGAGCATCATAATTAATGTTCGATTACAATTTATCTATTGCGTTTATGGAAAAAGTGAAGGAACCCAACCTGGACATGACTACGAAGTTTCATTTTGCAAATTTTTGAGTTTTTAATTACTATATTTTTGAGAATTCTGAGAAAAATCTCCAAATCGAACTCTTTTGGAAAATGTCAATTTTTTGCCAAAAAAGGATTTTAAAATTTTTTCTTGGTGTATATATAATGCAAAGATCCCAAGCAACAAGAATTTATATAGTTTTATGGGTCTAAAAATAAAAACCAAAACAGGAGAGTGGGTTGAAGACAGCACTCCTGTAAGTGCCTAGCTTTGTTTGTGCCACCTTAAAAGGATCCATTTTTAAAGAGTAAAGATGTGAAATATATGTTGTGTAAAGTCAAATTTAGGGTCATACGTAGTCACACATGCAGAAATTAAATTTTAAAATGTCTCATTTTACCAATCTTCAATACAAGTCTGTACCGAATATAGAGGCGTCTGAGTGCATACAGCTGAGGGAAAGAACTGAACTATGCTGAAAGCGTTGGAAACTCAACAAAGCAAGCTGCACAGCAGGGACCACAATGTTTAGACAGCAGTTACCAAGGTGCAAACTCTGATAAGAGATTGCAGATTGGGCAGCGCCAGCATGGGTAAATATCATCCTTCAGAAGCCCCTGTGTTATTCCTCCATAACCCATTGAGCTGATGCCAAACATTGACAAGATTACCCGTATCTGCTCACACAGAGGAAGGTAGCACTGGTAGAGACACTGTGTGGTCAGGGACCACATTCCTTATTTACTCCATGCTCAGTTGTGTGAAAGTTGGGAAAGTTGCATTGTTATTTTGCCCACATTGTTTTAGATAGGCAATTTGACAGCTTGCGCTTCCTCGCATCCCAGCATCCTGTGCAGTGGAAGTCACTTTCACACCACATACACACGTGCAAGGCTATCCGCAAAAGGGGTTATGGTTTTATATTGTGAGCATCTACAACTTTCACGGATCGTAAATGAATGTTGCATGTTTTTTGATATATTGTTTGGTCAGATATTCTGCATAATACACTGTAGTACTGAAGTACCCACTGTCCACTGTTGTATCATTGTTGTAGCGATCATACACTGCAGTACCCATTGTTCACTTCCGTAACATTGTTGTACCGATCATACACTTAGTAATAAGTCTGAAGTGCCCATTGCACTACCGGTACAGTAGTTGTAACATGTCGTACAGATCATACACTAGCTGGTCAGTTGTACTTGAAGTACCCATTTTACATTGTCGTGCCGATAATACACTGTTGCACTGAAATACAAATTTGTACATTGTCATACCAGCAAGCTTTGAACACACACACACACTGATTTTCTATGCAGCAAATCATTTTTTCTAGGCGTATTCTGACCTACATTGAATGAGGGATTGTCATTCATTGACCATGATCAGGTAGTGGCAAATCTGCGAGGCGCGCTGCAGTCACGTTCACACCTTTGGTCTCAGCGAGTCAGCGTGACCCACTGCATAGCACCAACAGCCGGCAGAGGTGTTGTAAACTGGTCAAATAGTTAACGCATGCACACATCAGAGCTCTTGGAGACCGGGAAATTCAATCTGAGCGTATGGGAAAAGCCCCGGAGGCAATCTTTCGACGTGCCAGAAAGTAGTTTGTTTACATATTTACATCTGAAATTTACCTCAACTTTGATCGTTTAATATTCATAAAGTATATTAGGGAGCATAAAAATGGTACTTTAAAACAAAGCTATATTTTGTTTTTGTGAATTGTGTTAAGTCTCATGCATGTAGGTGCAGGCGAATTTGTGCAATGGCCAATTTTAATTGTGATGTCCATTCCCGTCGAAGTTTCGATTTTCCAAGATGGCGGCCGCCATGTTCTAGTGCAATCGAGTAGTGACCTACATTTCAAATCGGTTGATATCTGTTTTATTTTTGGCCATCTATCGTTAAAATTACATTGAATAGATAGTCAATGAACTAATCATGATGGTACATAGTAATTATTTTACCGAAAGAGTAAAATAGACGGCGTATTTAACGGTCAGCCATTGCCGTTGTTCTCGGTCTGAACTTGCTACAATCCATAAAGAAACCATCTTTTAAATCGTCCAGTACCCATGTTACTTTGTTTCATCGGTCACAGAAATTACAAAAAATTAATAGTTTATGACTTATTCGTCATTTTTAACAGAATATTTATTATTCATTGTTTGATCGTGTATTCAACGCATAGGGGTCTAAGATATGTTGACAATATACATTGTAATCAAAACTTTGTATTTTTTGGTTTTTTTTTCTTTTAATATTTATAATTCATAATAAAGTAGATACTAACTGTTGATATGTATACAATTGTCATGTTTCCAGATGCATGTTTTTATGAATAATGTGAAATTTATCCCAATATGCCAAGTGGATCCTGCATCTGGGCAGTGTGTTCACTGAACCGTGACATAGTGAGCACAGGCAAGGTGGGTCACAGATCTGGGCCCAACACCTCTGTATAATTGATGGTGGCAAAGCACCAAAATCTGCAACATTAAAAACTGCATAACTTTCTTGTTTGTTAACTTAAAAAGAAGAAAATAACAGTTATGAAATCTGCACGACTTCCTCATTCCATTGGTATAAAAATTATTTGGATATCCCCAAATTCCCAATTTAAATTTTTTCTGCCTGTCCCTACCATGATTGCAGGATACTCCTAATTTTTGAACTGTAGGGACCCTATTCAGCGACAGCAGCGCTTTAATTAGTTTGCAGAGTTCAAGAACGGTGTATAATGGTGAAAATCACACATGACGCAATCTCTAAACCAAAATACTCACTGAGGAGAGATGTCAAACCTGACATCTCTGTCTTCCCACAAGTTGTCAGCCGCCATTTTCAAACAACTATTTCTCCAAGCAAAAAAGGTCAAGGACACACTTTTAAATACTTATCAGGGAGCTAGTTAATTGTATTTTTTTCGACCACAAATATTTTGGGTGGTAAAAATGCAAATATTAGTTCAAGAAGATGCCGAAATAAGTAGTTTACATTTATTTATTCATTAGAATAGTCCCGCACTGATATGACCTCACCGGAAGTCAGTTTAGGAAGAGGCCGTGCGTTTTCCAAACGACAACAGGTGAGCTTGGAAAACGACACACCGACGACACTTTAGGGAGTCTGACATATTTGACAGCATATTCAGGTAAATGAATATACGTTTTAACACACAGCACTTGATAGAGCATCATAGTTTGAAACCAATTGGCAGTGACTGTTCACAAGTCGAGTTATTGTTCAGTGTTGTGTGTCAAAATATACAGCAGGTCTGTTTAGCGTTTCTCTTGTCAAAAGTGTTCAACTTCATGGCAAAGGACTTCATGTAAACAATATATTGACTGACATGTCCAGTACGCAGGCTAGGGCCTTTAGACAAAGTGACTTATTCATTCAATTTCAGTTGTAAAGTAAGGTGCAGAGAAACTTTCACCTATGATATGACATGTACCTAAATGAAAAAAAAAAAAAAATGGATGAATGATCTGCACCAGTCTATATGTTGTGCGCTTTTTACCGATTTACGCGATCCACAGATGGCCAAGTGCATTCAGACTATGGATCTGCGTTTCATGCACACATCGATATGTAGTGCAACAATCCATGGATGGCACAGCGCCTTCATCCGACGGGGGCACTGTACTGTAATATGTAACAGGCTGTGGAAGCTCCCGAAGGCAAAGTGAAAGTACTACTCGACGCTTTGTCGCCCTACTGTGTTTGGTGTCTTTCCAAGCTTGATTCATATTTTGCGATGACTGTGTTTTGTGTAGTTCCCTACAGCCTGATTCATATTTTCCGTGCAGCGCCGCTTCGCTCGTTGCTCGAGTATCTGTACGACGTAGCGGCGAGGCAGGGAACCAAACAAGGCCATAGCCTGGGGCCGGTGAGCGTTTATCTTTGCTTATCAACTGTCATTCCCTGAAGAAGGACTAATGATCCGAAAATTTGAGAAAAATATTAATAATTATGTACACGACAATGACCTTGTTCTGTCATTTGGGTTAATCTGTCGCAGAGAATGAGTCAGTTTTCATGGGTTCTAGACTGCACTTCCGGTTCCTGTTTGCTTCAAAAAACAACTTCCGTGCTGCAAGCAATTCAGGCCATCCACTAGCAAGATAAGGGAGCATGAATTAATTTGTTTCCTGTACGCACGTAATGGTTTAGCTCCCGTCGGGAGCTATTATACGGGCACAGTGCAAAGATGGCCACACGCATAGTACAGCAATATTATATTATCCATACATTATCCAAGATACTTCAGAGACCTGTCCAAGTTTGTGGCCACATTAAAAAAATATATATGTAAACCAAAGTTTCCACAAGAGTGCACTACTGCCTAAGTTCTGGCGGGGCTATGTCGGTGATCACTTAGTGTATGCTGCGTGTTTCACTCTGTGACTTTTACCCCAAGAACCGCATGTCTTTATTTTGTATAGAAGCACCCTGTTGATCCCAATTACACAATAATGGCAATATCTCAATCCTCTCACCCCTGCCTATTCCCTATATTCTGTTACCTTCCCTTATCAATAGGGCCACCGAAAAAATGGTGACACTTGACACGCCACTCAACAGGTAATGCTCACTGCAGTCCACAGAAAGCACAGTGTAAATATGAACATGGTGTGAGTCATACCACTCGTCACAAACAAATCGAAAGAACGCACAGCATGATCTATCAAGGTGTGGGGGACCATAGATTCATAGAATCTGCAGCACGATCCAGCAAGAGCACAGATATGCAGATCGTGCACAACATATAAAGAAGGACAAGACTGTCAAGAGTGGAACGCACAGTCAGTATTATCGCTGACAAACAGTAATACCCTACAGGAATTATGGCAGTGCATTTGCCTGGTGACTGTGGTCTAACCCTATATTGCATGGCAAGATTGCATGCATGCTTTGTCACACATGTGGCAATGTGTACTGCAGCGGATAAACTGGCATGATAAAGAAATGGCTGTGGGATATAAGAGATACTAGATTGTGAGCAGTGGAATATTCAGTTATATGGACCAAGGTCCATGTAACTGCCTATTGCACTCCTCACAATCTAATATTTCTATAATGTGAAACTACAAGGCGATACTCCAACTGCAAACTTGAACACATGAAGTTTACATTCTGAGTCAAATCCCTGGGTGATATTGTGGGGCTGGTTTGTAAGGAAGCCGAGAGCTATCTGGAGATTTGGTCTGGCGATTATCCCTGTCATATCTTGGGGGCCTTAACCCTTTCCCCTTTAACCAGTCAGTGGTCAAATATCATCTGTTTCATTGTGTTCAACTAATTTCAACATCAGTGAAAAAAATTGAGAATTGTAGATGCGACCGATCAAGATCACATGTCCAAAGTCAACAAAGTGAAACAGCTTTCCTTGGCATGGGTTGGGCACTAACTACCCAACCGATGCCAAGGAAAGCTGTTGATTCAGTCTTCATTCGAGGGGTAGGTTAAACTATGTTCAAAAAATGTTTTGAAACCAGATGCATGATTAAGAGTAGACACCATGTATGTCCTACTGGCTGTTCTTAAAAGACTCAAGTGAAGAAGACTGTATTTTCAATGGACTGCATTGCTTTGTTGGCAAAAACAGGGTATGCATGGTAAAGTAGCTTCCAGTATATGTGGGAAAGCAAAGTAATGTTTTAGGTTTGCTCAGATGCGACCAATATCAGATCTGTCAAGCAGTGAAGGAAATTGCAAATCTATGTTGTGTACCCAGCTTGAACATAGGGGTGCGATCAGGTACCCTTACCAGAAAGAACTTTGCAATAAAATTGAAATGAGCTGAAGGACACGGCAAGTAGCCAGTAGATGCTGCGGCAGTGGTGTGCGACACATTTTGACTCATATGAATCTCATCAGCTACTGAATGGATCTCATTAAGAACATCACTTTTACAGTGAGATGTAACAATTGTGTTGTTACGTAATGTTGTGCATAGGTGTGTAATGGGGACTGAAACCAAGTTTCAGTCTGGTAACCACGTAACTCACACTCAAACGGAAGTTTGAAATTGTTTGTTTTCCAGATATGGTAAATAAACAGCCTGTTTTGGGTCAACTTGTGCTGTTTGACGGTTGTGTTTACCAGCTGGAAAAAAAAATTGCATCCAATGCCCTTTCACATGGGCAGGCAGAAAAAAATGGAATTTTTGTATCTGCATCCATGGGAAAATAATATTTGAGATCTCTAAATTATTCATTATTGTGCACCGATGTGTCAATAAAATGTCCTGGGGATCATGAGGTGGTGAGCTTGGTATTAAAAATTTAGCATTATACAGAGTGAGTAAGCTCACGTCACCATGAGGTTGAGGATGGCTCCATGGAGGATAATTTGTGAAGCCAATGTTTTTTCTAGAGCTCCAGTGGTAACAACTTGGTACATTCTAGGAGAGGAAGGGTTTGGATTCCAGTACCTGGATTTGTAGATCAAGTCCAGTGTGGTCTGGAAGGGCAAAACGTCTGCCCATTGGTTGTGAATCTAAATGGTTCTGTATGTATCGGAAATATTTGTGTAACTTGTCCCTGAGCAGATGAAGTGTTTGGTAATATATTGCTCATTGCAGATATTGCAAGTGAGTAAGTAAACTAAGTTTAAACTCTCACAACAGATTTGATCTGGAACCACATAGGTCCTGCCTGTCTGAGTGCTTGTAACACATCCAGATGTGTTAAAGCAAGTGCAATATCTGCAACTATTGCGATGATGTGTTTTTAGCTCTGCTGACTTGTCAGTCAGAAGAGCTTATGGTCCTCGGTCGTTGTCAGCAATTCACATTATAGACTTCTTCTCCAAAACATTTGGCAAGATTCACTTCAAACTTGGTGGGGATGTACCTTTGGTGGATCTCTACCAAGTTTGTTCAAATGGTCTTGCTTCTGTGATTTAAAAAAAAAAAATGTATGGATTTTTTTTGGCAAATCTGAAAAAGTCTTATCCGAAACTACTCACCCTTTGATATCACACAGGAACACTCCTAGGGACTCCTAGCTCTAATTTGTTCACAAGCTGATCTTGTAATTTTTTTTCTCCTTTTTTATGATTTTTTGTGTGTTCTTGCTATTTTTGACTTATTCTTCAGAACCATGACTCAGATTAAGCTGAAACTTGGTGGATATGTTCCTTGTAAAAGGATCAACCAAAGGTGTTCACTAGGTGGCACTGTTATGGATTCCTGATTTTTAATGACATTTTTTTTTTTCAATTTGGGTGCTTATCAGTGAATGTACCTTTCCTATGGATTACTATGTAAGTCAATGGGCAGTCTAATGCTTATTCACATTTTTGACTTCTTCTCTGAAACCCTCATCCAGACTGACCTGAAACATGGTGGCAGTGTACCTTGGGTGGGTCTTTACCAAGTTTTTTCAAATGGTCATGTTTTTGTTTTAAATTAGTGAATTTTTTATTTCTTAATGATTTTTTTTTGTTTGTTAATTTTTGGGACAAATTTAAAAAAATCTTCTCTAAAACCGGTTGCCCAATTACTTTGATATCACAATAGAACACTTCTTAGGACACTAGTTTGTAATTTGTTCACCAAATGGCACTGCAATTTTTGGCTTAGCTAACTTGCTGGTCAGGCTGAGCTTTTAGGAGGCTGAGTCGTCTGTCGTAGAAATACTTTTAAATGTCATGTGCACTTAGCTAAAGCTCAACACAGGTCTATTCATTTGCAACCTTGATTTTGTAGGACCAGCTTTATGTAGGTCAGCGGAGCACGGGCTGTTCACGAAGCCCTCTAGTTTTGTTTTATGCCCGTAATCCCTGGATGTTGAGGTGGGTTCTCTGTATGTCTGATTCTGGATCAGATCACTATGTCCTTGGGATTTTTTGCTCTCTTGAAACCTAGCACTACCTTTTTGTTAGCCAGTAATGTGGCATTACGTGAGGTCTCAAGAGTTTTCCAGTTGTCCTGGATTATTTTCTTGAGGGGTGGTAGTGCTGGATTGTATCTGGTGAGCAGAACTAGTTTATCCTGGTCATTTTGACTTACTGCTGAGGTGGTTTTCAGTGGATTGTTCCTATTTGTGGAATTGATATGACTAAGAGCTGACTGTAGGAGCTGGTCAGGGTAGCCTCTGTTTTCATAATACATGTATACAAGATTTTGGGTGCTTTGTCAGCAAAATCTTGTGGTTGATTGCAGATGCTCTTGTCCCTAAGTGGTTGGCTATAAGGACCTGCGACTATGGAATGTTTGCGTAGCACTGATGGAGATTCGTGTGTATCTGTCGTTTTTACAGGAAGCGTGGTATATATGCTTTGTGTAGATCGTTGATTTTGACTGTAGTGTCAAGACAGCTCATCTCAGTGGTGGATGATTCAGAGGTGAACTTGATAGTAGGGTGGCAAGAGTTAAGGTGTAAGACAAATTGTGATAATTCATCTGCACCAGATGACCATATATAAAATATGTCATCTACGAACAACCACCAAACCAGTGGTTGTTGTAGATACTTCAGGAGGCAAGTTTCCTCTAAGTGAGCCATAAATAAATTGGTGAACGATGGAGTGATACAAGTCTCCATTAGCGTACCACTTATCTGTTTGTGATGTTCCCCATTGAACTCAAAATTGTTGCAGTTCAACACCAGGCTCAGTAATTTAACCAAGATTGGTTTTCCATGGGGTCCCTATTGTGGATGAGTGCTCTTGCTGCACTGCGTAGGCCTTCAGGGATGGGGATATTGGTGTACAGGGATTGTACATCCAAAGTGACAAGAATGGAATTTTCTGGAAGTGGGGGGGGGGGGGGGAGGGATTCAATTTTGTTTACAAAATCTGTGGTGTCCTTTATGTGGCTACGAATGCTTCATTCGCACTTAAGATTGGACAACCAGGTGGAGGGACTATGCTGTTGTGAATTTTGGGAGGAGATAAAAGCAGGTATTATTGGTTTGTTGATGTAAAGATAATCACGCATCTTGTTATTCATGCATTTATTTTCCAAAAGTTCAGCCTGGGTGCTTTGCACTTTTGAGTTGTACAGTGAGGTTAGGTGAACCTCTGGTTTTACATAGTGATCTGTGTCAGGCATTTTTGGGGGGCTTCTGCTGTGTAATCCTTTGTGTTTTGTATTACTATGGCTGAGCCCTAGTCTGCTTTCTTTATCACTATGTCCTGATTGGCCTGTAGTTCTTTTAGGCCTCTCCTTGCATCCACAGTGAGATTATCACACTTTGAGCAAATCTTCTATGTGTATGTGTATGTATTTGGGGAGAGGGGGTTCTCGACCTTTCAGGAAATTCACGAAGACCTTCAAAACTGAAGTTAGAGTGTGTCTAGGACTCTGAGAAAAAAAATATAAGTGGAAACACTGTTGTGTTTAAATTAGGTTTTAAACCAGTGCATTTGGAAATCAGGTTTTTGCAACTGAAAATGAAATTACAGTTTATATGAAGTTTGTGTAAAATATAGAATTATTGCTTCCCATAATAATTTTGCCTGTTTTTTTTGTTTTTTTTTTCAGTAAGTCAGACCTTGAATACACCAGGTTGTAGAAATGGGTTCCAGATCCAGGTCAAGGTCACCATTAAATAAAATGGTGAAGGAAAAAGAGGAGAGACGGCACAGATCTCGCAGCAGGGAGAGACGGCGGAGGTCTCGAAGTAAAGATAGGTTTGTGCATTGTTTCATGGTTATATATCATCCCTGAACTACCATATTTGATCTTGTCAGAGTTATTCAGCATTGTTTTCAGCAAGGTGCAGTTTTTTTGCATAACAAAAACATTTCTGTGTCAATATATTTGTTGCAACCGTGGGTAAAGCATTGCAGAGAAGTGTGCATTATGATTTCAAAGCAGTACAACATTTTTACACCAGTACATGTAATAACATGAAAAGGTCAAAGAATATTGTGACTCTGATGCTGATATTCATTGTACTCAGCTCCATTTGAATACCTGTTGCATGCATCTCCATAAAATGTGCAAAATAAAAATTATGACATATACATGCTCCCTACTCATTGATAAAGCAGTTTGGAATATATTATGTTATACCAGTTAGCAGCTTGGCACATCACTTTTTAACAGAAACTAAATGTTTTAACATTTTCCAAATGGTCAGTAAACTTTAAAGTGCAGAGAGGAAAGTTAACTGATTATGCCATGTATGTGATATCAGATGTACCAATACAACAATATATCACGCTTCATTCCAGACATAGGAGTAAAAGTCATGAGAGGCGTCGGAGCAGAGAGAGGAGGAGGAGTCGTAGCAAAGACAGGGAGCGACATTCAAAACGCTCAAAGCGGTCTAGATCGAAAGAAAGGAAAAAAGATAAAGATAAGAAGGAGAGGTAAGTACACATAACAGACTGAGTGAGAAATGCAAGTACATAATCATGAATGTACCATGGGAAGCTGGTGAAGATCACTGACCATGGACCTCTCACCATTAGGTTTATTTGGCAAGAAAAAAACAACAACTATTCCATTAAAGAAGTGTAGAAGTACTGCAAATGAAGATTATCAGAATTTGTTTTTTAATGTAATTGCCATGTGAGAACACATTTGGAGTGTAGAAATAGAGAATCCAGTATGGATGGCCCATTGGGAATAATGTTGGGATCACTCGTTGTTGGATTTTCATGTTTTCCCGAGGCTGTGCTGAGTGAAAACATAAAAATCCAACAATGAGTGATCCCAATGCTCAGCAAAAACATGAAAATCCAACAAGGAGACCCAAGGTTATCCCCAATAGGCCATCCATACTGGATGTTCTTGCTCCTATGTGTAAAAGGGGCAAATGTGCACCAAGTGAAGCTATATCAGAGAAATAAGTTGGAAAACGACACCTCTCATTGATTTGTCTACTACTTAAAACCAATGAGTGACAAACCAAATGTTGATTACAATTTAAACCTTATCCTTCATACCCATGCAAGATAACCCGTTCAGGATAAGCTGCAGACATTGGAGAAAGTGTTGATTGTCCTGTACAACTGGAACAAGTGTATTGAAGACTGCAACTGCCACACTTCCTGCTAGTCCACTGCAATACAGTGAAACTTCATGATAACAACACTTAAATATCTGACATATTCACTTTATGACACAAGTTTTGAGGGACTTAAAGTCAAACTACTGTACTATTCAACTCACTGATGTGACACGTTATGCAGGGACCAGATGGTGTCATTATAGTCAGATGTCGCTGTCACGTGGCAGGTGATCTTGCACCACAGATAAGTTAAATGAATGTTATCCAGTGTTCAGGAAAAATTGGTCATAAAATTCATGTGGTGCCTGGACACAAGTATTGTTCCTAGCTAGTACCACAGCATGATAAAACTAACTTGAGGCCAGAGAGGATGGGGGGGGGGGTAACAGCTGGCTCATTGTCTGCTTGTGAAGCACTGAAAGAACATTTGAAGCCAATACATCAGCATATATTGTTTGTGGAACTTTCTGTCTGACTGCTAGCTCTGTCATATTCCCAGATACATACATGTAGCTGGTGCATCTAGGGCTATTTTGTTCTACTTCTAC
Source organism: Hermodice carunculata (assembly GCA_964020975.1). NCBI lineage: Eukaryota > Metazoa > Annelida > Polychaeta > Eunicida > Amphinomidae > Hermodice > Hermodice carunculata. Next base: position 98,550,551 of record OZ026612.1, on the reverse strand, counting down.
AAGTTGTTTATTCAATTAAAAATTCCATTATTATTTGATACAAGTATGATTTTGTTTTTCTTTTATGATTACTTTGTAGTAGAACAGAGGAGGACCAGCCAAAGAAGATTGTGCCCTTGTCCCTGGAAGAGATGATAGCCAAGCGCAAAGCAGAACAGGAAGCACAAAGCAAGGTAGGGACAATTGTTTCAGGGGTTAATACACAGCAATACTTGATATAAAGACCACCTGGCATGAGGGACCACCTACTGTACATTTACAATGTTATGCCATAATGTATTCATCCTGTTAGGCAGCCCCTCTACTTTCTGGCCTTGTGGGATTGGCCTATAAGAATTTACTTGACAACCAGTTCAGTTGTTCTACAGACAGTTCTAATTTATACCCTTTGTGTTTAATTTCAATTGTTTGCACCAATATACTGACAGGAAAAGTAAATTTTTCTTAGTGTTGTATTTGGAAATGTGGTACTTGTCTTTAAAGAGCCTTCTACACGGGTCATTTTGCCATGGGGCTGAATGGATCCTGGCTTGGCTGCTGGTCACCAGCTGGAAAGGTGTCAACTGTTGAACACACATAGTGGTGTAGGGATTATAACAGCACTATAACTGCTGGCTACCCGATGTGTTTCACACACCATGCACACTGCTACTGGTATATCTTGCCAGGGTTTACATGTCTAATGTGTGGGCTATAACTATAATTATACATGTATCAGGGTTCCCACAGGTCCTTCAAGTGCTTGAAAGTACTTGAATTTGCTACATTCATTTTCAAGGCCTTGAAAACCTTGAAAATCCAGAATTTTGGACAACGGTCCTGGAAAAGTCCTTGAATTTTATTTTTAAGCATCACCCAATGAGGCAAGTTGCCAAGGAATATGAATATTTTCCACAAAATTTAGCATTTATGAACTTGAATCACATTAAGATGAACACATTCTGCTGTCATTTTCCTTTGAAGTGGCTGGCAAATTCTATTTGTCAAAATGTAACACTGCAAATGACAAAGTATCTTTTTGCTTTTAACCCCCTTTTAACCCTTGTAGGTTTGACAGTTCTTATCAAATCAGGCCTAACCAATTATGTGAGCCTTATTTACATGTACAGCCTACTTTCTGAGAAATACACTGTATCAAACATACAGGTAACAAAGTACATCACCTTCCTAGAAAAGAAACTGGGGCATTCTTGTGAAAAATGTGCATGGAGATAGGTACATCTTCAGGTCTAATTTTGCCCATATGTAGTTGTAGCAGTTTTTTGTTGACTAGATAGAGTCGATTTCAGGAATACAACCCATACTGGCTGTAGGCCTACATAAGTCAGACTCACAGTAAACTCATAAAATGATGCATATTGAATTTATCTTTAAAAGGACTTTCGGTAATATGATCCACATATAGGCTTCTTTGTAAGTTTGTGGACAGTCTACTGCCTATTTAAAAAATTGAGTCTGATTCATACATGGTTGGAATAAATAATAAATGTAGAATAAGATGCATTGGTCTTATTAGTAGAGGGTTGAAAAGTGATGATTTAAACAGTTTGTCTGTTGTGTTCTATTGCTGGATCTGGTCCTTGAAAACTTGATTTAAGTGCTTGAAAAAGTCCTTGAAAGTCCTGAATTTACTTTTCACGAACCTGTATGAACCCTGCATGTATACATAAATGTTATTTCTTGACAGAATTGCTTGTAGTATTGATACCTTGATGATGATGATGATGATGATGATGATGATGATGATGATGATGATGATGATGATGATGATGATGATGATGATGATGATGATGATGATGATGATGATGATGATGATGATGATGCAGGGCTCAGCAATTCACATGTCTCATTGCCTAGGACAAGTCAGATTTAATCTCGAGCAAGTTAAAATTAATAGGTATTTGCCCAGTCGGGCAACCATTTTTTTTTTCGCTGGGAACTCTATACCTCAAGTTTTCATGACACAGTTACAAGTTGTGGTTGTTTGCAAGGCTGGCTTTATTTCTGTCAACACAAGCACATATTTGTCATACATACTATTACCGATATCAAAGGTACCGGGAATTATTGGGCCCAATACTTTGGGGGGATGGTCACACTGCTCACCGTCAGTGTGATTTGCCCCAATGATGTCAAAGCAGCGTCAAAAAAATAAAATTTGCATGGCAAATTCATCTGCAAATTAACACTACATGCCACTTATTGGTGGGTTCTAACAGTGTTGTTAAAAAAAAGATCATGTATAGGTGCCGGGAGACGACTTCCCGGGCAAAAACAGCACACAACTGCCGGTCACACGCAAGTGACAGCGTGGAGTGGATCTGTGATGAACCAGTCTCTCGGACTGATTTGGGACACATTTGTTAGTTCCCTCTATCCCCTACCTTTGCGTATTTACCTGTGACTCCAAATTATTGTTGCAATAAACACTGGAATCTTTATTTTCGCATGCTGCAATATAAAGGAAGCTTCCTGTTTGTGTGTACCCTTCGCAAATTACGGCATATTCACACATGTTCAATGGGAATTTGCAAGTGACACTAAGCAGCAAATACATTTTAGGGTAAATAGTTTTTCTAGGCCTTAGCATTGATAGCAAAAAAAATGTTTATAAAAGTTATATTAGGGCAAGTGGATTTTGAAATCTACTTACCCTGCAGACAAGTGATTTTTTAAAAAATTGTTGAGCCCTGTGATGATGATGGTGGTGGTGGTGGTGTGGTGGCCCATTTTAATTATCATGACATGGTAAAACCATGTCATAATAATTACAATGGGCCATCTATTAAGCATGGTATTTATGTACAGAAATGAAATTTAACTAAAAATCCATAACCTTGCATCCTACTTAAACTTTACATGGAATGTTGCATTTTTTTGTTAAATAACAGTAGCTTCTGTGAAAGGAAAACTGCTGAAAGACCATGGATGTGTTTATATCATTTCTGATGATGTAGTTCTTGCATAACAATTGTTTCCTTTCTTCCCTCGATGATTTCCCTCAGCCCAAGTTCTTGACAAAAGAGGAGCGAACAGCCTTAGCGTTACAGAGGCGGCAGGAACAGGTGGCAGCACAGCAGAAGGCCCTGGAGGAGGAACGCAAACGACAAGAAGAGTTCATGAAATCAGCCAAAGACGGAAGGAGAGGTAAGACTGCAGATATGAATTGATTAGTGGTTTGAAGGTGGGATGGTATGCACTGCACTATAGACCAGTAAATCAGTTTAATAAATGCTGAAGTTAAATGACACTTGTGGATTTATATTGTACATGGATTCATACACTTGACAGTGTAGCATGGACATGTATATCTCGTATCAGTGTTTCTTGTATGATGAAAGTCTTGTTCAAAATCAATCGTCAGACGCTTATGCTGATGTGCCCACATGAGACTTTTTCCCAACAAAAATTACCAACAAGTTTGCAGTGTTGTAAATATCTTAGGACATTGTCATTACTGTAGGTATATGATATTGGGAATTGGTTACCAGCTTTTTGTTGTGCACTCAATATGGCCACCATGTGAGGAGGAAAGCTTGTGATAACACCCCACTGGGTTAATACTTGCATGTACACTATCCTCAGCAAAACATGACACTGAAGAGTTTGAGGCATGTCCTTTCTGTGTAAGTATGTGGGACCTAGTGCCAATGTTTGGCTTGCAGCTGTGTATGTTAACCCATTCCATACCAGTCCCTGATGTTTCTGAATATTTACCTAGATTTTAGACGACACTTGCATATTTAAATTCTTCATGAAAAGAGTCGTTCAAGTACCAACATGCCTATAGTCTTAAGTCATTGGTTTTGGCACTGTCTGGCAAGTCATGCTGCAGCTGCTGCGAGGACAGCTGCATCATGACTTGGCAGGCAGTGCAGGACCACTGACCAAGGACTTTGACCATAGTATGGAATGAGTTAAAAAGCACTAAAAAGAGCCCAATGTTGAAAATGTTTATCTTTTTTTTTTTTAATCAATGATACACATGTACATTTGATTTAATAGTCAAAAGCTTTCCTAGGCACAAAGCTGTTGAATTAGTCTTCAGAGGGTTAAGGGAAGTGTGCTCTGATACGTGCGCTTACATGTAATTAGAAAGTTGTCCTAAAAACTGCCATTGAGTCCAAATCTAGTTGTGTGGATCATCTAAGACTGCACTGTGAGTCAATTTTATGTGTGTTATTTTGATGTCATATGGTTTTGAATGGTCCACTGCAGATGACAGAGATTATGAACGTGAAAGACGAGAGAGGGAACGCGAATGGGAAAGGGAAAGAGCTGAACGTGAAAAACGGAGAGAGCGAACACAAGATGAAGATCCTGGGGCCCAAGAACATGCAACAGATGGCAGAGACAAAGAGCGAGAGGTGGATGCTATAAAGGTCTGGGTCTTGTATTTTTGATCAAATATCACAAATGGACAGCATGTGTTTGTTTAAAGTGAGACACTCTTGGTTAATGGAATATACAACCCTCATGATGCCTGCCATTGGTATAAATTGTTGAAAAATGTGTTTACCTTACCAAATAAACAATTACATGTACACAGTATGTACTTTACTGGGCACCAAGTTTGTCAATACAGTGTATGACACCTCCTGTCACTGTAGCATAACACGGTAACTTCAACCCAACTTCAAATGGCAGAGAGATGGAAATAACCCCAATACATGTACTATCATTCAGCATCAGTTACATTCTCAAAAGGTCTTAAGATTATTATTCAGAAAAAAATTGCATTTCACCATGTTTTGAAATGTTGCCTTTATTGTGTAAAGTTTGCGCATATTTATCTGTCCCAGCAAGGGTGCAGCCACATTAAAGTGATGCACCATGGGAGTTTCTTTTTTTTCTATCCATCATTCAGGTTAGCTTTTTTCTGCAAAAACCACTGATGCTTATAACACAATGTGAAGCATGGAAGCTATCTCAAAGAAGTATGAGCATATTGTCGGAAACAATTAGTGATGGAATTTGTTTATTTCTGTTGCCAAAGTTGTTACCATTCTTTTGGAATGTTTTACCCTAAACTACAAGCATCAAAATTGACCAAATGTACCAATCATCATGATTCTTGTTGCTTACCTGTTTCTTATCACTTGTGGTCAGTCCGTCAACTTGAAACCTTGAATGGATTTTATTGGCAAATTTACACTTACAAAGAACAACTTATTAGATGCTCAAGACATCTCAGTGAATAAAATCATTTGTACATGTAAGCAACAAAATACTCACACAAGAAAAACTGTGCATGTTTGATAAACCGTAAATGAACAGATGATGTTTTTGCATGAGTACCAGCTAACGTGGTATGTAATATAAGCACACTCCGCCTCTGCCCCCAGCCCCACCCAGTGGCAAGGCCAATTTTGTAATAATCTAATTAAGCACCCTGGGTGCTGTGTGCCAGGAATATGAAACTTCATTTTACAGAAATATGTGCCTGTCACTCCCTATGCAAATGAAATAAAACTGATGATCAGATTTGTGCTTAGATCAGAATTTATGTCAATTGAAAGATACTTTTCCTTTCATTACCCAAGAACAAAGTTCTGTCTCTGCGAAATTGAAATGTCTAAGAAAGTAAATGTTTACTTTCCATGGCCTTACAAAGAAAGTTTGTATTATGTAAATTCCTGCAGTGCACTGTCACATGTAAGGTATAAAATGTTAACCCTTTGGGCAATGCTGTGACCCATGACCTTGATTTACATGGTTGAACAACTCTAGTTGCATGCCTTGTCAGGAATACAATGATTTTTTTTTTTTAAACAGGAGAGGTATCTTGGTATTATAAAGAAGAAGAGGCGTGTTCGACGCCTGAATGATAGGAAGTTTGTGTTTGACTGGGATGCAGGGGATGACACATCAGTGGACTACAATCCAATCTACAAAGACAAACACCAGGTGCAGTTTTTTGGCCGAGGTCATCTGGCAGGTATTGATTTGAAGGTAAGCTGGGTCTGAAGAAAGCAAAGAGAAAGACACAGAATACAAATGTCAGTAGAATAGAAAGGGGAACCAACCAATTGCTGAGAAAATTATCTGCTGACTTTTATATGTTTTTGCCATTAAATTTACAGAAGACAGGAGGGATGTGCATGGTCATGTATCATTTACCTAACTAAAATAATCATTTTCACAATGTTTACGAGAAAAGCAAAATATGTGTCATGACTATGTGCACAACCTTTTCATATTATATCAAAGAATTAAGTTCCACCTCCCAGGAAGACTTTAACTCTTTCGTTGCCAACTGCGACTAAAGTCGAACCTCTCACGACAAACTGCTCTCAATTATAATAAGGGTGCTAGATTTAGATTCCTTGTGAAAACACATTTCGTTCAAGAACCAGCATGCCTATAGGCCCATAGAATATAATGGTTCAGGTCAACTGCTTTCCTCGGATCGCTTTGCGTGCAAATGCACCCAAAGTGGACCAGGAAATCTGTTGACGCAGTCCAAAAATTGGTGCTGAAAGAGTTAATCAGGGACGTGCTATAGATGGACTACCAACGGCGGGGCCCCCTTTGTACCATCTATGTTGCCGCGGCTCAAGTGATCGGGTGTTAAAGCGAGCACCTTCAGTGCTGAACAAACACAACTCCACGGTCCGCGCTGGCCGCTGGCAGTCTCGTGGGCCAGGTCACGCGATGAAAGGCGAGAATGATCGCGTCACCGACTGAAATGTGCAAAATTTTTCACCGTGTTCCACATTTTAAAGTCAAAATTTAGCGTTACGCCTGACTCAGCTACAAGAAATGAAACCACCATCATGATCCTACCGGCATACACTATCCATCTAAAACTACATTTTTTATTGCTGATTACGGCGTAAGGAGTTATTACGCACGCAAGTTGTCTAACTTTGCATCATTTTGGACAGAAAAAATGCAAAAACTAGCCCTTTTATCGGCCGATTTCAATGAAAAACACATGGATGGACTCGCACGGTTCTGATTCAAACGATGAGACTGGTTGCGCACGCATAAAACTCTCTGTTTTTGAACTTGGTACAATAGCACACCCGATGTAAGTAACCCGATACAACCGAACGCGGAAACATAGATGGAACAACAATCAGACTGAGCAGGGGGGATTAACTTGAGCGGCACTACTGAACACACTTTGTAGTCGTCGCGCCCAGTTGACCACTAAAGGGATTAGCGCCCCCGTTGGCAGTCCATCTATAGCACATCCCTGAGTTAATTGAAAAAGTCCTCATTTGCCTACAAACGATCAGCACCTTGACTATCAATTGGAACTGCGACAGGTACTTTATCTATTACTCATTGTTTATGCACTTCAGCATTCGCAAAGTTTTACATGTAGTTCTCATTGTAATGTGAGAATATATATTTAATATATTTTTTTAATCATACGGGAATTTCTGTGTGTATTGGCACTTCTACACTATACCAAGTTAAGTCCTAATTTCAGAATTCCATCCTCACAGCAATTACCCAGCTATAATGCATTGGGTGTGTAGCAATTGTAAGGACAATGCTTAGCTGAGATGGCTAGAATAAATCTGGAGAGATTTTACTGAAAGTTAAAATGTGATGTGACTATACATGTACTTTTGTTTATGTTTTTCAGTACCAAAAGAAAGAGCACTCTAAATTCTATGGGGAGTTGCTGGAAAAGAGGCGGACAGATGCAGAGAAGGAACAAGAAAAGTAAGCATGGAGTAGGGTTCATATGTATGCTCTACAGTCTATATGCAGGCTGTACAGTCTATATGTAGGCTCTACAGTCTATATGTAGGCTCTACAGTCTATATGCAGGCTTTACAGTCTATATGCAGGCTCTACAGTCTATATGCAGGCTCTACAGTCTATATGCAGGCTCTACAGTCTATATGTAGGCTCTACAGTCTCACTTCAAAATTTAGCACTGAAAGAGTTCAATATGTATATATGAAAAGAAGAGAGAGAGAGAGAGAGAGAGAGAGAGAGAGAGAGAGAGAGAGAGAGAGAGAGAGAGAGAGAGAGAGAGAGAGAGAGAGAGAGAGAGAGAGAGAGAGAGAGAGAGAGAGAGAGAGAGAGAGAGAGAGAGAGAGAGAGAGAGAGAGAGAGAGAGAGAGAGAGAGAGAGAGAGTAAAATATTATTGTTGTACATGCAGTCAAGATTAATGTAATCATTCTTGGCCTTTGATGACCCAAAATGGACATAAATATGATGACTTACTTGGCATGCAGGTGAAGAGCTATCACCTCCATGTCAGTTTTAAAAATTAGATTGAAGTACTGAAAGAGAATTACGCATACCACTTAATTTTTATTTTCAGCCTTTGATTGATGGGAACTAAAGTCTGAAATATCAAGCTTACCCAAAACAAATTTAAACACTATAGCCCTGTATTTGTGTGATTCACAGGAAACGGTTGAAACAAGTGGCTAAAAAGGAGGCAAAACAACACTGGGATGATCGTCATTGGGCAGAAAAGAGTCTGGACCAGATGAAGGAGAGAGATTGGCGTATATTCCGAGAGGATTATAATATTATGTGTAAAGGTGGACGCATTCCAAACCCTATTCGCAATTGGAAGGAAACAAAGAATTTGCCATCTGAAATCAGTGATGTGATACAGAAGCTAGGTTATGTGGTGTGTATGACCGGTGTTACTTTCTTATTTTTACAGCACATAGGCCTAAATACATTGCAGCAAGAAGAAAGCAGGTTTGGTTTACAAATTTAGGTGTTTGGGTTCTGTGACCTGTGTTGTCTACATTGACATTTGAAAAAAAATTGTTCATATGTGTGTTTGTGTAGTGTACAGCATTTGGATTTTATAAACTCAGTTTAAGAATTTGAAACTTGTATAGATACATGTAGATAGATAGACAGACAGACAAACAAGTAGAATCACAATTCTCTTTGTGTTCAAATTACAATGAAAAATCACCTTACGGAAATGACCACTCTTTTGTGGTTCACAGGAAACAAATACCTTTATGTATATTTTTTTCTAGTTTCTCTCTATTCAATGTGCAAAAAAAAAAAAACCCAAACAAACAAAAACAACACACACACACCCATTTGCTGCCAAATTTCTACACCAGTAATCAGTATACACTGTGATCCATCAAGTTCAAGATACTGCATGACAGTATGCAGTGTTCAAGTGTAGTGAGTGCTGGTACAGCCCTGGATTTGGGGGATGTTTTCTACTTTAAAATGCTTAATTTGTACTACTGAAAACAACAGTAATGGATTTCATTGAAATGTTGATTATGAGGATTTGGGATTCTGATATTGTCGTCACCAGAATGCCAAATCCTCAGAACGGCAGTCTGAATTTATTTTTGATGATAAATCATGCAAATACCCCCTCACTCATGTCCGTCGGTAAACTTTTGGTTTGTAAGCGCCATTACTTTGAAAGTTTTGATGTTTGCTACATATAACTTTCAGGACTTATAGGATGTATGAAAATCTAGCTTCCTTTCTTTGTTGACATCAATGTTGGTGGTGCCACTTATGGTATTATGTAATATACAGGTCAAAATGTGAAAATCTGTGACCGCAATGCCATCCACAGTTTTCAAGTTAGCCCAATATAACTTTCAGAATTTATAGAGTGTATAAAAATCAACATGTTGGTTCCTTTTGATGTTGGTAGTGCCACGTACAATATTATGCAATGTAGGGGTCAAAATATGAAAATCTTGTGAACATCTTTAATTTTTGGCAGATCTTCACCAAATTTGTGGGATTGTGAGGGAGGTCTAAGTCTTAAGTTGCTAATGATACTGGTGGTGCCACCTATAATTTGATGGAAATTTTGAGCCAAAATGTTTTAAGATATAAAATTCCATATCTTAAAAAGCAATTGGATTAGATTTGCCATATGTATAGGATATGTAGACAATGTCCAAAGGTAGAATATTATATAATATCAGTAACCTTGATTTATTTTGATCTTAATATTCTGTCCCAAGGTCACTGAGGACCTGAAGTTAAGGACTCACAAATTGTGGTCTTGGTACATGTACATACAACAATATCCATCACAGGAATTATACAAATAAGCTATTATTACATGTGGAGTGAAGTGCCATTTGGTGGACTTTTTATACACTGAATGTACATAGGCTTTCTATGTTCAGAAGCCACTTGAGGAATCACAACTTTGAAATGAACAGGTGCAATATAGCCAGGGTGCCAGCAGAGCATTAGGCCCATGAGCCTCTTTTTTCAGTATCTAGTGAAAAATACAGAAGGTTTGTGATTACTTATTAATCCTCAGTTAACTAGCAGCAACAGTAAACATGTATATGTAACCACCTCATCACATATTGTTATCATGCTTTTGAAGACAATTAAAATAATACATTAAAGTTTCTTTAAATACTTTGCGAGTAGGGGTGTTCCACTTTGTGTTGCAGGAGCCCACGCCCATTCAAAGACAGGCTATTCCTATTGGTCTACAGAATCGTGACATCATAGGTGTTGCTGAGACTGGCAGTGGTAAAACAGCAGCATTCCTCATTCCACTGTTGGTATGGATTCAGCAGCTGCCCAAAATAGAACGGTAAGCGCAGCTTTCCTGACTGTAAGGCACCAGATTCCAAGGGTTAAGCCAAAAACACCTAGCATAAGATAAGTTATGAATAAGAATGGGTAAGCTTTGTTTGTGTATTCATTAGAATTATAGTCTCTTATAAATTGAATACTATGAAAACTTCATTGCTGTGTATATGAAAGCAAACCGACTTTGATGAGTTCAAAAAAAAGGTAGGCTAAAGCCTGTCATTTGTAAAACTGGAATTGCACTTGATACTGAGAACTGCAAGTGGTTATATGCAAGCCTATCTTTTTCATTGTAGTATAATGTGAGGCATGTGTGTATGTTCTGAGCACTAGTTTTACTCTTTCTCCGTTTGACTTGGGCACAAATTTTATCACTCAGAATTCTTTGAAAACTGAATGTGGCAGCGTACATGAGATGATAACGTGCCTCTTTTCTTTCAGTGTGTTTTGGTTCGTGAGGTCACCAGAGTACATGTAGCATGAATGTATTTGTTTAAAGCCTTTTCTATGTTAAATATGTACATCTTTGTTTGGGATACCTGTGATATATGGGTACAATCTGAGTGCTGTTGTCTTGGAGGTTGGTAAGTTTTCATGTCTTTTCAAATTGCCCATCCAGGGACAGATCTAGGCCTTCAAAATTTGTAGCCAATTGGGAAGTAAAAAAGTAATCACTGCAGAATTAAACCTGACTCTTCATATTCAAATAAATTAGCCATTTGCAAATTTTTTTAGCCAAATAAATGAAACATTAGCATTTGGCTATTGGCACCTGTAGTCCCTGTTCCATCTGCTGGTCATAGGTGTCTGTCTGAGCATTTTCTATGCCACAGTATCTCAAAGACAGCTGGGACAATTTTGCTCAACTTACGTGAAAATGTACTTCACAAGACCAAAATAAACTGGTCAAATTTCTGGGTCACTGAGACTTTCGGGGAACATATGGATCAATGCATGTATGGACACTTGCTCAGATGTGTTGGCTGTCTTTTTCAGTATAGAAGATGCTGATCAAGGGCCCTATGCCATCATCTTGGCACCCACTCGAGAACTGGCTCAACAGATTGAGGAAGAGACACTTAAATTTGGTAGGCCCCTGGGGATCAAGACTGTGGCAATCATAGGAGGTATTTCAAGGGAGGAACAGGGCTTCAAATTGCGCCAAGGCTGTGAGGTAAGAATGGTGTCACTGAACTAGTCACACCCACACATTCATATTTTTTTTCAAGATACATGTCAGTAATGCCTTCAGTAACAGTTAAAAGGTTAAGTTAAACCTGTATCCCAGGCTTTGTGCTAACAAAAGTCTTGGTTTTTTAGCAGAATCCCTAATGTTTATGTCATTGTGCAGTCTAGGTTGCTTCACATAGCAGATCACTGTACATACATGATGTTTGCTTCTAGGTTCCTTTACATAATAGGTCCTCCATCGTCTATCCACAATTCACATTTTTGACTTCTGCTCCAAAACCATCAGCCAGATTCTAATCACTTAAAACTTGGTGGGGACGTACCCTGGATGGGTCTCTACCAAGTTTGTTCAAATGGTCACGTTCCAGTGATTTTTGGATTTTTTTATTTTTTTTCGAAAATCATTAAAACAGGTTTAATAGGAAAATTTAACATGGAAATTTCTTGTAATGGTTATAACTTAAATAATTTTGGCCAGATTTGTGCCAAACTTGGTAAAGATGTACCTTTTAAAGTGTCTACCTATTTTGTGCAAATGGTCATGCTCCAGTGATGTTTGGACCTTGACCTCATTTCCAAGGTCACAGGACAACTGACACTAAATTAATTGTTCACTTGAAAACTTGAGATCTGTTTTGAGTTAGGACCTTGATGTTGCACATGTTAATCGATATCTATGAAGGTCATGTTTAAGGACAGTACATGAGTGACCTTGACCTCATTTCTGGGATCACAGTGCAACATACATGAATTTTACTCTTCACTACACTAGTAACTTGTTTCAGCATTAGTAGGTGTGTTTCGGCGTTTCAGGGCAGCTCTGGGTGTGAGACAGCGTTAGCAGGCATTACAAATGCTGGAAAACGCCGACTAACGCTGGCTAACGCCAGCAAACACTGTGTAATGCTGGGAACCGCTCTGAAACCCAGAACTGCACCTACTAATGCCGAAACAAGTTACTAGTGCTATAACTTAAGAACTGCTTGAACTGGGACCTTGATGTGGCACATGTTAGTGTTCTTGTATAAAGGTCAGACTTACTCAGTACATGGGTGACCTCGATCCTATCCAAAGTTCACAGAGCTGCAAGTATGACGAATGTCTAGGTCAGCTGAGCATTGGCTGTTCACACAGCCCTCTTGTTCTTTAATGTTGCCACATAAATGTGGTGGACAACCATATCAAGTCTATTTTCCTTTAATGTGGAAGTGTAAGTATGGAGTGTGACAATTTCAAGTCAGTTTTCCTTTAATGTTCCCATGTAAGTGTGGTGCACAACCATATGTCAGTTTTCCTGAAATGTTGCCACATAAATGTGGTCTACAACCATTTCAAGTCTGTTTTCCTTGAATGTTGCCATGTAAGTGTGGCATACAACCATATAAAGTGTGTTTTCCATGGCAACTAAAAACTTGTGTTCCTGTGGCATGTAATATAATTTGCACTTGATTGATGACCCACATATGGACTACTATTAATATTCACGGAGTTCTGTTTTTAGATTTCTTGAAGAGCACATTCTCCCAAACAGTGAATAACTGATAAACTATTGTATCTAATTTCTTTGCAGATTGTGATTGCAACTCCTGGTCGTCTGATTGATGTGTTGGAGAATCGTTACCTTGTGCTGGGCAGATGTACATATGTGGTTATGGATGAGGTGTGTATCACAGCATGGATACCATTCTATTAACAGCACATATCTTATGTAGTTTCATAACCAATTTGTTCACCATTGCCTGAGAGAAGGTCAGTGCACTGCACCAGGCTGGTACAAGATCGGTGTAACGTCCCAGTGCTGTTTTGTGAGTTGTTGATCTGTAAGCCTACAGCTGTTTCATCTTGTAAAGTGCATGAATAGCTTTATTTAGAGAAGTAGAATGTGATGAAAATCATAAATTGGGTCAGTAATTCCTTTACAGAGACATGAAGCATGAATTTATGCTGTTTTAGATAAGAAATTTTTCAAGTAATTTCAGTGATTTTGATTCAAAATGAACTAGTACATTTGTTTGTTATAATGGAAACTTATTGGGTTTTCATGAGAAATACCTATCATCTCTGTATGTTCCATTTTTGAACCACAAATAGTAAGTCAACCTTGAGTGTTGCATATTTTTGTATTGAGATTTATTTTAAGAGCCACCACCAATATTGCTTCCTATGCCTGTGTAAATGCATTTAATGTGTTATGGACTCTGTCAAATTTTATTGTTGGTTTTAGGCTGACCGAATGATTGACATGGGATTTGAGCCTGATGTACAGAGAATCTTAGAGTATTTGCCGGTGACTAATCAGAAACCAGACACAGAGGACGCAGAAGATGTGGACAAATTGTTGGCAAATTTCTCATCAAAAACAAAATACAGACAGGTAAGAGATTGATCAAATGAGAGATCCTGAGAGCTACATGTAGCTTGAGGAAATACACATCACAACGTGGACATTTGTTAATAAATGTATAATATATCCTCTCTATACTTTCATCAACACTTGTCTTATCCTTTCGTTTGGTAAATGTAAGTGTTTAGAAAAATAAATAAAAATTTTAAAAAGAAAAATGGAAGACACCATCAAAAATGTTTCATTTTATTTTTCCAAAATTAATAATCGATGAGTATCTTTCTTGAAATAAATCAGTTCTTTTTTCTTGCTGCATGAACTTAAATGGTTGATGACCAAAAGTGATTTAAAAGAAGAGAGGTCACATTTTATAGCTGGAGAAAAGGCATTTTATGGATTGATATCCTAGTTACTGTAAATCGACTTTATTCATGTCAGTGTTATTATTTTGCTGATGGCACAAAATTGTGAAAATAAAGACAGAATGAACAGTATTTCAACATTAATTCAATAAAAAAACCCAACATATTTATAGTTCAGCAAAAATATCTGTACACATAAAAGTAAATGCTCTTACAGTAAAAGATGTTTGGTGATGAGTAAAAAGTGAGCTTATATATACTAACACTTCAGTTTAGTAAAGCTTTATGGTGGTTGTCATAGTATAATGTTATGTTCATAGTGTAAACCCAATTGTATATTGAAATTGCCAGCCACTTTAGAGTCACTGGTGAATAATGCCCCTCGCTGCAGGTCATGTTTTGGTGAACAGTTTCCATTTTTGATGGTAAATTGCTGTGAATAGTGTCCAATCTTCAAGGTTATGTGAACAACTGATAGAACAGTATTTGGCTTAAAGCTATGATCAATTGTTCATTGATTGTATTTTTACACTGAAGTTGTACAGATTTTTTTTCCGAGGGTTGCACACAATCATTGATGTTGGTGGTGTACATGTATGTTTTTTTTTTTGTTTTTTTTGCAGACTGTCATGTTTACAGCCACTATGCCTCCAGCAGTGGAGAGACTAGCACGCAATTACCTACGTAGACCAGCTGTAGTCTACATTGGATCTGCAGGCAAACCTATTGAGAGAGTAGAACAGATAGTTTACCTGTGTCAACAATCAGAGAAGAGGTAAAAAAAAAATTACCAGTTTTAGATTTACCAGTTTTTGTTTTTTTGTATTAATTCTGGAATGGGTGTCAGTTTGAAATAGATAAGGGAATTATTTCTCAAAAAGTGCTTGCAGTAACTGTCTTCAGAAACTAGGTAAATTTCTCATACTATCAACTATAAAGCTTCAATAGAACAGCACTTTTGATATGCTTTGAAAGATTAGTATGTCAAGCATGTTGAGACTGTGTATTGTGACAGACAGTGTTAACATAAGAGACCAAAGAGTTCCAGAAAGCAGTTATGTGATATTCTTATGATATGGTTACCTGCAGGATACCATGAATATGATAAACAAACAGAACCCACAAGATTAGTACAATATATTGTTGTGCATATAAATTGTAAAATACAACAGAATTCTTACTACACAACAGTATGTACATTGTTCTTTGTTCCAATACCCTTCTGGCTGTTCTGGGTCTCTTATTGACTTTATTCTGTGTTACTCAGAACACTTTTGTACTGCTGTGATGCTTTGGTACTCATGTGATGCTTTTGCTTCTCTTGTGACACTTTGTTACTCCTGTGACAGTTTGTTACTCCTGTTGGCAGTTTTGCTACACCTGGGATACTTTGTTACATCCGGGGCACTTTGCTACATGTCTTATAGTATGTAACCATGTGCTTGCAGGAAGAAGTTGGTACATATTTTGGAACAAGGCATCGATCCTCCAATTATTATTTTTGTCAATCAGAAGAAGGGTGCAGACGTGTTGGCCAAGTCACTGGAGAGAATGGGTGTAAGTAGGGGCCTGCAAGGCGCTCTTACATTTGTCTGTCATCTTCGGCTTATATAACTTAGACTCTCATCTCGTGTTGCCAAATGGAAAAAGAAGTATATCAGTTTATCTGCCTCTCATGACACGCATATCCCAATGTAAAGAAATTGCATTGATAATGGTAGCAGTCTCATCATAGTATCTACAAATGCCCCTTTTAAAGATGATTTATGTGTATAAAGTATATGTTAAAGGATGATTGTTTATACCACTGGAAAAGATATGCTCCCTTTGGATAGTTATTATGACTGCCAAACTGTTCTGTGTGGACTACAGACATGGTTTTGTTAGTTTTGTATTTACATGTCTAAAACATACAAATTTGCATAGTACATAAATGTAGGTCTAAATGTCCACTCGTAAGTACTAGTTTACTTTTGGCTATGTGTAAGTAATTAGATGTGTAACACGAATGTTTAAAGTGATAATAAATAATTCACATTTCAAAAGTAAAAGCAAAATTTTTCCTGGTTTAGTATATTGCCTGAGAGGAAGAATAAAAGTTACATGATCATGTGCCTTTGTATCTTTTTGGTCAATTTTTTGCTTTGGATTTGAGGCTCTTTTGTATGCTACATACTTACAGATGTTGTTTACAGGAGTCCTAACCTAGGTTTTGTTTATCCCAGACTGGAAATTAAGGCAAGCCCTACTGTCCACAACAAGTAAAAACTTTAAGTTTAATATAGATGTAACATGCTTCTCATCTGGATTTTTTTTTTTTTTTTTCAAAAGCTGCTAGACAAATAAAAAAAATGCTTAATGTCAAGCCCTGGTATCTCACCTGGTATTTTTTTGTCTTGTCAGTTCAATGCAACCACACTTCACGGAGGAAAAGGACAGGAGCAGAGAGAGTTTGCACTGGCCAGTCTCAAGGGTGGGGCAAAAGACATTCTGGTGGCCACTGATGTGGCTGGTCGTGGTATCGACATAAAGGATGTGTCCGTGGTCATCAACTATGATATGGCAAAGAACATTGATGGTATGTATCCTTTTAATGCATGGTTTGTCAACTTCCTTGTTGTGCACAAGGCTGTTTTTCTATCCCCCTCCAGCTGTTATTAACCTTGTGATCAAGATATTAAAAGCTTTGCTTTGCACACTGGGTAAAATCCCAGAGTACCGAGAGGAAAGGTGTTTCTTGCCACACTGGGTACAATCCCAGAGTACAGGGAGGAAAGCTCTTCCATGGCACACAGGGTACAATCCCAGAGTATAGGGAGGAAAGCTCTTCCATGGCACACAGGGTACAATCCCAGAGTATAGGGAGGAAAGCTCTTCCATGGCACACAGGGTACAATCCCAGAGTATAGGGAGGAAAGCTCTTCCATGGCACACAGGGTACAATCCCAGAGTATAGGGAGGAAAGCTCTTCCATGGCACACAGGGTACAATCCCAGAGTATAGGGAGGAAAGCTCTTCCATGGCACACAGGGTACAATCCAGAGTACAAGGAGGAAAGCTCTTCCTTGGCACACAGGTTAAAATCCCAGAGTACAGGGAGGAAAGCTCTTCCATGGCACACAGGGTACAATCCCAGAGTTTTGGATGGAAAGCTCTTCCTTGGCACACAGGGTACAATCCCAGAGTACAAGGAGGAAAGCTCTTCCTTGGCACACAGGGTAAAATCCCAGAGTACAGGGAGGAACGCTTTTCCTTCGCACACAGGGTAAAATCCAGAGTACGGGGAGGAAAGCTCTTCCTTGGCACACAGGGTACAATCCCAGAGTATAGGGAGGAAAGACTAATCAGCTATGCCATTTTTTGATGGACAAAAGTGGCAGGCAGTATTTATGATGCTGGACTATTTTTGGTAGGTTTAAATGACACAAATAAGCTAAAGGCAAGTAGCCGTGGATGAGGCGGCGAGTGTGCGACAGGTTTCGATTCAGCTGAATCTCATCAGGTACTGAAGGGATCCGGTGTGGGCCATCCACATTTATATTGAGGCGTAACAATTACATTCAACTTGTTACATTATGTGCCGTTACGTTGAGGTCTGCCCAACAGACACTGGAGGCTTAGTTTCAGTCTTGTAAACACATAACTCGCGTAATGTTTCTGAAATGTCTGCATAACCTGCCCCTGAGTGGGCAGTGTGTGTGTCTGACATGTTGCGTTTTGCAGATATTGCAAGTGAGTAAGTAAACTAAGTTTGAACTCTCACAACAGATTTGGTCTGGAACCACATACATGTAGGTCCTACCTGTCTGGCTGTTTGTAACATGTCCGCTTGTGTTCAAAGCAAATGCAATATCTACTGGAATTGCGGTGCCACGGTTCTCTGGATATCTGAATCTGGATCAGATCAGTATGTCGGTCAGATTCTTGGCTCGTTTGAAGCCTAATACCACCCCTTTATTAGACCAGTGATATGGCATTGCATGATGCCTCAAGAGTTTTCCAGTTGTCATGGATTATTTTGTGGAGTGGTGGTAGTGCTTGGTTGTATCTGGTGACCTGGATTAATTTGTCCTTGTTCATGTTTTAAATGACACAAAGTTGCATATGGATACATTGGTGTAAGGTTTAGCATGGGGGGGGGGGGGAGGGGGAGGGTAGAACATGGTAGCTGTGTGCTGAGGAGTATACATCTCTCAATGACACAAAATGCCCACTTGTACATTCTCAATTATTGGTTGTTTCACGACAAAGAGAGGTTCAGAATGTTATTTGTACAATGAAACCCCATTATGATGACTCTCCGATATCTCACATATTCAGGTAACCACACACGCTTTGAGGAGCTTAAAGTCAAGTTCCTTTGGTACCCGACTCACTTGTCAGACATACTGAGATATCATACATATTTTGCAGGGAACAAATGTTGTCATTATAAGGAGACTTCTTTTTATCACCATTCATTTGATTTTTTTGTTTGAACACAGGTGCAGATTAAGTTGGCAATAGTTGTTCTGGAATCAAAATTAGTTTTAAAATGTAAACTGTTAGTTTAATTTAACCGAAGTTTGCTTTCATTTATAAATGATTCCACATGGTTGAAATACAGTTTAAATTTGGTTTGACCTGCAAAACTAACAGTTGTTTGTAACCCTTTTCAACCCCACCCTACCCAAAGAAAAGAAAGAGCAACAACTTATAGATGGAAATCAAATAGTCATGCTAAAGCTGAAACATTCAATCTGCTTATAGGTCTGTTCAAGTCATAGATGTACATTTACGGTTTTGTTTTACAGATTACATTCATCGTATTGGTCGTACTGGACGTGCAGGCAAAACTGGGACAGCCATTTCATTCCTGACAAATGACGATTCCCATGTCTTTTACGACCTGAAGCAGGCCATCTTGGAAAGTCCTGTGTCGACATGTCCACCCGAGTTGGCCAATCACTCTGATGCTCAACACAAGCCAGGGAATAACCCTCACAAGAAGCGCAAAGATGAACAGATATATGTGAAGTAAACATAAAAAAATAGACAAGGAACTTGAAACTTTCATGATAGAGAGCAATTGGGCACATTTGCATTAATACACTGTCCTGATAAATAAAAGATTGGGCAGGTGTATGTTGTGTGACTCTCCTGGTTACATTGAGCTGATGTTGCTGGGTGTTCCTGCCTATCTACAAGTTTGAGCTTTTGTAGGCTGTATGGATACCTGGATCAGTGCAGGTACACCAACACTGCTATACAAACAGGAGAAACAGTGCCACATCTTCCATGTAGTTCTCAGCCCCCCAAAATATCACAATGTACATGTATGAGGTTGTGTTGTAAAAAGAGAAGTCTTGGAATACTGAAACCTACTAAGACAGTGAAACCTTATTGTAACGACACTCCGATATCTGACATATTCAATATAATGACACAAAGTTTCATGGGAAAAAGTTAATTTTCTTTGTTATGTGATTCATTTATCTGACATATTCAGCTATCAGACACTTTTGTAGGGAACAGATGGTGTCTTATATAACAAGTTTTCACTGTAATAACTTCCTCACAGTCAGACATTAATGGAGAAAGGAGGAGGTAACCACTCACAAAGTACAATCAAGAACCCTGTATCCTTGGTACAATGTATCTCCAGATATGGCCATATGACTGCTTGGTTATCAACCGCAGATCTAGACCTTTAAAATTTGTAGCCAAATTGGGAACTTAAACAGCAGTTAGTGCAGAATTTGACCTGACATATATGTTAAAATAAATTAACAGTTTGTGAATTTCTTTAGCCAAATGAATGAAACATTTGCATTTGGCTAGTTAGCTGATGGCACCAGTGGTCCCAGGTTGTGAGTATGTGCAGAGGCTGAATACATGTGATACAAGATCAGTTACCAGGAAGAACTGAATCAACGGCAGAAGAAAAATACTTCATTTGGTAGATAACAGGTCAATAGGAACTACTTGCCTGTAATTTGTTCCACTAAACAAGGACATTTTGTTGGCAAAATCAGTGTATAACTGATGTGACATTTCTGAAATTAAATTTGTCATCCCGACATACTCCTTTTTTCTGTTTGGCTCTGATAAACAAGTCTATAGACTATTTTATGCTGAGGCAGGTGCACAGGATGTGATGGGCCTTGATAGTAATCAATTGTGATACTTGGCAAGATCATTTTTGAGAAATTGACATGCTCACAGTCACAGAGTTACAAGATTTTGAAAACAAATGCCACCCTTGGAAAACAACTTCCCACCAAAATTACCAGCAATGAATGTAAATGTTTTACAAACAGGGCATGCATGTATTCTTTTTTGTTTTTTCCGTGGCTGTGGACTTCATGACAAGCTCTTTTGATCTTTTGGTTCACCCACCCACCCCCTCCCGTTCCAACTTGTATGTGAACCCAGCCAGGCAGCCAGCCAGCCAGCCAGCCAGCCAGCCAGCCAGCCAACCAACCAAAATGTTATCATTGCCCCCTAGGGCTAGTGCTTTAAAAATTTTACTTGCATTGATTTGAATTTCATTTGTACTTGGCTTGTGGACATTGCCATATCTGTTACAAATCAGGAAGCAGTAGTTACCGGTATACCTTTGTGTACATTTATGTTTTGTTTTGTCACAAAAAGGACATAGTATTATTGTTATTGTACACACAGATTATTAGTAAACATTCAGTCAGTCTCGGGGTGACATCTAGTGAGAGTATGGGACATGTGATGAGAGGGACCATTGGGTATCAGTGGTTGAGTGGAAGAACAACAGTAGTATCAAGATGAAAGAACCAGTTGCCTGCTGCCTTATATCAGCCTCTTGTTTCTACATGATAAAAATGATTTGAGTATGCTACAATGCAACATGTCAACTGTCTAGGACAAAAAGTTGTCCATTGTTCAAAATGCTGGAGTCCAATGCTGAGTAAGTGTGTAGATATATATCATGCTCTTCATTGTAGAAATGTTGTTAGTATTCTACAGAGCAACAGAATAAACCTTTTGAAAACAGCCACTTTCAGTTGATACAGTTCATTTTATGTGTCATGCTTTCCTGTCCTCCCTTAGTGCACACTGCATTGACATGGATTGACCTGTTTTAGGTCACATCCCCCCAAAGGGCCTGGATGCAAAAAATGTCGTATGTTTTAATGTTTGTGCTTTCATGTCGACAGACAACATTTTGAATGACAATTTTAGGTGAGATTAGACCTATTAGGACAGTATGCCTCAGGTCAGCATCTTTGACATGGTTTAGATGGATAAGCTTTATTGACATTAATCTTGGATACAAGATATGGTCAGCATGACAATAGAAATATACATGGAATACAAAATACAGTAAAATACGAAACTAACTACAGGTGCACCTAGTCAAACACATCTATATACATGACCAGGTAGCTACTGAGATTTAGTACCCATGTCATTGTTTTTGGATTTCTGAGATTTTGTTTGCATAAGAGAGTACCTCTGGGCTATCTCCAGATTGCATTATTGTTATAAATGTTTCCATCTCGGTTATATGTAATATCACATGTTCTTTATTTTCAATAGTATCAATGTCACACATGGAACACTGTCTTTGCTCCAGTGGTGTTTTCGGTCGGGTATAGTGGCACGTTTCTATCGCCAAAATGTGGGCGCTGATCCTCAATTTAGTGAAAGCTCGTCTTTTCATGACTGGAATAGAGCCGGTTAGGTAGGACTCTGACTCAAATTTAGTTTTAAATTTACAATAATTTCGTAAATTGTGTTGATTATTTTTACCAGATCCTCTAATGTGGTTAAGCCAGTGAGATTTGTAAGCATTCTGCAGAAGTTCTCTTAAATTAGACACAGTACCGTTGGTGTAATATGACCACCAAATTGTTCCCTGTTTCTTGCATGCCAACACACTCGAAAGTATTATGTATACATTCAAGCCAACAATTATTTCCTTCGCGATATTGAACATAGTTTTCTAATAGACATGAGTAGACCAGCCATTTTTTTGTCATAGTTTTGTAGGTGTAGCCAGTATTTTACCGATTTACATATAATTTCAATTAGTATGGAGTAGTTGCCAAGTTCACCTATTACAGCTGAATTAGTAGCTATTCTTTGTACACCCAGTATATATTAACAATATTTTGAGTGGACCCTTTCCACCATTGGCTGTTTTATTTTCCACTTGTTTGATCTCTTTACTTTTTAGGTCTAAGTCAACATGCAGTTCTTTGATCTTGGCATCTTTCTGCTTTATAATTTCCTTGAGTGTGGCAATATGGGTGTGCAACATTTTGTTACTAACCTCTGTAATTGACATTGAGTCAACCAATTGCCCTCAAGAGTTATGAACAGATCTCTTATAAAATCTTGCTGAGCGAGGAATGCGTTAACATCCACAGTAGCACCATCGCTCGGGATGGATTGGTCTAGCGGCTGAAGCTCAGATTTTTGACTGGCTTGACAGCATGAACATGTATGCAACAGGAGTTTATTCTCTACATGCTTGACATGTCTGTTCTTCCACTCCATCACACTCAATATGAACCCATCTCGTACATTCAGAACATTGTATCGATTTTTAGTGTTTCCAGCCTCTTGTGCACAGATCGTACAAGGTGTAACAATAGTTTTACCATCTTGATTCTCCGAGCTAGATTATCCAATGCTATCAGGGGAAATAGGATTGACATTACCCTCACTGGGCAGTTTCACAAGGTCCTCCGTAACCATATCGGATTCAATCAAACCACCACAAGGTTTCTCAGTGTATTTACTACTTGCCTAAGAAGCTTGCTTTCGGCGTTTGTACTTTCCATTGATGTACCCATGTGGGTCCATGGGGGCCGCCATCTTGGAGTTCAGGGGTTTTTACCCGTATTGGTAGTAATTGTACTCACCATTAGTTCGATTAAAGACAATTGATCGATAAGATGTATATCCCATTAGATTCCTGGATCATTCACAATTTAGGTGCACTAAAATTGCACCATAAATGTTCGTCTTCTGCTGGTAATATGGGTAAAAATGTGACACTTAGTTGTTCGTGTGTCCCGCCATTATGATCACATGACCAACATTAGATGATGCCCAATCTTTATGTAGGAAGGTTACCAGGTTCAAGGAGCCCAAAAATAATTTTCATTACATAATTATTGTACAGTAGTAAAAGATAATTTGCTTCACACTACTGACATCCATACAGGCAAGGATACAGAATTGGGCACAGGATGACATGTGTGTCCTAAATTCCAGTATTAGTTATGTAACTATACCTCTTGACCACCATTGTCAAGACCTCCCAGTTTGGCCAAATTGCCTGATGCAATTGAGTTGGGTTACTCACTCGATTGTTTCCAAAAACCTGACAGTGCCCATGGTGCCATCTCTGGATTTCTCTTGGACAGGGTGATGACTTTTGGTGTGCATGCTCCCCTTGTACTTCCTTCCTCCTCGCATGCCTAACAGCGTGGTCAAAAAGAGTTGGTAGCTCTGTGAACTTTTGTGCCCAAATACTGTTCTAGTGCTTCACACACATTCCCTTCTGCTAAAAAATCTTTCTAAGTGGTCCAAAACTCTTCACAGGCAAGGGTAGCTTATGTTTGTTCTGCACATACCTGTGGAAACCTGGAAATAGAGCTTGTCATTTTGGCTTGGAACCGAGATTTCAACATGGCGTCTTGTCAATCAGTTTGCAGAGAGAGGGAGGATAGTGCCCACCAGCAGTGTTGCTCCAGTGACCACTTCTCATGCACTTTTGTTGGGTAAAGGTCAGAAGACGGATTCATAGAACCACTATATGGCAGCCTACGATGGCTGTGAGCCCTGTTTTGGTTGTTGCCAGCAGCTTGGCTGTGTTTTTTCTCATGAGAAAACATGCCAGTTTTGTGTTGGTTGGGGAGAGAAAAAGTGGATGCTCTACAAGCAGAAGAGCAACAGCCAGATTTAGGCAAATTCTTGCTGCTAAATGGCAGGCTTTGGACTCTTGAGTCCGTTGAGTCTTCTTCCATGACTCCACTAGAGAAGCATAGACAAACCCACAAGGTTCCCTTGCAGACTCAGGGGGCTGCTGCCTCTACACCAGAACCCCCCCCCCCCCCAGCAGTGGGGAAAGGAGGTGATGTAGTTCCAAGCAGGGAGGTAAGCGACCACCTGGGGGTGATCACAAGTCCCTAGCTGAGCCTTTGGCGATGGCAAGTGCTCCTTTGGCCAATAATCCAAGGGTTCTCCTTGCCTTGGAGTCTATGGCTTGGAACATGCAGATGCAGGCTGACATGTTCAGGGCACTGATCACCCCTTCACAGCCCACCACTTGGGGACCCCTCCGCAGAGACAGGCTAAGCACAAGTTGGATCTTCCAAGATTGCAGTCCCCCCCCCCCCCCCCAGTCAATGCGCTCTGAGTCCAAACCTCACAAATAGGCTGGAAACCTCAAGGTTGTCATCCGGGCATCCCGCAACCCCAGCCTTTTCCCCGAGCCCAAGGGTCAAAAGTCTAGATATCTGGGAACACTGAAGAACAGCTTCCCGAGCTTAAAGTCCGGGTATTTTTGAGCACAGGAGAAGGTACCCAAGTCTATGGTTGCATCTTCTACCTGTAGTGAGCATTTGGATCCTGCAGTAGTGGCCCCCTCCGTGACCCACGTTGTGGGAGGAGACTTTGTCTTCATCTGCCCCTGCTGGCACTTTGGCCACATCTGAGCAGACCACTGGTCCCTTCAATGTGGATTCAGCTCTCACTCAGCCCTAAGGTTCAGGAGCAGCTCCAGCCAGCATACCTCTGGGTTGGTAGCAGCTGTTCACCCAGTACTGAGCCTCCTGGAGACTCGGGAATTCCCACAAGTGTAGCAGGTGCCCTCCGGCTGGCAGACTTCTGAGTGAGCAACAGTTATGGTTCCTGTGCTGAGTCACCCAGAAGTCCTGCTCATTCACCTTACCTGAGAAGAGCAGATGCAGGCTGCAAAGACTTTGGCAGAAGTAGTTACCACCCATCGTGAGGCAGAGTGATGGAAGACCTGCGTATATTACAAGCAACCACCCCATCGCCATGGGACAAATTTCTGTTTAACGAGGCTTTGGGCATCTGTGCTCCTCTTGCAGTCACTGAGTCTTTGGACACAGGCATCAATGAGGAGGATGACCTGCTGCTTTCAGATGCTTCCATCAGTGGGTCCAGGCCATGGGCTTGCAGCCAGCCCTCGTGCAGTTGCTCTGTGCAGCCAAGCTCTAAGTCTTGTGGTGTGCAGGCAGAACCTGCTTCCACCTCCATGGATACCACTCCAGGCCCTCCCCAGGGTCTTGATCACCTCAAAGCCCTTATTCAGAGCCTGGTGGGTGATGAGGCGGTCATCCCCCCGACAGAGGAGAAGCACAGGGCTGTTGCAATGTCCAGCCAGGCTTGTCCCTGGAGGATACGCATCATAGGACCATCATTTCTTTCTTGTCATTAGTAGCTGAGTTCGACAACCAGCAAACAGCCAAGATATGAAGCACTCGAGCTCCCATGGAGACCCCAACTGCTGACTATCATCATCAAGGATGATTCCTCCCCTGGCCAGATGTTCAGGGGAAGTTGTACTCTGCACTGGAGCAGACAGTTTCCTCCCATCTTCTCCAGGTGGATTTGGATTGTGGAAAATTTGATGCTCTACAGCCGAGGTCCATCTCCATGTCTGTCAAGGCCTACAGCAGACTCAAAGAACATGCCAGGGGCTCTGTCTTTATGACGTCATATTTTGCTGTCTCCTTGGTAGCCTTGAGGTCTCTCCTGGAGGACTTCCAGCACCCTGCCCAGGTCACGGAGGCAGTGCAGGACTGACTTGACCAAGCATCATTGCTTGTGACTTCATTGTCCTGAGCAATTAACCACCAGGTTAGAACAGCCTGTATGCTGGAGGTGATCCTACATTTGTTATGCAGGGATGCCTACCTCCAGGATCAGCGGTTAGCAGACCTGATCTTCCACAGAGCGAGAACGGGACCCCTCTTCTCCAGCATTTTGTTTGGAGGAGAGATGGTGGAAGTTGTTTGCCTGACCCAGGACTTTCGGGCCCATTCCGCAGAACAAACCCAGACCAAGGCGTTCACTGACTCGGTTCAGTCACTTTCCTTTTTGGCCGCTGCTGCCATTTGGCAAAGACAGGCCTTTGTTGTGCCACAAACCAAAGTGGTTCCTGCCTTCCACACAGGAACCCAAAGCATGGCATTCCTGGAGGCGGGGGAGGAACTTCAGAGCAAGAGCACCATAGAGTGTGTGGAGGATCCTGGTTTGCCTAGGTTCTACAACCTACTCTTCCTTTTCCCCAAGTGGGACGGAGGTTGGCACTTGGTCATAGACCTGTTGCCACTGAACACATGCCTAGAGGTCCTGCCCTTCATGTCATCTGTCCTGGATCCCCAGGCCCTAGCAGTGAATACAGGCAACCTTGGGCATATGCATTTTTGCCTCCACAGTCCTCCCAAGGGTTTTGCAGAAGGTTCAGACCCATGGCTGCAATTTGCTCTTGGTTGTCCACCGGCAACGGAGGACAGATTGGTCCCTGGACCTTCTGGAATTAGGCGTTGATATCCCGCAACTTTTACGGGCATGGCTGAAACCTCTGGTGCAACCCCAGGCAAGGGTGTTCCACATGAATCTTCAAGTGCTGAGCCGCCATGCTCGGGGGTTGTCGCGTAGCACATCCGCAACAGGGCTCTCGGAATGAGTCACAGATAGAATTGCGGGGGGGGGGGGTTCGATCCTTTTTAACAGTTTACTCGGCTTATTGGAAAGTATTTTCAGATTAGTGTGCCACTCCAGAAAATACATCCATGGTCTCCGTGCATCAGAGACATAGCTGACTTCCTGCTATACCAGTGGGAAGTCCTTGGTAAGAGCTGGGGAATGGTGGAAAGGTTCCAATCAGCCAACTCCTGATCCCTGGCGAGCATCTTGAACATTCACATTGGGAGGGATCTTTATCTGTCGGCACTCATTGCATCCTTCTACACCAACACACCAGGTGACAGGCAGGTCCTACCACAGTGGGACTTCTCCTTAGTCTTAGTCATGTTAAAGAAGGGGCACTTTGAGTGCCTAGAGGACCCCTGACAAGTGGACCTCAAGTACTGAGTGTAGAAAACTTGTTTTCTGTTAACATTCAGTTCAATGGCGAGAAGAAGCAAGATCTACACTCTAGCAAAGGACCGAATCCAATGGTTACCTGACCACTCCCAGGTGACTCTGAGACCTCACTTGGACTTCCTTGCAAAGAACCAAGTGGCTTGAGATCCATCTATGGCCTTTAAGGCTTATACCATCCTTGCTATGGACCAGCTCTTCCCACAAAGGACAGAGCCCTGTGCTTGGTGAGAGTGCTGGGCTGGTATATGTCACGCACCAACAGTTCCAGGGATCAGAAGTCTGCCCTCTTTTTGCCCCTGGATAACCCTCAGAAGGAGGAAATTTGCCAAGACACAATCTCATCGTGGATCAAAGAGAAGATTCTGAAGGCCAACAAAAATGCATTGGATAGGCCTGCAGCCTTAAAGCAAGTCTCACCTAGAGCTCGTGAGGTGCGAGCCTTTAATGACTTCTGGCATGTTTAAGGTTTCCTGGCTTAGGCCGGGATTCTGCTGTCGGTGGCTTCAAGTCCACTTACCTCTGAGGTTTTCTCTTCAGACATTGCCTCCTCACTAGGACCAATGGTTCCACTCCAGATTGTCATCCTGGCGGTCTTATTATGGTCAGTATGCCTGTAATGTTACACCCTCCTCCAATGCATTTGTATATCAACAGTGGTGGTTGAGAGGTAACTTTATGTAAACTATGTGTGAAATTTTCAGTAATTTCAGTATTAGTAAGTACACTTACCACTCAACCACCAGAGAAGTTCACCCAACCATCCCACTTCCTCCACACAAGCGATGTCAACTGACTATTCATTGAGGAAGGACGAAGTACAAGGGGAGCATGTGCAACAGGAGTCGCCAGTGCGTCCAAGAGGAAACAAGATGGCCTCACCGGGACAGTCAGGTTTTTGGGAACAATCGAGTGAATAGCCCAGCTCAATTGTGTTGGGCGATTTGGCCAGACACAGAGGTCTTGGAAATGATAGTTGAGCGGTAAGCATATTTACTAACACCAAAATTACAAAAAAAATACATCCGTAATGTTGTTCTACAAGAAAAATTAAAATGAAAACAAAAGGTAACTCAGTATCTTTGCCTGTAGAATTTTGTCAGCCAGAATGTGCAGCTGTCTTTCCCTTCATGCAGCCATTGATGGTCTGTGAAGGCTAGTGTGGCTGGTTGTCAGAGTAACAAAAAAGGAGCTTTCTTATTGGCTGATGACAACATGAGGGATATACTGACTTATAATGCTAATTCAATGCTGAGGTGGTATCTTCCCTTTGGAAATGCTGAATGTTGCCAGGGTAACATTTCTCCAGCATTCTAATTGGACAGTTTCAGCATACTCCTATTTTGATGTGGTTACATCCCTCTGAGCACACTGTCTGCTAGAGAACTAAAAATGCAGTATGAACGCAATTTTGATTCCATGTTTAGAATACTTAGTGGTTATCTCATGGCTAAATCAGTGGCATACCTGGTACAGATCCCCTGAGTCCTGTATACTCCTGAAACCCAAAAATTCGAGGGAGGATACAGCTCGAGGGGGAACTGCACAGGATAGGAGACTAATTTAGCCATGGGATGACCTTTGTATTCTGAATGTATGTACCATACTCAGACAAAAAAGGCAAATGCAGCTTTTCCTGGGATTATGGAAGATGCTACATACCAAATTAATAGCCAAAACATAGAATTTCTTGCTCATAATTTTGTGTGGGAAAATGCCGCATCCCCTTTAGGAAGAAATAGGCTTAAACTACTGCCCTGTCAGGTCATGCATCTTGTACAGCACGCACCCTTGCAATGTTCGTGACTTCATGGCGCATAAGGTCATTAGATTCGCTGTTTCCGCAAATATAGAATGTGAGGGATATACTGACTTTCAATGTTATTTAATGAAGAGATTGTCTTTCCCTTGGGAAGAGACTGGCTGTTGCTAGTGTAACATTATCCATGTGTTCTATTTGGCTAGTTTCAGTTTCCTTCCTTATTTTGGTGTCGGCATGTTCCTTGAAAGACATTGTGTGCTACAGGACTAAAAATGCGGTATGAGGGCAGTTTTAGTACTACATTTAGGATACAATGTAGAATTGCTGGTCAAAAGAGGACACCTGGCAGCAATAGTACACACTGCAGAAGCTCTCTGCTCTGAAGAAATGGTTCAAGATGCTAATACACTGTCCCATCCCAGCTGAGGCAGGGCACATAACAACAGCCGTTAGCAGTGTTCTGCTACCCGTGGGCAGTTAGTAAGGTTTAGGTTGAGACTTCTGTCTCCTATTAAAGCCACAACACGTTGATAACAACTGCCAAGTTACTATTGCTATGAAGTGCAACAAGTGATGGGATATAGAAAAAGATGAAGTGGTCCAACCGTTGCTCATGCCAAGATGAAACGTGATGTGAATCCAATCATTGGATAGCATTAATGACAGAAGACAGCGAGTTAGTGATGATGAGCAACATATATGACATTCTGCCATACTGATATATTGTGGTGTGAAGTGTCAGGTCATTCATGCCATTTGCTTCTTGTCCTGCTCAGAATCTGAGGATAGGTTTAAGTCATTCAACTATTCTCTATGTAATTTCTTACAACAAAAACATATAGCTGGTTTTATTTATCTATTTATTTTCTATCTATCTATCTATCTATCTATCTATCTATCTATCTATCTATCTATCTATCTATCTATCTGTCTGTCTATCTATCTATCTATCTATTTGTCTGTCTGTCTGTCTATCAATCTCTTTGGACTTGAACACGTAGAATTTTATACTAAAATGGCACTGATTAAGCTTAAGGTCTCGGATACTTATAACATCACCACTGTTTACAGGCTTAGTTGGGGTTTGGCATCATATAAGAACTCTTTGGTGCTATAGCCGGCATATTGTACCAGTATATGCCAGACTTGAAACCTTGAGCCTTGTTTTCCACCTCTTGAGAATTTATTTCTTAAGACACTGTCAAACTTGCTCAGTAAGTACATTGTCCCTACTGACATCATGTGGACCTACCCTCATTCCATTCTTTTTGTAACCAGGTTCAGTTTACAACTGTTTGGCTGTTTTGCTTTTTTAATTTATGTATTTTTTTAAAAAATATTTTCCGAGTTGAAGATTCTGTCTCGCTTAATTCAATTATTGATTTTTTTTTGGAAAAAGGTTTATGCAACATGTTGCATATTAGATGCTGTCAGTGGGGCATATGGTATGAGTAAGACATATGTAGAAAAATCGTGACAAATGACACCAATGATAATCACTCAATGACATATGTCTTACCAAACTTAACGACACGTTTCGTTACACAAAAGGTATCAAATCGTCTCAATTTCTTTGACCAAAATAAAGTAAGATAATGTAAGCAACACACACAATTTTTGATGATGAGCTGAAATTACTTTTTAATGAAGGCAGCTGTACACGTTCAGCCAACAAGGTGGCCACCTTTCTGCAGGTCAGCAAGGTGCTTGGCATTTTCGATTGCTTTCTGTTGGTCTGCAAGAATGACAAAACTCATTATAAAACACACACACGTGTGTGTGTGTGAGTGCTCATATGTAACTAAATATGATATATTTTAATTCGCACATTTTCAAGTTATTAAGTGCTACACATGGAAACAATGAGTTAAAATATTTAGACATTTTTAAATTATACATAGATACATATATGTATTCTTGATGAGGTGTTTAGAGTCTTTTTCGTTTATTTACATGTATAAATATGACGCTGCAATGAGTCAAACCAATTAATTCTCACCAAAAAGAAGTGCAATTGAATACACGCCCATTGAAAGCAACTGAATTAAACTCGGATGGTTTGTATATGTTCTGCCCTTTCAGTGTATAAGTTAAATGGATGGAACAAACCAAATAATGCTACAAAGACCAATTCTGTGACAGATCAGTAATTAATGCACGTGACTATTCATCACCATGATTACGCGACTGGCAAATGCCGGAACAATGTCGGCCTTTTCAAAATGGATTGTTAGTAGGCCTATTGTTTGGCTTCATATGCTAACTTCAAATTTTCAAAAAATAATCAATGAAAACATTTTGGCAAAAGGACTGGCCTATCAGGATAGCACATTTTAAATTAACGTTTCTTGGATTTGTTTCACTAGGACTACGGTTTGGATATGGTAATGACACTGTCTAACTTGGTGAGGGCAGGGAAGTTGTTGACGCAGAGTCAGTCTGAACGCCAAGGGGCCTTACCAACGCAGCTGTTGGAGATTTTAACGTATCCCTTGCAACAGACAACGTGCTGGTCAGGACATGCAGTTGGCACCTGCTGGCTCCAATACTCAGCCTGATAAATTACCTGCCGGCTGAACACACAAACAGAAATGTGATGAGACGTGACCCTCCATTGCAAGTCTTGTCAATTTTTCTTTCATGTATTGTACCGGTACCGCTTGTATGTAGCCAATTTTTATGCTGTGAGCCCTTTGAGGGCATACAAAAAACAATAAAGTTGTAAGTAATTATTATTGCCCGTTACAGATTTATCTTTGAACAAGATTAATATATGTGACAATATTACCGCTGCATAAGAAGTAAGATGTCACGTATTTGAGGTAATAAATACATCAAAATGATAAGTGAATCCTATATTTTCTGGCATAGGACCACCTATTTCAGCATTTTACCCATATGATAGGCCTACCGATTTCATTCCTACACTCCTTGTTTTGTTGCACAACCAATAAAATCTGCTCCCTGTCCATATGAGACAACATTAAAAGGCGAGACTTGTGTAATGGAGGTGGCCAATCATGTTTGCTAGGGACTCTTTTTTTTTTTTTTTTTTTGTAGGAAAATTTTAGGGGCGGGGAGTAAGAAGCCCGTTTGCAGTTTTGGCGAAAACCAGTTCATTTTTGGTGAAAGTCAGGGATGCCAACATTCAAAGTGTCATTTCAGGAACAAGTAGTCAAGACCATAAGGGACACAAAGTAATTAACAAAGAATTTGGTAGCAAATATATATGGCAAGCTGTTTTAATATTGAATCAGATTTATGGAAATCCAAAATTGAATTGTGGATATCCACAATTGATTTATGAATATCCAAAATTGAATTATGGGTATCCAACATTCAATTTCGGATATCCACAAATCTGATTAAATGTTAAAACGGCTTGCCATACAAACACTCAATTTTGGTGAGGGACACACACCGTATATTGGTCAAATTTTCAGCTAATTTCAGGGATTTTCCTTGATGATGAGGGACAGTCGGTCTCCCAAAATGGCGTCATCGGGAATCTTCCGTCGTCTGGGAACATATTTTAGTGAGTAAGCATGCAAACATAGGTATGTGAGAGAAAAAAAAGACTTGCATGTTTCGCATACGTAGGCTATGGGGCCATGTTGGAACAGTGATTGGGGCATTTTTGGAAATGCCCCGAACTCTTGTGCCAAACTGTTATGGGATGCCAAGTGTAATATCAATTTTGCGATTATTTGTATTCA
Source organism: Hermodice carunculata (assembly GCA_964020975.1). NCBI lineage: Eukaryota > Metazoa > Annelida > Polychaeta > Eunicida > Amphinomidae > Hermodice > Hermodice carunculata. The sequence goes on along the minus strand of OZ026612.1, from coordinate 98,517,535 downwards.
TTTCCTGTACGAAATCTGTAAACTCTAACAATTTAGTCCACAGAATTGTTAACGGTAGCCTATATCAATTTTGTCCACAGGATCCATAAGTTTATCAATTTTTCCCACGATATCGAGTAAGTTAATCAATTACGTCCACGGAATCGAGTAATACTACCAATTTTGTCTACAAAATCGTGTAAGCCTATCAACTTTGTTCTCAAAATTCTGTAGGCCTAAGTCTGCCGATTTTGTCCCTGAAATTGAATAAACTTAGAATTCTGTAGAAAATTAATATCAGTTCTGTCGACTAAATTGTCAATCAATTTATCAGTTTTGTCCACGAAATTCTAACATACAATTCACAAAGATGAACAAATTTTCACGACAATTGTAACCTTTAGACGATTCTCTGGACGAAATTGGGAAAGAAAATCACGAAACCCATTCAGCTTCACAGAATTCATTAAAGGTTGTTGTTTCATGTCTGCGCGCATAGTTTGGGATTTTGTCAACAGAATGGAATAAGGTTTTCACTTTTGTAAGTTTGTTATTTCGTCCATGAAATCGAGTAATCTTTCAATTTTGTCGAACTTATTGTCACGAAATTCCAATCATCTTATCGATTTTATCGACGAAAACGGTATTCAATTCACGAAACCCTGCATGATTTATCCAGTTTCGTGCACAAAATTGGAAGAAATGGCAGACAGAATTAAACTTAATGATTGTGTGCAGAGAGTCGCAAATGAAATTATGAAATAAAGCCACTTTCGTGAGTTCCTATAATGACATGTAAATGGCATAAGGCATGTGCTGCTGTGACAATTCAGCAGGCTGTGGAAGAGAGCCGTCAAAGATGCTTGTGACAGATTTGTTAGTTTCTGATTATGTCGTCAAGGGTGTCTGATGATTCCGACATTCTAAGCTGTTAGGCCTACACTTGGCATGGTGGGGTTCAAAACGTCACATTTTACCAATTATTCTTCCAATTTCGTGCACAAAATTGGATAACATATGGAGTATGCCTTCGTGGTTGATTTTGCAATTTTGTGCACAACAGACGTTAAAAAAATAGATTGTGTGCACAAAATTGGAAAACTTTTAAGATTTTGTTTACGAATTTCAAAACCTTACCCAACTCTGTGAAGGAAATTGGTAAAGTTGAGGATTCTGTGGCCAGAGTTAAGAAACTTAACGATGTTGTGGACGAGATCGATATATCTAACAATTCTGTAGATCCCAATTTTCAATTTCGTGGACGAAATTGATAAAAGCTTACGCCTTTGTGCAGGGAATTCATAATATTATACAATTTTGTGCACGAAATACTATCAGTGCCACAATTCCGTGCACAGAATTTAACAAGCTTGTTGGGTCTCCTAATAAAGTGTGTTTGTTATATTGGTTATACTTTTGTTTTTACACTTCATACGAAAAATATCTTTGAAATGTGATGCAATCCTGTTTTCACTTCTTTATACAGCAAAATGCTTATGACGTGCATGTATATGAGCTTGACACTAACTTATAGCGAATGCCATCTCTGCCACATCGCTTCCATCCCCAAAGTCCACATTTTGAGTAATAGCGGTACTTGTCAGCTCGTTGTGTGTAGGCTGTTTTGGTCCGGGAGTGCACCACCGTCCTTGTCGGGTTGATTTTACAACACCAATGGCTCCTGTCAAGCAACAAGTACTCATTTTTGCATTTCAGATCTATCAGACAATAAAACATAAATCTTTCACGCAGACTTATAATCAGTCACAGTGATCAGCAAAGACCCTAGTTAACACCATTGACTGGTGATTTTTGGAATATCATACTTCTAATTTAGGTGTGTATAGACTAATATAGCTTATAGCTATTTACGTTCGATATTTTTCATTTTAATCTCAATTATTGTGAATGTCTTATGGTTTCAGTGGAAAGTCATAAAGTTATTTTTGTTTACATGAAGGGGTAGCTCATTAACATTTAGCAAATGGGTAATTTTCATTAGTTCGGTATTATGATACTATGAATATTATTGTCATTTACATTATTGTTAAAGTTGCATAGACTAGCAGATAAGGTGGGGTCATCAGCATCATATTTTTCTTTTCAAAACTTGAACTAGCGCATGCTATATCATTCATGTATATAATAAACAACAAAGGGCCTAAAGTCAAGCCTTGTGAGTTGTCATGAGTAATAAACCTGAATCAACTTCATCATATTCAACGTATTGTTTACTGTTTGTGAAATATCTTTCAAATATCTTTCAAATATTTTCAGTTATGTACCTTTTATACCATAATATTTCAACTTCTCCAGTAAAATTTGATGATTAAGGGTGTTAAAGACCTTGGATAAATTTAAGAATATACTCCTGGGAAGATTTCCTTTATCCATTTCTTGTAATATTTCGTCAATAGGTTCAACGGATGCCAGTTCTGTTGAGCGGTGTTTACGAAACCCAAATTGGCTATTATAAAATAATTTCTGCTGGAATACTCATACAGGTCTGCATTTATAAAAGCATAATTCATTCTAGGTTGACATCGTAGATACACTTACTATTTTCACCTTATAAATGCTGGATTTCCGCTTGAAAATTTGTTGCTTTGTGTGGTTTTGCTCCAGATGTATTTATCTTATTTTAAATTGATGTATTTGAAAGTGCGTCAGAGTGTTTCTTACGCTATTGTCTTTCACCAACAATTACTAGGGAGCAATATAAATTACATCGTTTTGAAATGGAAAGTTGTCTGTTGAATAGACTGAATTTTCCACTCAACATGGAGTTTAGAATTTAATACAATGTTCTGTCTGTCCGAGAGGCAGACTAGAAGTTGGGTAGGTTAAAAACATCCTTCAGTACATACTCTTTTCCCCGACGCACAAGTGTTTTTAGTCCCTCGGGAAGCTTGTCTTCCTCTATTTTGCCCAAAACGTTCCATTCTCTTTCGCTGAGAGATTTCAGCTGGCTATCATCATTGGCGGTGACTGCCAAACCAACAGCACAGAATAATAAGGTGTACAGGCAGCTAAGTGTCATTTTGCTGTTGTCCTTCTTGTATAGACTCCACCTGGCGAATATTGAGGCAAGGAGTATAGAGAACTGAAGCAGGCTGTTACAGATAACAGAGATAGCATAGCTGTCTTCGTGGCAGCTCAATGTTGCTGGTCATGGGCCATACATCTATATCACTCGTCCTGTTGATAGCCGGTGGACAAAGCCAATTCCTGATTGGCCTGTTAGATTATTGTTTGAACAGTTTGACTAGAAATTGGACTTTGCTGTAACGCCTTGATTGATCGAAGCTTACTTAAAGATACTTGGGCTTGATGCTCATAATCGTGTTGATAATTAAACACAGCACACTTATAACACACACACACACACACACACACACACACACACACACACACACACATATATATATATATATATATATATATATATATATATATATATATATATATATATATATATATATATATGAATTAAAATAATCAGTTTATTGCTACCACTAGTATCAATATAATTTATTAGGCTGGAAGGTTTTGCCAGTCACAGAAACAAGAGGGGGAAACGCAAACTACAAATTTGGCTTGCACATTAAAATCCACATTTTTTTAAGTACATCCGTTTTTAACGATTGTTGCTTTTCTACACATGAACACTAGGTCTACTACTACGCACACATGTTCGTTTCAGACTACTGTCGTGGCGTCATGTCTACATGTGAGCAATGCGTTCAGTCAGTAAATGGTCTCAGAAAACTGACAGGTGCATCAGGTATCTAAACGGCGTATTGTCTGTTTGTTTCCTTGGTGTCTGTTAGAGCTTACCTGCTCCATACACACTGATTTTTAGCACTCTACATGCTGTATGCTTTGCTATGAAACTAGCAGTATGGTCGGCCTATGTCATTCAGACTGGTAAGATAGGTATTTGAACTTTTGGACTTTTTTTCAGATGATGTTCCGTTCCATTGGCATTTAAAATTTTTGATGCACCTAAATAATATTAAATTGGACAATCACATAAAATGGTTACAGATGAATAGGGTACAAAGTTTGATGCAAGTTAACCCTTTTCTTGAGACTTTCCTTTCCTCTGAAGCCTCGACGTTTAAGAAGACCAGACACAGGCTCTCATAAACACTGAGCCTCCTGCAGAATGTAAAAAAACCATAGCCCCAAAACAATTTATTTCTTGGTGATAAATGTTTTCAAGCCACTGCTGTCTTTATTTCTTACATTTTGGCTTATGATTGAGTTTCCAATGCATGTACGTCTTACCATGTCGAGTTTTCAGTCCACGTATATATCACCATGACTGGCTGCTAATTGCAAATACCGCCATACCATTTGTGTCGAATTGGGTCATATTATGAAAGAAAGAATTGTTTTTGGTTTGTTTCTGTCCTCCCCCATTCCATTTAGTGGAACGTACTAATTTCATGGATAGAGCATTGAAGTATATACAGTTGTATAATGTAGTTTTTTTGTATCCTTGCGAGTTGACAAATTGATTCCTAAGCGGTCGAAATGTGGACTTAAAATTGAATCGAAACTCTCCCACAAATGATCACACCATTGGTTGAATTTCAAACTGCCAGAGGAGTACACAAATTTAGCTTAATATGGTGAGTTTGATTGTGATTCTATTTTTCAGATTGGTAAATGTAGACCTGCCTTCCGTGGATGTGTGGTCGACTGGGAAATGATATTTTGATAATGTGAATCTTAGAACTAGTAGATACATATAAACACGTGAGATTTTTTTATCTGTGGCGAAGCCACAGATATTACAATCAGTTTTGGCGGCCATCTTTGTTTACGTGTTGCTTGGCAATGCCAAAAAAAATTGGGGATATCCAAGTTTCTGAACGGGAATTTGAGGTTTAAGGCCCAATTGTTGAGGTTGCGGGTCTGAAGAGCTTGAAAAGAACCATTTGTAAGTCATCAATTAATTCAATTTAGTTGAAAACTTGATGCGAAGTTGATGTATGGGTCAAGGGCCGCTCTCAGAAGTCTGAAAATATCCACTTGTTGCTCATTAGGGGATCGTTTCACCCGAAAAAACGCGCCTCTATGTCGTGAAGAAAGTTTAGCTGCAGGTCGTTTGTTAATTTGTGGGGTACATCTTTTAATAAGAGGCTTTTTCTTATCTGTGTGTACACAAGTGTTCTAATATTAGTGCGTAATTATCCAACCTTGATGCCAGTACAACCCTGCCATCGGAGACAAAGGAACTTTCCCCAAGTCCAAGCGGTCACCCGTGGGCGTGGCGTATGCAGTCAGGGTTACATGCGTGCGCACAATGGCACATAGCTCCACATGTTGGTCGACGTTCTGCTTGTGTTTACATCGGCCATAACGAAAGAAAGTGCGTAATACTATTGACTTTTGGTTAAATTTTTGGGAACATCTTTTATGAGAGGCTATTTTGTAAGGCAGACTTTGTTCGAAAACTTCAGCACATGTTACCGCAATACAGAACGGGAAGACGGGCTTGCGCTTCCCTGCTGAAGGCTGAATAAATTAACCCAAATTCTTGAGTTTGCATATCCGGGCATACAAATGGAGATGTACGGTCATCTGTTTGCACGAGAACGAATCTGGGGATTGTTGTGTCGAGTTCTTTGGATTGCATAGACAAGAAAGAAAGACCAAAGTTTAATATAGATGGCATATCAGAGCACTGGCCGCATAGAATGACAGAATCTGTTGTATTCTAGCACCGGATAGAGTGTTCAAACGATCGCAATTTCATCGCAACCCAAATGAGGCCCCAGCATACGCGATGCGAAGCGAGAGCCGATGAATATTTCTGCGTGCCGTGGGGCTCCCGTTGGGATGTAGGATATCAAATCAATTTAATGGAATTGAAATAAAAAGTACCTGTACATAAGAATACTTGAGGCCCCCCACCCCCCATGTCAAAAGAATATGAAATTAACAGCTGAGTTATAGCACTGCAGGCTTTAGATATTATAATGAATTTGTAAAGAAAATTAACATATTTCTCCATTTACTACTCTGGCAGATTGTCATATTGAGATGCACAAGTTCCAACATGTATCATTTTTCATCTTTCACTGTCTTTTACCGACCACACGTCATCCAACGAGGAAAGGATGCCAAAGATATATTTGAAGCAATCATTCTGTAATATACTTGAAATTTGAAAGTTTAGTTTTATTTCATTGAAATGCAAGGGAGGCCGACACTCGAACATATACTTTTAAATCAATCAACCAATACAATAAACAAATTAAAATATATTAAAATAGATTGAAAGCTAATTGCCTCCGTGAAAATTTTGTTTGCATCATCAAAAAGATGCAGTGCCAGTGTCATGTTTGTCAAGAATAATTTTTGTTTATAATTTTCTAGAATTTGTCAGAAAATCATTAAATAATTTTTGGAATTCAATAGAATGTTGATATCAGATAACTCAAATCACATTGTGATTCAGAGATTCACAGTTTATAATGTGAATTATAAACTGTGATTTATAATTCACATTATAAACTGTTGAAAAAACATTGAAAAAAAAAAAGAATCACTACCTGCCTACCTACTCTACTTTTGTGCTTTGCTGCAACAGGAAACACGACATTTGTTTTAGGTCTCACCAACGCTATTTACCTGTCCAGGACTCCGCAGAATAGAAGTGCTAATATCTTATAACATTACAGTCTTGTATTGAAGTTCCTGAGTAAAGTAACCACCTGTAACATGGCTTTTTGACTCGCAGTTTTTTAGGAATTTTTTGTGTTATAGCTATTTTTGACTTCTTCTCTAGAACTTTCACTCAGATTAAGCTGAAACATGGTGGATATGTTCCTTGCAGAAGGGTCAAACAACGTTGTTCACTATGTGGGGCTGCTGCGGATGCCTGATGTTTTACAGTTTTTTCAATTCGGCTCTTTTTCAGTGAATGTACCTGTCCTATCGATTACTATGTAAGTCAATGGGCATTCTAATGCCAATTTACATTTTCAACTTCTTCTCCAAAACCATCATCCAGATTAACTTCAAACTTGGTGGCAATGTACCAGGCTTGTTCCAATGACTTGAATTTTTTTATGATTTTTTTTTCAAAAATCTTTACAAAAGTTTTAATAGGAAAGTTTAACATGGGAATATCTTGTAATGCTTATAACTTAAATAATTTGGGCCAGATTTACTTCAAACTTGGTGGGAATGTGCCTTGGGTGGATTTCTACCAAGTTTGTTCAAATGGTCACGCTCCATTGATTTTTGGATTTTTTTATCATTTTTTTGGTTCTTTTTTGGGACAAACATTAAAAATTCTTCTCCTCTGAAACCGTTCACCCAATTGCTTTGGTATCGTACATAGACACTCCCAGGGACACATAGTTCCAAATTTGTTCACCAGGTGGTGCTGCAATTTTTTCTATGTTTTTAATGATTTTTTTGTATGGTTTTGCGATTTTTCACTTGTTCTCAGAACTGCCTCTCAGATTAAGCTGAAATGTGATGGATATGTTCTTGTGGAAGGGTCAAACACAGCTGTTCACTAGGTGGCACTGCTTTGGGATTCCTGATTTTTAAGAATTTTTTTCAATTACGATACTTACCTGTCAATGGAGCTTTCCTATGATTACTATGTAAGTCAATGGGCATTCTAATGCTAATTCGCAGGACAACTGACACGAAATTTACTGTTTACTTGATAACTTGAGATCTGTTTTGAGTTATTAGTGTGATGCAGCAGGTTAATGTTTCTGTATGAAGGTCACGCTTAGACACTACATGAATGACCTTGATCTCGTTTCTGGGGTCACAGTGCAACATACATGAATTTTACTCTTTATCATAACTTGAGAACTACTTGAACCTTGGTGTTGCACATGTTATTGTTTTCACTATTTTCGACTTCTCCAGAACCGTCACTCAGATTGAGCTGAAACTTTGTGGGTATGCTCCATGTGAAATTGTCAAACAAAGTTGTTCACTAGGTGGCATTACTATGGTTTCCTCATTTTGAGCGATGTTTTCAATTCGGGTACTTATTGGTAAAAGCACCTTTCTTATTGTCAGATTACTATGCAAGTCAATGGGTATTCTAATGCTTTTTCACGTTTTGGACTTCTGTGAAGAAACTGTCTGTCAGATTCACCTCAAACTTGGTGGCAGTGTACGTGGGTCGTCACACACCAGTAAATGTTTTATAATATTTAGCTCAGCTGACCTGCTAGTCATCTGTCAGCAGAGCATTAGGCCCATGGGTCTGTTGTTCAGAAAAATATTTTGATATGTTGGTCCGAAAAAGTGATCTCAATTTGGCCTGGTCTCTCAAGCCAGCTGTTACTGTATTCCCTTCTTTGGCAACAAATTATGAAAGGTACAACACCAAAAATTTTAGAAAATGGAAAATATTCTGGAATCACATCATATGCACACACAATTATGTGTGTACCAAAAATACCAATCGACCAACTGGTCAGTCTGCCGCCACAGATTACATTTTAGGCCCATGGCCTTGTTGTATTTCGGTATTAGTAAGTATACTTAACTCTCGACCACCATTGCCAAGACCTCTGTGTTGGAGCATAAAGCCCAAGACAATCAAGTTAAGTTCACTCACTTCATTATTCCCAAAAACCTGACAGTCCCATGGTGCCATCTCTCGGTCCCTGTGAATCCGGTGGTGACTCCTGGTGCGCATGCACCCTGGATTTCATCTTCTTTGATGATTGGTTAGTTGACGTCAGTTGTCTGAAGAGGAATTCTCCAGCCACAACTGCTGCTCCTCGAGGAGCTCGAGCTTTGCTTGCCTCTTAAAAGGAGGACCCAGGGTACCCAGTTGAAATTCAGGGTGCAGAGGAACTACTAGCAGCTCCATCCAGCACAAAAACAGAAGAGAAGCTGGCGAGAAGCACTGCGGGAGCAAAAGGCTCGCTACAAATAGAGGGTTCCACCAGAGACTTGGGTCCGCCCCCCCCCCATACTCTGACATGCCCAAACTAATGACCCAAGCTCCCCGACTCTTGAGCTCAGGAAGTCTGTCTAGGCTTTGGTGTCATGGGATGGCCGGACTTGCGGTACAAGGGCTCAGACTGGCCGAGGTTCGAGGATGCCTGGAAGAGAACCCACAGGTTTCCATCCAGGCTTCACTGACTTGGGCTGTTTGGATTCTGAGTGCTTGGACTGAGGGAACTGGGATCTCGGAAGTTCCAAACTGTGCCTAGCCTGCCTCTTGGATGAGAATCCAAAGTGGTGGGCACAGGGGTAGGAAACAGTAGCAACATCATATCCATTGCATCTGCTGATTCCTGGCTGTCATCACCAAGACTGCCGAGAGTCCAGGATCAGCAGCCAAGGGGCCTCCAGTTGTTACCTCAGGTGGCGCCAAGTACTTGAGATCCCCATGTTGGAATTTCTTGCTGTCAGTCTTGTGGACTATGCCACCCTCCAACTCTCCCAAGGGGTGTTAGGTAAGGTGGCAGTGACCATTTGGGCATTCATGCAGGCCTTCTGGGTTTGCTGTGCTTCTCCAGTGGGGTTGCAGGGGAAGAAGACATGTGTTGTATCCTCATCTAACACAAAACCTACATGTATTCTCGAGAACTCACGCAATCAAGTTGTTGGTGACAACCAAATCAGTGATCATGTACCCAGGCTGCCATGAAGTGGCTCTGTGAGTCTTTACTCTGCATTCTACCTAACAAAGGGGAAAGAAAAGTGGTCTGTAGTTCCACATCTAAAGCACACTCTCAAGCAGTGATGCCTGATTGCCACTGACCTCCCTCTGTCTGCAATTTAACCCTCCAAATGCTGTCTTGGGAAAGAATGGTTTCAAGCCTTACCTGCTCTCTTTCCACTTTTCTCTCTGGTATCCATAGGTCAAATGTAAGCGATCTTTATGTCCAAGGAGTCTAAGAAAGATTAGAAAACAAATCCTAGAGGTGTTGTCAGGCAGCAATTGCCTGGCTGGCACTGTCCTCCCTCTCTCTGCAGTGGAGACGCCTTCTCGAAAGCTTAAGTTTCACTCTCCGTCTGCGATCCAGATGCCATCTTTAAAGCTTAGGTTTCAGGCCAAAATGACCAGCTCTACTCCCACCTTTTTCACAGGTATCCACTGTATCAGAAATCAGAAATCAGACATCAGAAATCAGATATCAGAAATCATCTATATTGCCTCCCAAGAGTCCAGGACCAAGAGAAGATTTTTCCGCAGAAGTGAACATGCGTGAAGCACTAAAACAGTGATGGTGATCAAAAGTTCACAGAGCTACCAACTCGATGCAGCAAGCCAGTTGTGGTGCCCAAAGAGGAAGGAAGCTCAGGGAGCATGCGCACCAGGGGTCACCACCGGATCCACGCGAACTGAGAGATAGTTCCACAGTACAGTCAGGTTTTGGGAACAATAAAGTGAGTGAACTCAACTTGACTGTCTTTGGCTTTATGCTCCAACACAGAAATCTTAGTAATGGTGGTCGAGATATAACATTAGGTAGCAAATAAGTGTGATAGGCTGGCACATTTTAGTACAAAGGGCATGCATTCGTAACAATTTGGTAGCTCTGGCATAATCATGCTGAAAAGCGAAGAACCAATTGAAATCATTGTTGTAAAAGTTTGATATGTTCTAATGTGTTGTACCATAAATCATCGATGCTCGACGATCTATGGTTGTACATTGTTGCACGTTATTGCTTAAAATGTCATCCACTTTATTCTTCATTGTAGTGGACTTTTTGTAATTCCGACCGGTTTCAGTGGATACTGTGAAAACTACACAATGTTCTGGCTAACTGTTGAAAGTCGCTATAAAGGTTTTTAATTAAAAATCATATGTTATGGTGATTTGGCGGTAAATTTGTCTTTGAGATGAACATATATACATATATATAAATATATATATATATATATACAGTAAAACCTGTCCTTGTGGACACCTCTATAATGCGGACACCTGTATAATGTGGACACAGATGTCAAGGACCGAAAGGTCAATTTTCTTGTTAAAAACACCTGTCTATTGTGGACACCTGCCAACTGTGGACACTTTTTGCCAGTCCCAGAGGTGTCCACAATAGACAGGTTTCACTGTATATGTGTGTGTGTGTGTGTGTGTGTGTGTTCCTGTGGATGAGTGTATGATTTTTGTACGGTAGTTTGGTTCTCTGATGTCCATACTTAACTTAATATCGAAAGTTCAGGCAATAGGCCTATAACCTTTCGTGGAACTGTTGTTTCTGTTTAAAATTTAGGACAGCTCTGATGTTAAAATGACCTATACTGGTCCTAGGACAAAAAACAACGGATTAAAACATTAAAACTTTATAACTTGTCAAATATTGCTATTTTCAAAACTGACAAGCGAACACATTATAAAAATAGGAGGGCTGTGTCAACAGTCCGGCCTCAGCTGACCTTGACATTCAACCCAGTCTGGTCCAGGGGATACCCGAGAATGTTTTTGTGCAATTTCAATGCAATGGGCCAAGCTGTTTTAGAGATTAAGATTTTTTAACATTTTGCCTACAAATGAACCAGAAAAAAGTTATAAAAGTCCAATAATCACTGATGGGCGCCCATTTTGTCTTACTCCATATAGACCCATCCAAGATACATGCTTTCCATATTTGAAAAGAATCTGGAGAACTCAAGAATGAAAATAAGAGATCTGCAGCATCACCACCTGGTACCAAACTTTGTTTGGTCCTTCCATTTTAACATGTCCATCAGGTTGCAGCATAATGTGAGTGATGGTATTGGAGAAGTCAAAAATAGCGAAAACACATGAATTAGTGGAAACAATCACAGCACCGTCTGTTGTACAAATGAAGGTCTACAAAGCCCCCAGAAGTGTCTTTGTGCAATTTCAAAGCGATCGACCCAGCGGTTTCGGAGAAGATTTTGTCAAAATCCCCCCCCCCCCCCCCAAAAAAAAAAAAATTAAGAAAAAAAAAATAAATATAAAAAAAATAAATGAATAAATACAAAAAAATACAAAAAAATACAAAAAAATACAAAAAAATAAATAAATAAAAAAACAAAAATAAAACGAAGAAACGTTCATTAAAAATCCAATTATCACTTTAGATGACCATCTGAACAAAGTCAGTAGAGACTGACCCAAAACGAATCTGGATGAAGGTTTTGGAGAAGGCAAAAGTGTGAATTACCTTTGCAATCACCTTTGACTTATATAATGCTCAATAGGAATGTGTGCATTCAATGTCAAGTACCCGGATTGAAAACTTTCGTTAAAGACCAGGGATCCGCAGCATCACCACCTAGTGAACGAGTTTATTTGACCCTTCTACAAGGTACTTTTCCGTCAATTCTCAACACAATCTGAGACATGCTCTAGGAAAAGGAGTCAAAAAAGTGAAAACACACAAAAAAACACAATCGTTAAAAAATAGCGCCACCTGTTGAACAAATTAAGGTCTAGCTGTCCCCAGGAGTAACCCTATGCAATTTCGAAGCAATTGGCCTAGTGGCTTCAGAAAGGATTTTATCAAATTTTGCACAAATATGCCCCTCAAAACATTAAAAATATAAAAATGAATGGAGCGTGGTCAATGAACAAATTCAGAAGAAACACACGAACGGTACATTCTTATGAAGTTCGAAGTAAATCTCGTTGAAATTTTGGAGAAGTCCAAAATGTGAACTAGGAAAGATGATTTGCAGCATAAGAAATCAGTGTGTGTGTCTTCAAAGCATATTGGTATGGCAATGTACAACTATTCCATAACACAGGACTAGAAGTTGGAATGGCATCTGTATCTATTATAATGTTAAAGATATTCAAGATTAAAAATTTTGAATACTGCTAATTAGCATAATTTAAATTGCTACAACTTTTGTTTTAGATTCATTACATGCGCAAAGGTCAACAATCCCCTAGTAAAAGTTGAAATGCCATCTCTATCTATAACAGTTTTGAAGATATTCAAGTTTTAAAGTTTCAAATGCTGCTTATTAGCATAATTTAAATTCTTACAACTTATGTTTTAAATTCATTAGATGCGCACTGGTCATACCCCCTAGTAGAAGTTGGAATGACATCTTTATCTAGTATACTTTTGAAGATATTCAAGATTTAAAATTTCAAATGCCCCTAATTTGCATAATTTTAAAGATTTTCATTCCTGTGTGTAAAATGGTCAAACTCCTTCTATGGAGGTACGATCATGCCAATTTTGGAGTTTCTATGTATAATAGTGTCCGAGAAAAGTGTCAGACAAATTTGCTGGTAAAGAAGAAAGAAGAAAGAAGAAAGAAAGAAAGAAAGAAAGAAAGAAAGAAAGAAAGAAAGAAAGAAAGAAAGAAAGAAAGAAAGAAAGAAAGAAAGAAAGAAAGAAAGAAAGAAAGAAAGAACCATTGAAATCCCGTTGACTTGCATAATAATCAGTATGAATGCATGCATCAACCGATAAGTACCAGGGATCCGCAGCATCACCACCTTGTGAACAACTTTGTTCCTCCATTTAGAAGTTCATTTCCATCAAATTTCAGTACAATCTCAGACACGGTTTTTGGAGAAGAAATCGAAAGTAGAGAAAACACACAAAAATGCATAGAAATTGAAATAAATCACAGCCTCACCTGCTGAATAAATTAAGGTCTTGGGGAGAAGTGACCGTATTTAATTACGAAGAAATTGGTCCTGTGGACATGATTTTTCAAAGATTTCTCCCCCCCCCCCCAAAAAAATAATAAAATAAAATAATCGTGAAAAAACAAAACTCAATGGAGCATGAGCATTTGAACAAACTTGATGTAGACCAATCTAAGGTACTTCCGAAGTGAATCTGGTGGATGGTTTGAATAAGTCGAAAATATGAATTATGTTCGACCGACGGACGGACGCACGGCGATGCCTTACATTACATCCACATAAACTCAGCTGACTGAAACATCAGTCAATCATGAGGAAATGACCATTCCTTGTAATATATCAGCGTTTTGTCAAGTTCCACAGCGCTAGGCACGGGTAAACTTGTGAGCCTGGGATTCTTGATCTACACCAATTAACCACATTACCCATAAGGCACCCTATCCCAGAGGGTTGAAACACCCAATGATTAATGAGACTAATTCATCGTTTGTCATAGAGTTTATTGTGTGTGATCAGATCATTGCTTGTAATGGCTGGATCAATTTGTTAACAATATCGTTCCTTCTGGTATGAAATAGTGGGGTTTGACGAATGGTGAAGAGTCTATCCGGATATACAATGTATTGCTTTTGCTTTTTTCTTTTCTTTCCTTTATTTTCTTCCTTTTTTTCCGTGTATACCCACAATATAAATGTCTCCGGATGCACGCCAATAGTTTGCACTTGTACGAAAGGGTGATGTGTTCGTTCAGAATCAGTTGATAATCGAACCAATGACACACCAGACATATTAATATAAGGATTGTCGCTACCTGGTACATCGATGGTGCAATAACGCATCGACTAACATTTGAATTGTAGCAATAAAGTACTGCATCGGACGCAACGCTCACTTTTTAATGAATTATATCGCTGAACGTGATTGGTACAGAGTCAGCGGAGATTCACTTATCCCACAAGATGACCGCCCTGCTGCAGGTTATTGAGATGTTCAATATTTTCGATTGCCTTTTGTTGGTCTGTAAGGAAAAACAGAAAATACATGTTAAGTGACTAAACAAAACACACGTTAATATTGAACTAATAATATCGCAAATATTGATTATTAAAGCCACCGTGCTGCTGCTGGATAATTAATATATTGTGCTGCTACTGTATATTAAACACATTGCGTTGCTGCTGTGTGTTAAATGCATTGTGCTACAGCTGAATACTAACTACATTGTGCTGTTGTAGTATAGTTAATACATGTACAGTATGCTGTTGTTGTATATAAAGTATATAGTGCTGCTGTTGTACATTAAATACATTGTGCTTCTGTATTGAAACATTGTATTGCTGTTGTATTGTAAATTGCCTGGTATGTAAATATGTGGTTCCATCTTGGGGAGTAACGTAATGTACATCAAATAATATTTTTCAATATTAAAGACCACGCACCACTTACACGTTCATAATGAGGGTTAATTTAAGTTTGGTTGGCGAATGAGACTGTCTTCTTGCGATTCGACATGTCTATTAAAATCAATCATCCGCAAATTCTTTGATGTTTGAAATTAATTTTCTATATATTTTATTAATAAAAAAAAATTACATAAAAGACAGCACCGGTCCCAGAACGATACCTCTATGGTAGGTCGGGAATAATAATAATAATAATAATAATAATAATAATAATAATAATAATAATAATAATAATAATAATAATATGATGATGATGATGATGATGACGACGACGACGACGACGACGACGACGATGATGATTTATTCGAAAAACTATCCCACAAGAACGGGGTTAAAACTATGGTGCGTCAAATATCTTTACACTGGGTCTGGCCCACTGAATATTACATGCTAACCATGATCAATGCGGTTGAAATGAGTTCATAGGTTTAGCTTGAAGCCGCACTTCTACAATGTTTACCGCTTTCTTAAACTTGCTAAAACGTCAAATATACATCTGTCACATTTCATGTCCCCCGCACCAAAACCAGGTATAAACCTTTCATTGAGGAAAAACTTTAGAAAGCGCAAAGACCTCTGCATTGCACATGTTTCATGTATACTGCGACAAAATTGCATTTATAGTCTGTATCATAGTATTTTACTCCATTTACATTTTCAAATATTAACTCTTTCAGTGCCAATCACGCCTAAAGACGATCTACTAAAGAGAGACTAGTCTGAATTATCATTAGGATCTCAGATTCGTATTCCTCGTAAAAAAAAACAAACAACTTTCATTCAAGTACCAGCATGCCTCTAGTTCCAGAGAGAATATCCGAGGTCAACAGCTTTTCTCGGCGCCCATTGGGCGCATTGCTTCCAATGCGCGCGATGAAACCGTTGACTCAGTCGAAAATTGGCACTTAAGGAGTTAACGTAGAAAGAACAGGTAGTAAATGGTGTTATACCGGAGAGTCATCAAGTGACTGCTTCCTATAATGTCAAGCCTCAACCAAGTATTTGTTACACGTGTGGTCATAGAATTCCCGAATGTCTTGGCCAAAATCATAAACGTGTTCACCAATGAACCAACATAATTAAGTATCAAGCGAGGAGGCGGAAGCACGTTGCCAGACATGTTCACACTGTAGATTTAATCAGTCTCTTTCCAAATTCATAAACGCTCGCAATCTTATGCCATGAAGTGCTGGACAGTGAAATAGAAAATGTATTAAATCTCCATTTATTTTCCTTGCACACTTGACACTTGCCGTCTGAATCCCCACCTGGAACCTAAAGTCCAGTGTAGACGGTCCACTTAAGTCACATACCGGCGAATCTATCTGCACCGAATAGATGGCTTTCTTCAAAAGAGGACCGTTTAAACAACTGACACCACTCCAAAAACTTTTTCTCGTCAATTTCTTTCTTTCTTTCTTTTCGTTTTTTTTTAATGGTATGGCAGTTAAAAACATTGGGCGATGGTAAATTGCTCACTTCTCCCCCCCCCCCCCTTCCTCAAAGTGACAACGCAGTTGGGTGCCGTCCATTCATCCAGATTACTGTCTTCACAAGGTAGGCCTGTTGATAGTGCATCATCATCCAAGGTACGACCTGTTACTTTGGGGTTGAATAAAAAAACCTGTCTCTTCCAAGCCAAGATGAAATGATAGGCCTCCACTTAGGATGGCAATAAATTCTCAAACATATATGCAAACTTACCGAGAGAAGAAAAAAAAAACAAATCTAAAAACTGTACTCCCTTCACCACTACAGTAAGCCTTACCTACACAACTGTTAGATATTAAAACAAATCCCTTGCAGCAAACAACGTTTTTGTCGGGACATGTTGTGGCTACCTGCTCGCTCCAGTACTCGGCTCGGTAGAAGTTCTGCCGACTGGCGAAAATATGCAGACATACAATAGATCAAAAAGTTAGCTCCCACTGTATGTATCATCTCAGTAACAGCACATAAAAACTTCTTCAAAAAGATACATTTTAGTTATTGACGTGTCATGACAGAATATCGACATGACTTAGGTTTCTGTGCTATTTTTTCATTCTATTTCTTTAAATACCTAATGAAATAACATAATTTTATATGCCCCAAAAATCGTCCATTATCTGTCATTTATATGCAATAAAAATTACACATGCAGCGTACCTGCTGATAAAATTTAACATTACGCTCTTCTCAGTCACAAGGAAGACATAATAACAACTATTTGATTACATCTTTTTCCTGATGAACTTGAGTGAATTACAATGTCAGTTGTGTGTATATCCATAATTATTATGATTTACATCCGTCGAGCTTTCCAAAATACAAATTTTAAATCAAACAAAAATTTAAACAAAGGGTATAGTGCCATTTTAAAGGATAAACTTCGAACATACAAACAAAAAAATGCTTTCTCACCAAGTTTGAACTGAACCTAACAAGTGATTGCAAGACACTAAATTAGCGTATACCTATGAAAATATATTCAAATAACTGAAAAAGTACCCCATTGACACTCTGTGGACTAGTGGAAGTACCATGTTCCAAGGTAGCTTCCTGGGCGGTTTGATGTGAATGTTTCGGAGTCGAATTGCGTCCTACATGTGACAAAGAGTTGCTAATTTACTGCGACAAATTTGAAGGATTTATGAGGATGGGTTCATAAAAGCGACCCTCAAAGCATTATATAAAAATGTTGGTACATTTGTGCCGTTATTATTGTTATTATTATTATCATTATTATCATCATCATCATCATCATCATCATCATCATCATCATCATCATTATCATTATCATTATCATTATTATTATTATTATTATTATTATTATTATTATTATTATTATTTGTTCGAAATTACACTCTGAATTTATGTTTTTAAGTGTACTTTTGTTTTTGAAGAATTTCATTCTTGAAATAATATTGCAACTGTTATATTAATAGGACAGCAATATAAGGAAAAGGGGGGAAAAGACTGACTTATAGCGTATGCCATCTCTGGCACATCGATTCCAGCCCCACAGTCCGCAGCCGGTGTAGTAGCGGTACTTGTCGGCTCGCTGAGTGTACTGTGTGACCGCTCGGGAGTGCACGATGGTCCTTGTAGGATTGATGTTGCAACACCAGTGGCCCCTAGACAGTGAGAAAGCTGACCGTAGTCGAAGTCAAGCTATACGCATTCTTCAATCCATATGCAGATTGCCTGCTGAGACAGTTAAATAAGGCAAATGAGCAAAATACTTGTTAATAACCGTTTACTCTTTCTGAATGACAACTGTGTAAATAAAAGTAACGAAGAAACGAAAATGTGTTTTTCCATTGGCGTTATTGTTATCTTCAGTACCAATCATCGCCCACAATTGAAAATAGAACTTTCAATCTTACCAAATTGTTACATACAGAAACAGTTCAACGGTAGCCCGGGTTCGTTACTCCTATTTCGTACAACTGTTCGTCTTTTTGGTTTTGTTTTGTATCCTGCTTGACCTTCTATTTCAAAGGTAAACGTTGATCCACTTTTATTTGGAAAACTCCAAATAAAGGTACAGAAAGAAAAATACTTGGAGTGCAATATTCGATTACCAACAAGCCATATTAGCTATTTTACAGAATCGTATTGTAACACAAACTGCAAAACAAACAAAACCACGTGGGATTCAATGAAGATACCTCGGCAAGAAATACCTCTGTGTGGCCTCCTTGCTTAACTCCTTCTGTCAGAACTTTATTTTTCCACACCTTAATTCAATTTGTAAGGAATGTCAGTAATTAAGCTAAAATAACTAACAATTAATCGTTTTCTTATTTTTTATATGTCACATTATTCTACATCTTTGCCAGGATTTTTTGTTACGAATGTAAAGTTATTTTTCCGTTTCATATTTGACTGAGGTCAGGTCAAGGGTTTGAGGTCAATGAGGATATAAACCAATAAATAACATAAATTTTAATTTTAGCCGATGGCTGCGCTTGACAAGAAGGCCGGTGTCCAGCCTTTCAGCAAGTGAAGAAAAAAGCGGTGGCCAGTAGTCAGCATCTCCCATTAAGAACTTTATTTTCTTTTCTTTTTTTTTTGGAGAGAGAGAGAGAGAGAGAGAGAGAGAGAGAGAGAGAGAGAGAGAGAGAGAGAGAGAGAGAGAGAGGGAGAGAGAGGGAGAGAGAGAGAGAGAGAGAGAGAGAGAGAGAGGTGGTGGTGGTGGTAATTTACCTATGAAAACGTGTAAGATCCAGAATCTTCCATATTGTTTTAGTAATTACCTGACGTAATTGACACAGGATTTATTTCTAGTATGTTTCAAGCAACTCATGCCAAAACAAAATGAATAAATAAATAGATAGATAGATAAATAAATAAATAAATAAATAAATAAATAAATAAATAAATAAATAAATAAATAAATAAATAAATAAATAAATAAAAATGACCCTCCGTCTCTTTTGTAGCATTAAATACTTTTGGTTCTGAATGGTCATTAGGCAACCTAGTTGTTTCTTTCTCATTACCCAGTGCGCATGTTTGTGATTTTATTTCGAATTGTGTACTCACGTATGAAAAGCCTAATAGTTCTGTCCGTGGTAAGTGCCGATTGGAATTTCCTCAACTCAGAGTAAAATATTGTATACATTTACGGACAATAACGCACTAGCTACAAAACCTATGACTCAATTTCTATAATTTATATTAGTTTTCAATTTCTTCTTCAAAGTGTGGAGCTTCTTTGGTTTTTTCATAGAGAAGAGAAAGTATATATATATATATATATATATATATATATATATATATATATATATATATATATATATATATATATATATATATATATAATATACCAAATAGAATCGCAGCTGAATAGGGAACACATCCTTTGTTTTATTAGTATGGAAATGCGAGTGAGTCTGCAAAATGTTCAAGCGAATCATACATAACGTCATAAAACTCTCAAAGCAATGTTCTATGTTGTTCTCCGTCCAATAACAATGTTTACAGTCAGGGAATTGAAGCTGTGAAGCTACCGTACGGACTACTACTTGGTTGGGGGAAAATATGGGAGTATAGACCACATTTCAGAATACGAACTCTTTCCCTGATCGCCGAACAAGGGTCTTCAGTTGCTCTGGTAGTTTTTCTTGATCCAGCTTCCCCAAAACTTTCCATTCCTTCTTGCTCAGAGAGTCCAGCTGACTCTCAGCACTGCCACTGACTAACACAGTGACAATACAGAGAATTAGAGCTGAAAGGTAATTGTTCAGCATCTTGGATTCCTATCCGTGTGTTTGCCCAGATGACGAGGAATGAAATTTGAGATTCGAAACAGGTGGCTTTATATAACAGAGATATTTCTGTACTCATGAGAAGCGTCCAGTATCAGCCATCGGAACCGTTATCATAAAACGGTTACCTTGCAAGTTCATCCCACATTCCAATTACCATGTGTATTATCTTATGACACAGAATTTTTTAGCTAAGTCTGCCGTTTGCTGTTTCTGATTTTAGAAGACAATACCTAGTGATACCCATAAATTATTATTAAACGTTCAGCCACATTCATTGGGCAAAATGATAAGCTATAATACTCTTGATATTCCGGATGACAATAACCTCAGATTTTGTTTTGGAAACAATCACAGCAAATAAGAAAAAAAAGCCTTCCTCATTTAATATCATTTTTCTAAAAAGATGACAATTTGAACATTTCTGCCTTCTCACTTATTGGGCGTATGCTGTCGCTCTCCGGGTGTTTTACGGCTGTTCTTTCTTCTTGAATTATATGCAGATGGAGAAAAATGTTAAGACCAATGTTTATCTTATGACATATGTTCTTAGGTCTTTTCTTATCTGGACAGTACCGGCTGTATGATTGTGTTGTTTGCCTTTTAATCAGCATTCTGTCGCATGACTTGACATTTGGAATACATTGTGCAGGACGCAGGATGACGGGACGACTAGTGCTGCTGTTGCTGGGCTGTGTTGTCGCAGCTATCGCCTCACCTGCTCTTTTCAGAATTACCAGGCAAAAAGACAAGTGAGTCCCTAAAGTTTGTCGCTCGCTGCAAGCTCAAATTTTCTTGCCACAGAATGGTTACAATTCGTGCATATGGTATTTTAGGGGTTAGGGAGCTTGTATGCACACCTCAGTGTCTTTCTCTGATGAGTGTCTGCAGATTGAAAGGACAACTATGTTGGTCAATAGGGATTTTTCGATATAAACTACACAAGAAAATTTGTAATGTTGTTTACAAAATGCCGCTGTTATTTTACTTGGCCCACATAGAATAAACATTTGTGCACTCGATTCCATAGTCCGATGTGTATATTAGTCACCAGCAAAACCTTCACTCGTCGCGTTTGTGTATTGCCACACGACACATTTACAAAAAGCTTTCAGAAATTGGATGCAAGAGTGTCTTGTTTTGACAGGTATGTGGTACAATTAGCCATGACATGCTTTAGCTTAGTTTTCAACATTTTCTTGACTACAATTAGACGGACTAGGGACACGCTTCCTTAACAGGTCTAAATCTACAATTCCAGAAAAAATGTTCTCTATAAATGAGACTTCTGTAAAATCATATCATTTGACATGCGTGTGCGCGCCTTTGGACAAACAGAACCGGAAAGAGCAAAAATTTTCGGCAAACATGATAATATTATATTATATTAGTATATCATGCTTACTGTCATTGTATGCACGACCTCCATATTTCCCGATAGGTTAGGCAAAGCGGGCAACATTTTCCCATTCGTATGGAAGGTGGGATGAGGCCAATAAAAATTAAAGGTGATGACTTTAAAGACAGATTGAATTCGTAAAACCTCACATAGCAAATGATCTAATTCTTTCATTATTTTACACCCGACACGTCCAGTTTATTAGTTATTCCAAACACAATGATAACAAAATTACACTTTTAAACCCTCTAATATTTCCGACAGACTACTTTTGAAAGCCGCAAAAACTGAAATTTGTCTCACACTTCAATTCAAAATATTTTTTCTAACTTGTACATTTTACTTTTTATGTGCTTTTAAACACTTCCTGTACGAAAATTGGTTTTCATCAGAACTATTACAAATTCGAAATTAAAGTCAACAAAGCTTTGTCATTCGAGACAAAAAGCAGAAAATACAGTTAATATGTTATTTCTCCATAATTTTTTTTCAAAACATGAAAAAATAGGTATGATGAAGATCACCAACTTTGCAGTCTTTACATTTATGACAAAAGTTTTGCTTTTGAGCGTATGTGGTAAAGCTATGACGAATTATCGGAGTTATGTGAGTCGACTATACTGTAACCATTTACATGGAATAGGTGTATCAACGAGTAAGTGCGTTGATTTAGCATTTCAATGTCTACACTTATTTTACGTTCATCTTGACATTTCTATTGTATATACTTATATATTAACACTTATCTTCCTATTTCTATGGTATATGCCTACACTGGCACTCACCTTTATATTTCAATGGTATATACTTACATTGACGCTCGTCTTTATATTTCTATGATATATACTGCTTACATTAATACTCATATTTATACATCAATGTCTTATACTTATATCGTCCCTCTTTTATTTCTTTAAAATATACTTACATTAACACCCATCTTTATATTTCCATGGTATAAACTTATATTTTTTATTTCAGTAGTATATACTTACATTGACCTTCACCTCTATTTTTCGATGGTATATATACTTATATTTACATTCATCTATATATTTCTATAGTTCTCACTGGTGCTGCAAGAGCCAGCCCAAACCGGGCAACAAAACATACTATCAGCTGAAACCAAAATCATTCACAAAGCTCACGTCGCACAACGTTACGAAAGGCTGGAAAAACTGTCCAGATGCTGATCCAGATTCTTGGTGGCCGAAACAATGTCCTATAACGAAGCTTGTCTACGGGTAACAATTCGTTCGCACATGCTTTTTTCAGAACATATTCCATGATACTTTACAAACCGAAATTACC